>CAWUFW010012121.1:0-563166 GCA_963921515.1 Calotriton arnoldi
CCTCCGGATTCCATTGCCATGCCACGCATCAGGTGCCTTTCCGCCCAAGGTGGCCGTTGTATTCCGTACAAATAAAACACAGGGCACAAACAGCAGTTAGTGAAAAAGGTGCATTTATTACAAACTGTGACATGTGATTGTGTGTAAGGTGATGACAAAAGTGGTGCGTGCAGTGACAATGAGCTGTCGGTCATGGCTCCGTGATGATCAGGGTGTACCCACTGGTTCTATGTCCATAGTCCAACACACACATGCCATCCAGCTGGCTGTGTGGAGTGGGATCGTAGAGCAAGTCAATGCAGTGGCTGGTCAAGGAAGGCTGGCGGAAGGCTGGCTGGCTGCCTCACTTGCGACTGGAGCGTGCGAAGTCCTCCCGGGAGATCTGTTTCCTCTTCGGACGGCCCCTTCCACGTTTGGGAGGGGGTGTGTGGTGGCGACCTGCTGGTGGTGGGTGAGGTGTGCTCACTGGCTGTGGACGCAGGGGAAGTGGACACTGCTGCCCGACCCTGCACCCTAGCAGGTGGTGGCGGAGGTGGTGTTGCTGGCCTTGCCTGTGACCCCACCGCCACCACCAGCTGGCCCATGAGGTCCACGAGTTGGTCCATACGGGACACGAATTGGCCCATATGGGCGTCCATGGACCTCAGCACCCCCAGCACCTCCCGCGTGTCAGTAGCAGACCTGGCCCATTGTCCTTGGGCCTCTTCATAGGCCCCAAGGACTCTGGCCATTTGAGGCAGGGCATGGCTCCCAGGGGAGGCTGGCGTTTCCCTGACCCTGCTCCTCCTACCAGTCCTGCTGCACCGGCCTGCCCACTAGCCACATTGCACACCACGGTCCTCGCTGTGGCTCCCAGGGTGGATCCAGTCGGCCGGGCCACCACCTGCGCTGGGGCTGGTGCCAGCGAAGACGTGGTGGTGGTGGAGGCGGTGGTGGTCGGTGCGGCGATGGTGGCGGTTGCGGCAGTGGTAGTGGCCGCAATGACCGTGGGTGTGGCCGCAACGACAGTGGCAGCAGGGGACTGGGACTGTTCAGCATCCCTGGATGATGGGTTGGTGGGTAGGAGGGGTCCTGGGGAGCGGCTGGGCCCTGCCACGCCAGATGGGCCAGCTTGGTGGTCCGTGTCCGAAGAGGAGGACAGATCCTCCAGATCCGTGTGTCCTCGTTGGGGGCTTGTGGGCTGGCTGTGCTGGCTGCTGTCTCCATCCCCAGCATCCGGCAGTTCGTCACCTGTGGAGAGAATGAGATTTGTTATTGTGTTGCACCTGGCGAAGTATGTATTAGTCGTCTGACATTGGCAGTTCGTGCAATCTCGTACATGGGTTTCCCGGAGGCGAGTGTGTGGCTGTGGCATCTGTAGTTGTGTGTGCTAGGCAATGGGACTGTGTGCTGTGCACATGTGGCATGGGACGGATTGGCCATGCCGATGGGTGTGTTGCTGTGCCCCTACTCATTGTGACTCTGGTGTATGCGGGCTCCTGGCCCATCCTGGGTCTGGTTTGTACTTTGCTTTTGGAGTTCATATGGAACGCTTAGGAACGCATATGGCAACATGGGGGCCATGCCCCAGATTCGCATTTGGGATGGAATATGCTTTTGGGGTTCAAATGGAACGCTTAGGAACGCATATGGCAACATGGGGGCCATGCCCCTGATTCGCATTTGGGATGGAATATGCTTTTGGGGTTCAAATGGAACGCTTAGGAACGCATATGGCAACATGGGGGCCATGCCCCTGATTCGCATTTGGGATGGAATATGCTTTTGGGGTTCAAATGGAACGCTTAGGAACGCATATGGCAACATGGGGGCCATGCCCCAGATTCGCATTTGGGATGGAATATGCTTTTGGGGTTCAAATGGAACGCTTAGGAACGCATATGGCAACATGGGGGCCATGCCCCAGATTCGCATTTGGGATGGAATATGCTTTTGGGGTTCAAATGGAACGCTTAGGAACGCATATGGCAACATGGGGGCCATGCCCCAGATTCGCATTTGGGAGGGAATATGCTTTTGGGGTACATGCTGTGAGCCATGGGTGCCGAACGTGACATGTGTTGTGGCAGCATGACAGTGCATGGTTTGAGGTGTGTGCATGCTTGACATGGCCTGCATATTTGCTGTCTGTTGTGATTACTGGACATGGCATTGGACGCATCGTTATGAGTGAGTGATGGTTGTGTGCCAGCCAACGTATTGCAGTTGTCCCATCTCCTTGGTGTGCGTGCTGCCCTGTGCCATGTGCATCACTGCAGTGCTCGGGGGGGTGTGGCCCATGTTGTGTGTTGTTGCTCACAGTTTGTCGTGCACTTCATTGACTTCTGGCACATGGTTGGTCATGGGCATGTATCTTAGCGTGACTGCTGTATGTGTGGCAGCTGTGCGGATGACATGCCTTTCATGAGACTGGGGCTGACGGATGGGATGGATGGTATGTTGTTTGTGCATGGTGTGTCTGTGTGTTTGATGGGTTCAGTGGTGTTCGTGTGAATTTATGTTGTTCCGCTCTGTTGCGTCTAGTGTTGTTTGTCTTACATAGGCGTAGTTGTGGGGTGTGTGGTTGACAGGCAGTAGGGGCTACATGGACAGGACTTCAATGGTGTTTCGGTTGTGTGTGATGAGTTGCACAGTGGCTGCCGTGTGGTACTATATTCAGTGTGGCTTGTGCATGCAGACGTGGCTCCTTGGGTGTTGCTATGTCTGTGATGGGTCATGTGGGGTGTGAGTCTGTTGTTCATGTCCGTGTGCACATTGTTCACTTGTTCGTGATGGTGGGCGGTGCTGCGTGTTCGTCTGCTACGTGACATGTCCCATGTGTTGGTCGTGTTATGGTCCTCATGCCTCCAGTAATCCAGCCCTGTCCAGTTTCCCACCTGCAAGTTGTTCGTGCGTGCACTGTACTGGATGCCACATGGCTCTAAGCGGGGGGTGCTCCATGTTGCAGGTCTGTGGGGGTGGGAGGGTGTTGTGGGTCGTGGGGGTGGCTGGATACCCACTGACACCGATTGCTGTGGACCGTGATGTCTGCCTTTCGGCTGTCGTTGTGCACTGCGGTGGCTGACACGTGGCTGTGGGGTGTGGGGATGCTCCTCCTTGCTGTGCTGTGGGACTGGGGCCTGGTGTGTGTTGTACTTGGGCTGTCCACCGTCCCACCCACTGCACTTTGTGTTCCTGCCACTTACCTGTTACTTGTCAGTTAGTGCAGCTGTGGCGGACACATGGGTGTGGTGGGTGCTCGTTGTGGCGCTTCTGGCATATTTGGGGACCTGTTGGTGGTTACGTGGCTGGCTTAGTGTACACATGTCCCCACGCATCTTACAGTTGTTCGGTTTGGGCTGTGTGTGGTAGTGTCTGTTGCATGTGTGTGTGATGTGTTGTGTATTGTGTGCTGGACATGGGGGTGTTTGTCCCTGGGAGCTGTGGCATGGTAGTTGCGCATGTGAGTACATAGCGGTGTGCTGGTATACATTAGTTTGTACTTACCAGCCTCCACTCCCCCTGCTAATCCGGCGAGGATCTCCAGATGGATTACGACTCGCACCTTCTCCTCCCACGCTTTGAAGGTCTTAAAGAGCGCGGGATTCCCTCCGCCAGTGACGGCAGCCAGCTCTCTGTTTTTGCCCTCCTTCTTCTTGACCAGGCTCTTTACGTCATTCCAACGTTTGTTAATCTCGACTCTGTTTCTGGGCAGGGTCCCGACTGCATTGACCTGGTCTACGATCCGGTTCCACATTCTGTTTCTGGTGGCTAGTGGTGTGTGCTGGACCATGTTCCCATAGATTTGTGGGTACACCTTGATGATCTCGTCGACCATGACCGTCAGCTCCATGGGCGTGAACTTGGGCATCCTTTGTGGTGCCATGGTGTTTGTGGTGCTGGTGCGGTGTGTGTTGTGTAATGTGCAGGGGGTTTGTGGTGCCGGGGTGTGGTGGTGGTGGTGGTGGTTGTGATGTGTGCGTTTCTGTGGTGTGCTGCTGTCCTTGCTGTGTCACTGTGTCCTCTCCTCTCCTCTCTGGTTTGCAATGTAGCAAGGGGTTGTGGTCTGTGGGAGTGCTGCTTTTGTACTCACCTATGTGGGTGTGTCCTCATGGTCTGTTGTTTTCAGGTGTGTTGTGTCTGGGGTTCTGGCCTTTGTATTTTTTGTTTGTCCGGGGGTGTTTTCGGGATGTGTACTGTGCTTGTGTATTTGTGCGTGCCTTGCTGTGTGGACTTGTTGGCCATGTTGTGTGCTATTGGTTTTGTGTGCGGATGGTTTCTGTGCAGGTACGTTGGCGCCATGGCTTCTGCCGTGTCGATTCTCATCGGCGTTGTTTGCGCTGGCGGGCGGTATATTTGTGGTTTTTCCGCGCTCATGGCGGTGCGATCGTAATTTCACGTGCGGTGTGTCGGCCGTGTGGGCGGGCGGTTTTGTGTTGTCGTGCGTGTTTCCGTCCGTGGCGGGCGGTTTGACTCAGACTCGGACGATGGCGGGCGGTATTTTGTGTGATTTTTCCGCCGATGGCGGTTTTCGGTTTGTGTAATCATAATGGCGTGGTCGGTGTTCAGGCGGTGTGTGCGGGCGGATTTTTGCCGCTTCCATGCCTGGCGGATTTATTTACGCCGGGTATCGTAATGGGCCCCTAAGATGCAAAATGTATTTAAAAATAAATAATAATTTCTAAAAATTATGATTTAATTTACTATAATTAAATTACTTTCCACCCTATTCCCCTATAAACCCACAACCCGCTACGGTACTAAAGCGCAACATTTACTTTAAAGAAAATTACTAACTTCTAAACAATTAATACATATATTTTTAAAAAAATACAAAACATAACAAAACATGTGGAACACATACATATAAAATACATACTAAAATACACAACACTAACATAAACATCGATATTATTAACATCGATATTTTTGCTATCGATATTACTAACTTCGATATTAACAAAAACAATATATTTCTTACCTTCAGGTCGATATTCTGGTCACCGATATTCTTGATGTCGATATTCTGTCCCTACGATATTTAAAACTCGATATTAATGTAGGTCGAAATAAAAAACTCGATATTATGTCTGTGCACCAATCCTAGTCAAGGTAGGTCACAAATACACCATGTGTATCACCTGTGCTCACCCTGTCGTAACTTGGCACAGAGCAGTCAGGCTTAACTCAGGAGGCAATGTGTAAAGTATTTGGGCAACACATCAAACAGTAACACAGTGATAACACCACAAAACGACTCCACACCAGTTTAGAAAAATAGAGACTAATTTTGATAAATAAAACAAGACCAAAACGACAAAACTCCAATCAGTAGAAGTCGAGATATCAATTTTTAAAGATTAAAAGCATAAGTTGCGCTTACAAGCAGTAAGCGCTTAAAGAGTTCATTGGTCACGCTGGACCAGATAAAGTCAAGAGTTTAGGCCGACTGCGATGGCGCGTGGGTCGGATACAGGACCCACACAGGGCCCGCCTAGACAAAGTACCTTGATCCTGGCTGCACACAAAGAGATGTGAGGTGCTACCGAGCAATGCGTCGGTGATCCCCACGCAGTTGGGGCGAAGTACCGGATTTCTCCACACAATGGCGGTGATGTGTCAGTTCTGTGAGCAGTGCACTTGTTCCGAGGTGGGGTGGTTCCGAGTGCGATGCGCTGTATTTCTCCACACTGTAGGTGTGATGCGTCGATCTTCTCCATGCAGTGGATGTGATGCAGCAGCTCTGAAGCGGCGGTACCGGAGGCGATGCAGCAGTTCCAAGTGTGATGTGTCAAATTAATTTACCACTCCTTTTAGTTTACTTTGTCCCATTTTGATGCCCCAAAACCTTGGCATGCCATTGCCATGGAATTCATTGAAAGTTGCCCAAACAACACAGCAGGGATTACGGTTATTCTGACCATTGTTGAACATTTGTCAAAGATGGCCAACGTCATCCCCTTGAAAGGGAATTCACCAGCACCTGAATTAGTTCATTTTAATGAATAACATTGCACCCTTACCTGTCATTTTTAATGACAGAGGAACACAATTTTCATCATGGTTCTAAGGTCCTTCATGTGAGTACTTAAACATGGATGCCCAAACGTCTTCTGGCTATCATCTACAACCAATGGTCAAGCATACCGAACAAATCAAACTATGTAGTAATACTTATGCTGCCTACTATTGTCAGCAAAAGATGAAGATTGGTGTCTAGCGTGTTGAGCGCGGCAGAGTTTACCTGCAATATCTCAGATTACACATCTTTGGAACTATCTCTCTAATTTTGCATGCAAGGTAGGCATCCAAACAGTACCTCAATGGAGATATATAAGGAAATTAAGATGCCCTCCATTCAAGAACATCATAAAAACCTTAAAACACTATTGAATACAGCACATTCTGAAAAATCACAAGCCAAAGAATTCTTCAAGTTACAAGCTCACAAACCACCTAGTTCTTAGCCACCTTATCATATTGGTGATCGCGTTTGGCTTTCTCCTAAGAATTTACATATGCATGGAAAAAAGAAATTTTTATGTAGCTTTTTGGGACCATTTGAGATCACCACTATGTTGAATCCCAGAGTTGTAAAATTAAGACTACCAACCTTGATGAAAATTCACCATGTGTTTAAAACTTCTCTGTTAAAACCAGTACTTCCTGGTACCAGACTTTCCAACCCACCATCCCCAATCTCCATTGATGATAATTTGGAATTCGAGGTCTGATCTATTCTGGACTCCAAAAGCATAAAAGTAAAAGGGCATTACCTAATAGATTGGAAAGTTTTCGGTCTGAAAGAGAGGTCCTGGGAAACCATTTCAAATTATCAAAATGCATCTCACCTGGTTCGTTATTTTCATAGACATCACCCAGACAAACCTAAACCAGTTCCACCAGTCTTGGTGTGGATTTTAGGAAGAAGTAACTGTCAAAAACCAACTGTCCATGTCCCAATAACAAGTTCATGTGTCCACTTCAGTACTCATTGTATCAAATCCCTACCGCCCTTGTGCCTAACGCCCCACCTTCCAATATGTCCGCCTTAGTGCCCATGCCCAACTCTTGTTCTGATCATGTTTCCAATTATTGCTATTTAGGGCCTCTAAGTGGCTCAAAAATCAACCGGTGGAAACTTCATTAACAAACAGGGCCTCTTGCGACAGTAAGGCAGCAAGATCTTGCAAGATCCTGTAGTTCTCTGCACACGTTTGGGCACAGCTGTATTCAATTTAAGCTGCGCACATCAACCAACATGTGTTTTGCCTCAAGACAGCTCCCATTCCTGCCTACTATAAAAGACAAGAAAGAAAACTCAAGGCTAGTGTATAACTAAGAAGCACAAGAATCACATGAGAAAAACTTTAATCAAGCAAGGGAAACTACAAGTTGGCCTTTTAAGAACAGATTAAGAATTTAGAAAAACAGACTTCAACGTTTTTTCTGTAATCTGCTTAAGACAGTTTTTGGGAACTTTGGAAAAAACGTTTCTTGAGTCCTCTTGATGAAGATAGATATAGTGAAGTAGATAGACGATCAGCGCCAACCACAAGCACAAAGACTATCTTGCTTGTCATGAACAATTGAGAAAACTAGTGAGTATTATTATTTTTGGTTCTCTGGGAATTTGCTTCTCAAATGTTTTACTGCGTGAGGTTGGTGCAATAATGTATTGTCCTCTTTTTGAAAGGCAAGCACAGCTCTCTGAAACCACTGAACCTTAAAACTAGAGGGAAGGAATAGAAGTTTCAACCAAAAGAAATAATCTCCATTAAGAGCCAAACGAGGTCCCAATCTGGTAGGAGAGAACTGATCAGCCAGAATAGATCAGTAATAGTAAGCTCAAATGAAGATTTAAGGAGAGCTGCTCAAAGATATTTTGTGTTGTGTCTTTAAGGTACATCATGGCCAGGAGTTTTATAGTAGAATCAACCTCCTTTCCTTATATTGATCTCACCTACCACTGTGAGAAAAAAGATAACAAACAAGGAGGAGAATGTTGAGAGAGAGGAGGGTACATATTGCCCCAGCAAGATCTTAAGATGCAGATAAGGAAAAGTTCCAAGTAAGCGTCTCTGCCTCCTAAACCTTGTCATATGCAAGTAAGGGGATTTAAAATATCCCTTGCAGCTGAATGAAAAAAGCAGTAATGATGCAAGAGTAAGTCTGTATTGTGGCCTGAAAGGTCATTTTGTACTAAGTTGTCGGTAAAGGAAATGGCTCCTTCCTAAAGAATGGACGAGGAATAAGTCAGGTCATTATTGTATTGTCCATTACTAATAAAGCTAATTTCCTCTTAGAAGTCTTGATGATGACACCTCAATGACCTCAGTCGGTGTTTGTGCTAGTGGATTCAGGGGTTTTGCGTTGCTTTATGGACTATGATTTACAGACAAGAATATAGTACAAGAAGCCTATCAAAAAGTCCTGGATGTCTACAGTAAAAAGGAGGCTGACGCGTTCTGCCACACTGAGATTATGATTGTGTTATTGAATTAATTCTGGATAAGCCAATACCGCATTGGAGGATTTATCCTCTTACAGAAAAAGATGATGTACCTGAATGAAAATCTGTAAAACGGTTTCATTAGACACTGTATATTACCAGAAGCCAAAAGCAAATGGTGATTTCCTACCACGTATTGACTATGGAGAGCTCAACATCAAGACAACAAAGATCTTTATCAACAACAACTTGATGGGAGCTTACAGTCCATAGAGAATCAGATAGGGAGATAAGTGGAAAATGGCATTTAATACACGATATGGGCACCGCAAATATCTGGTCATGCCATTTGGTTTATGTAATACCCATGCTCTGATTCAGCGTTTGGTAAATAACATTTTCAAAGACTTGTTGGATATTTTGAGGTTGCCTACCTAGATGACATTCTCATCTATTCAGACAACTTGAAACAGCATTGAGAACATGAGTGAAACGTTCTTTGTCAACTACTCAAGCATGTGTTGTATACTAAGGATGAAAAGTGTGTTTTTGAAGTGCTCAAGATCTCCTTTTTAGGCTTTGACATTTCTGGAGAAGAACTCAGTAAGAACACCTAAAATTTAAAACAGTCTTGGAATGGCCATTCCTGAAAATGGTGAAAGAGGTACAGAGATTTGTGGAATTTGCCAATTTTTATCGCCAATTCATTCAAGAATTCTCAACCATTGTACAAGCCAGTATCCGACTAACAAGAAAACAAATGTCATTCAAGTGGAATAAAAACCAAGACCAGCTCAAGACAACATTCCATACAGCACCTATTTTGAGACACCCTGACGTACAATCCCGGTTAATTGTAGAAACAGTTTCCTCCTTGTTCATCATTTGCTATCAAAGAGAGATGAGAAGACCGAACAATTACATCCTGTGGCATATTATTCACAAAGTTTGACTGAAACCAAGAAGAACTATACCATGTATGATTGAGAACTTCTTGCGATAAAACACGTTGTGACTTATTACACACTGAAGGCATTATCTGTAAGGTGTACATCGTGTGGACCGACCACAAGAGTTTGTTACATCTGACTTCCATGAAATGTACTAATGCTGTGCATGCTAAATGGACATTATTCTTCTCCCGGTTTGATTATTTGATAATGTAATTTCCAAGTAACAGACATGGCGAAGCAGATCCATTGTCAATATAATTAGAAGGCATTGAATTTTCAGTGGATCTTGCTAACATCCTTTCCACCATGCATCGATCTGGAGAAGAACTGAAGATATTCTTTGATACCACAAAACAAGCCCCAGTCTAAAACCAATCTGCAGAAATTGATACAACAGGAATATAAGCACCAGAAGATTCATGGGAAATTATTGTTTAGGTATGAAGTTGTTAAGGTACCTGATTCATCAATTCAATAACGTGTGATGGCAACGTGTTGTCTTTTTGCTGAGATTCTCAGGCTTTCGCTTGAGTTTGCACCTGTATTCGTTCCTAAGCCTTTGTTGTTTTTCTTCCCTCTCGGTTCCCCTTGATTCCCCTCTGTCCTTATGCCTTATGTTTCTTGCTGTTTGCTGTGGCTCTAATTGTGCTTTGTTCTGAGCAGTTACCTTTGTTTGCTCTGATGTTTAGAGGTCTTTGTCTGGTACCCGGTCTGCCAAAGGTTCGTCATTGCACCGTCCAGCAGAGAAACAGGTAAGTCTTTCCTTCACTACCCCTAGCTATATTTAACTTGTCTTCTAATTGTGATACCCTTCCTAACCGTTGCTCTCTTCTTCCCTTTAGTTGCTTTTCCTATTCCTCTTGCCACACATGGAATCCAGAGAAAGAGGTTCTGCTTGCACTACTGAGACAATTTCAAATTGAGGAAGTTCAGTCCTGGTTTCTCTCACGCTTATTTCTAATTCTCTTTCTCTGTTGTCCCCTGATCTATCTACTGATGTTGTATTCCTCATTGCACTGCTGAAAGGTTAAGGGGCAGCAGAGGATTTTTTACGGGTCTACTTTCTCTAAAACCTGACAACATAGATCACTGACATGGATAGAATCTACAGCCATGCACACAGGGACTGAAGACCGAGATAGCATACGTAAACAGGAACAAGTGACCGACAGTATTCACTCCCAGCCGGTTACCTAGATAGTATTCACATCCCAGAGTCAACTGTGATCACATAGAAAGGAGCCATATTCTTGGACTGATGACCTAGACAGGATCAACAAGGGCTGATGACACAAATATTATCCACATACTGGAAGTGGTAAACTAGGTTGGATCCATATATAAGAACTAAGACACAGACAGCATCCACAGGTCAGGACTGATGACATAGAATCAACATATAGGAGCCGGTGGCACAGACAGAAGCATATACAGGGGGCAATAACATCTGTACTTAGGATACATAAACAGGGAAAATGGTGTAAGACCATTTATAGAGCCTTGAATGATTGATGAACAGGGACTGAAGACATAGGTTCCAGGGGAGGATGATATAGATGGGAACCATATAGAGGGGTTGATTATATAGATTGCATCTACATATGACAGACAGATGACAGGGACTGGACTGAACTGAAGCTTTTATCTTGGCATCGGTGCTGACTGACTCTAGCATGATTCCTTCATGTAGCCATGTACCTAAACAACGCAACAATGCTTGGTATGCAGGTGCCCTCAAGAAAGGTCGTAAAGTAGGAAAAGTGTTAAAGGGAAAAAATCATCCAGAGGCAAAAGGAAGAAGATATTTGGTGAAACAGATCATGAGTTCATGCAAATCAAGACTCTAAACTACCCAGGGCTGAGTAGATAAGAATCCAGAATCAGGGACTTGCATTCTTTGGATTCTTGAATACAAGGAAACTCCTAAGGAAAAAAACAATGGAACAAATATGTAGGGCAAGGGGTGAAGAATACAACTAAAAAATACCACTGACTGTGTTGAGGTGCACCGACCCCTGAATTCAGCAGCCGTTTTATACTATAAAAACAAGAAGTGACATCATAACATGAACAGGAACCATCTTAGATTCGGAATGATGATATAGTCCAGCTCCACTTCATCCTGGAGAACAATGACACATGGAGGATTCCAGAAAACAGGAAGTGACATCCCAGGAAGTACAGGTGGCTTCTTGGATTGGAAGGCAGCCATAAGAATCTATTACTCCAACCATCTAGGTTTGGGAATGATGATAAAGTCTAGCTCCACCTCTTGCTGCAAAACTATGGGTCAGAGAGGGCAACAGGGAGGATTCCAAAAAATAATGTAAAAGGCTTCCTGAAATAAATAAGCTTTTCCTGGTACATTTACCTCTTTAGATGTTCTTTGAAGAGGTGTAGGCACTTAGGGGTAAAGGTGGTGTAGATTTGGAAATCCAGAAGGTTATTATGGCATCCTAGGCATCCTCGAAGTACAGCTACAAGATTCTTATACCGTAGCCGAGGTCAACTAGCATCCATGGAGAGACTAATGACACAAACAGTACTCCTGTTGAATGTCATGAAGACGGACATCACATTGAGTACCCGAAGACACAGAGAGGATCCACATACAAGGTTCAATGAGGGGAGAGGATGTAGCCTTACGGCTAGAGCGGTCGACCGCGAAACTGGGGAACCGGGTTCGAGTCTCGGCAACGACGCTCAACATCCTGTGATTCTGGGCAAATCACTTAATCTCGCTGTGCCTAACAAAAATTAATGTGTCCATCTTTAACGAAACTGGTGCTCATGTAAAGCGCTCTGATACCTGATATCCTCGGGTCTAGTTCGCGCTATATAAAACTCAAAAAAAATAAAAAAATGACAGAGGTAGAGATTTCTTAAAGAGGCAATTACATGGGTAGGATAGGCATACATGGGCTAGTGACAGGCAGGGCGCATACTGGGGGAAGCTGATGATACAAACAGGATCGATATACAAGGGTCAGCTAATCTCCAAATATAGGTACTAATTTCATAGATACTATGTCCATATAAGATGCAATTACATAGGCAGGATTGCATAGAGGGACTGATAGCATACGCAAGGTGCATTTACGTGGGGTGATCACATAGAAAGGATCCACATTCAAGGGTTGGCGACATTGAAACAATCCACACAGTAGCACTAATGGCACAGATGGAATCCACATGCATGGGCTGAAGTCAGTACATAGGTAAGCTCCACGTACATGGGATCAGTGATGTAGACAGGATCCATGAGCAGAGGCCAGTGCCACAGATAGGCTTCACATTAAAGGCCAAGGTCACAGAACGGATCTACTGATAGAGAATATTCACATGCAGGGGCTGAAAGTATCCACAAACGGCTCCCACGGCCTAGGTAGGGCCTGTGTATATGGCCTGGCCACACAGAAAGGATTCATATGCAAGAGCTGAAGTGAGACACGTTAAGGGATTGGTAACATTGGACGGGTCCACAGTCGAGGGTAGGCAGTATTCATGCGAACGCTGAAAGGGTACACACACACACGGACTACAGGGATATACACATTAAGGATGGAAAGGGTGAAGAAACAGGGGCCTGAGAGGATACCCACAAGGGCTGCAAGGATCCACTCACTGGGGCTGAAAGGATAGTCACACTGGGGCTGAAAGGATCCACTCACTGGGGCTGAAAGGATACACCCACTGGGCACGAAAGGATCTACTCACTGCGGATGAAAGGATACACTCACTGGGAATGAAAGGATCCACTCACTGTGGCTGAAAGGATACTCTCACTGGGGCTGAAAGGATCCACTCACTGCAGTTGAAAGGATCCAGTCACTGGGGATGAATGGATACACTCACTGGTGCTGAAAGGATCCACCCACTGGGGCTGAAAGGATCCAGTCACTGGGCATGAAAGGATACACACACTGGGATTGAAAGGATTCCCTTACTGTGGCTGAAATGATGCTCTCACTGGGGCTGAAAGGTTCCATTCACTTGAGCTGAAAGGATCCACTCACTGGGGATGAAAGGATACACACACTGAGGATGAAAGGATACACACACTGAGAATGAAAGGATTCACACACTGTAGCTGAAAGGATACTCTCACTGGGGCTGAAACGATACACTCACTGGGGCTGAAGGAATACATCCACTAGAGCTGAAAGGATACACTCACTGGGGCTGAAAGGATACACCTACTGGGGATGAAAGGATACCCCCACTGCAGATGAAAGGATCCACTCACTGGGGATGAAAGGATACACTCACTGGGGCTGAAGGAATACACCCACTGGAGCTGAAAGGATACACTCACTGGGGCTGAAAGGATACACCCACTGGGGGATGAAAAGATACACTCACTGGGATTGAAAGAATCCACTCACTGGGGATGAAAGGATCCACTCACTGGGGATGAAAAGATACACCCACTGGGGCTGAAAGGATCCACTCACTTGGGATGAAAGGATACACCCCATGGGGATGAAAGAATCCACTCACTGGGGATGAAAAGATACACTCACTGGGGTTGAAAGGATCCACTCGCTGGGGATGAAAGGATACACTCACTGGGGTTGAAAGGTTCCACTCACTAGGGCTGAAAGGATACACTCACTGCGGATGAAAGGATACACCCACTAGAGCTGAAAGGATACACTCACTGGGAATGAAAAGATCCCCTAACTGTGGCTTAAAGGATCCACTGACTGGGATGAAAGGGTCCACTAACTGGGGATTAAAGGATCCACTCACTGAGGTTGAAAGGATACGCTCACTGGGGATGAAAAGATCCACTCACTAGGGATGAAAGGATACACCCACTGGAGCTGAAAAGATACACTCACTGGGAAAGAAAGGATCCACTAACTGTTGCTGAAAGGATCCACACACTGGGGATGAAAGGATCCACTCACTGGGGGTTAAAGGATCCACTCACTAGGCCTGAAAGGATACACTCACTAGAGCTGAAAGGATACACTCACTAGAGCTGAAAGGATACACTCACTTGGGATGTAAAGATACACTCACTGGGGATGAAAAGATGCACTCACTGGGGCTGAAAGGATACAGTCACTGGGGATGAAAGGATACACTCACTGGGGTTGAAAGAATTCACTCAGTAGGGCTAAAAGGATACACTCACTGGGGATGAAAGGATACACTCACTGGGAATGAAAATATCCCCTAACTGTGGCTTAAAGGATCCACTGACTGGGATGAAAGGGTCCACTAACTGGGGATTAAAGGATCCACTCATTGAGGTTGAAAGGATACGCTCACTGGGGATGAAAAGATCCACTCACTAGGGATGAAAGGATACACCCACTGGAGCTGAAAAGATTCACTCACTGGGAAAGAAAGGATCCACTAACTGTTGCTGAAAGGATCCACACACTGGGGATGAAAGGATCCACTCACTGGGGGTTAAAGGATCCACTCACTAGGCCTGAAAGGATACACTCACTAGAGCTGAAAGGATACACTCACTAGAGCTGAAAGGATACACTCACTTGGGATGTAAAGATACACTCACTGGGGATGAAAAGATGCACTCACTGGGGCTGAAAGGATACAGTCACTGGGGATGAAAGGATACAGTCACTGGGGATGAAAGGATACACTCACTGGGGTTGAAAGAATTCACTCAGTAGGGCTAAAAGGATACACTCACTGGGGATGAAAGGATACACCCACTGGCGCTGAAAGGATACACTCACTGGGGATGAAAGGATACACTCACTGGGGATGAAAGGATACATTCACTGGGGATGAAATGATACACTCACTGGGGCTGAAAGGACACACTCACTGGGGCTGTAAGGCACACCCTCATGGACTGAAAGGATGCAGTCAAGGGGGATGAAAGGAAACACCCACTAGAGCTGAAAGTATCCACTCACTGGGGATGAAAGGATACACTCACTGGGGTTGAAAGGATCCATTCACTAGGGCTGAAAGGATACACTCACTGGGGATGAAAGGATACACTCACTGGGGATGAAAGGATACACCCACTAGAGCTGAAAGGATACACTCACTGGGGATGAAAGGATAAACTCACTGGGGCTGAAAGGACACACTCACTGGGGCTGTAAGGCACACCCTCATGGACCGAAAGGATGCACACAGAGGGGCTGAAATGATACATACACACACTGGTACTTAAAGGGCACACACCCAGATGCTGATGTCAGAAAGGATACACAAGCAAGTACTGAAAAAATACACATAGAAGCACTGTGAGGAGACACACATGACGACTTAAAGGAATACACGCAGGGGCTGAAATTAAAAACACACAGGGGCTGGAAGGATAAATACACACGGGCTGAAAATATACTCTCACAGGGGCCGCCAGGATACACGCTGATGGGCTGACAGGATAGAGACTTGAGCTGAAAGAACACACAGGGCCGAAAGGATACATACCCGGGATGATGGAAGGAAGAATACACACACAAGGGCTGGGAGAATACACTCACGGGGTCTAAAAGGATACACGGACAGGAGCTGAAAGGATACACACAGTGGGCTCCTAGAAGAAAGGTTACACACAAAAGGGCTGAAAGGCTGCACACTCGGTGACTGAAAGTATATACAGTCACGGGGGCTGAAAGAATACACACTCTAAGACTAAAAGGATAAAACTCACGGGGTCTGAAATGATGCACACAGAGAGGCTGAAAGGATATACACAAAGGTGCTGACAATATACACACAAATTATACGCACCCAGGACAGGTGCTGAAATGAATCACAGAGACAGGGGCTGCAACAATGCACACCGACGGGGGCTTAACGTATGCACACTCCGGGGCTGAAAGGGTGCACAAGCGGGTGCTCACATACACCTCAGATGGCATCAACAGACGAGACCTTCGGGAAACGGCGACAGAATTCACACACACAGGCAGGTGGATTAACAGTGAGGTAGAAGTATGGCTCGGGTTGTGTGGTGGGAAGCACAGGACACCCGGTGTGCAGCACACGCCCCTGTTGCTCAGGGAAGGCACTGGGAGTGCTACTGAGGGCTCCCCCTGATTGCTGCGCTCTGCAGGCTCGCTCTGCGCAGCCCATGCTGCCGCTTTAAACACATCCTACCCTGCTAGGGCTGCCTCCGCCTTCTGCCCCACTCCTGCTGCTGACACCGAGCTGGCTGCACAGACCGGCGGCGAGTGCATGGAGGCTGGGAGCATCTCTGGCGAGGAGGGGGTCCTGCAAAAGAAGCTAGGGACCGGGAATCACAGAGGAGTACCATACCTGGCGAGGGGGCGGGGCCACACCTGGCGAGGGGGCGGAACCTGACCTTTACCTTGGGATGGAAACCCACCGGGGAAAGTCCTCACACTAAAGATGCTCTCCACTGGGGGAGGGGCGATGCCTGGGGAGGCTAGACAGAAAGGGGTCGACAGATAATTTGAACTGGGTTGCTGAGTTTGCTGAAACCCCCGACCAGGTACAACTTCCACCATGATGGGAGAGCATTATCTGAGGGTAGACATCCCCCCCATACGAAAAGAAACTTGTGAACAGCTCTGTAGCACCAAATGACGGGGTCCTTCCGAAAGCGCCCGGGGCAGGATGTGTGGCAGCTGATGGACGAAGCAGCAGTCCTGCTCAGGCTGCCCCGTGCGAGAGAGCTGATGAACAGAGCAGCGGCACCCCATGGTAGGCACCTTGCCTGCCCGCATCGCAGTACATGAACAGGGCTACAGCACTCGGCATTCGGCTAACAGCTAAAACGGTCCTGGGAATGGACTGCGAAATCTGACGCGCGCGACAACAGCTTCGACACCGAGGCCAGAACTGCTGAGGTCTCATCATGCACGTCAGATTGTGAACACACGTCAGATTGTGAACACAGCAGTAGCACCCCACCTAAACACCGGCTCCGTGCTTCCTGCGACAACTGTCCTGACCTGGGTTTTCCAGATAGTTCGGTTTTTTTTCGTGTCCTATACTGGATTTACGTTCTTTCGATAGTCCTGTAGGTGGCCATAAGTCGGGGGACTATCACGGGACACCCCATCACCCCTAGAAGAGACCAGCCGTGGAAAGGTGCATCTCGGCCCAGACAGGACATGTGACCAGGGATGCGAGCAAAAGGCTGAGGCGCAAAAAGCGATGTCAGGATCACAAGCTGAGCGAGAGGCAGTGGTGGATGAGCCAGGAGTCACCAACACAGAGCAGAAGGCCGTGACCCTCCACCCCGTGAACTGACCTGCGGGAAACATCCCTCTTCTCACTGGTAAGTAACCGTTTTGTTTTCGATTCCCTCTACTCTATGGGTCCCGGAGTAGCGTGCTACTCGCCGAAAAAGCGCTTCGACGCCTCGTCAGGGGTAGTAAGCGCTATACAAATGCAATTACAATACAATACGTGGACGCCTGCATTGCACCCCCATTCCCCTCCCTATCCGTTTTCATTATCCATAGTATTTTTTCCGGTTTCTTTCATTACCCTCTTTTGTTTCTCTTACTATATTAGGACTGTTTCTCTTTAATCTAATGTTTCTCTTGTGCTCCCAACTTACCTTTCTCCCTCTTACTCTCTTTTTTTGCCGATTCTCGTTCTCGCATTCAGCTGTTTCTCTTACTCTTGCTCATGTTAGTATTCTGGCAACCCTGCTGTTTCTCTTACTCTCTCACTACTGTTTCTTTCTATACCTCTCCTCAATGCTTTGCTTAATTTCACATTGTTTTACTCCATGAACTGGCTCTTGCCCCTGCTGTTTCTCTTACTCTCTCACTACTGTTTCTTTCTATACCTCTCCTCAATGCTTTGCTTAATTTCACATTGTTTTACTCCATGAACTGGCTCTTGCCCCTGCTGTTTCTCTTACTCTCTCACTACTGTTTCTTTCTATACCTCTCCTCAATGCTTTGCTTAATTTCACATTGTTTTACTCCATGAACTGGCTCTTGCCCCTGCTGTTTCTCTTACTCTCTCACTACTGTTTCTTTCTATACCTCTCCTCAATGCTTTGCTTAATTTCACATTGTTTTACTCCATGAACTGGCTCTTGCCCCTGCTGTTTCTCTTACTCTCTCACTACTGTTTCTTTCTATACCTCTCCTCAATGCTTTGCTTAATTTCACATTGTTTTACTCCATGAACTGGCTCTTGCCCCTGCTGTTTCTCATAAACTCTTTCCTCCCTGTATTTCTCTCAACACCGCTGTTTTTGTAACTCTCCTGCTGCTGTTTCTCTTCTTCATCCAGATGTTTTTCTTATTCTCTCGTTTGAATTACTTCTTGAAGGGGATCTTACGCCCTGCAGCTTCTCGTACTCTGTCACTCTCCCAGTGTTTCTCTTAAACCTGCTGTTTCTCTTAATCACATTGCTGTTTCTCTTCCCTAGCCAGACGTTTGGCTTAGTCTTTCATTTTCCTTGCTCGAAGGTGATTTAACTTCTGCTGTTTCTCGTACTCTATCACTTTCCCAGTGTTTCTCTTGCTCACATACACTGCCGTTTCTCCTCCCAACCCAGATGTTTGGCTTATCCTTTCTTACTCGAAGATGATCTTACCCCCTGCTGTTTCTCTTACTCATCCCGATGTGTCATTTACTCTTTTATTTGCCTTACTCTTTAGAGTGGAACTTCCACCCAGTGGTTTGTCCTACTCTCTCACTCGCCCGATGTTTCTCTAAGCCCCCCTGTTTCTCTTCCGCAGCCACATGGTTTGCTTATTCTCTCATTTGCTGTACTCGAAGGTGATTGTGCCTCCTACCCCTGCCGTTCTCCTTATCCTCCTACGGTTGTTTCTCTCCATCATCTAGATGTTTTGCTTATTCTCTCATTTGCCTTACTCTTTGAAGGTGATCTTACCGCCTGCGGTTTCTTGCATTCTCTTCCTCTCCCCATGTTTCTCGTAAACATGCTGTTTCTCTTCTTCCCTGTTCTTTTACTTACTTTCTCATGTGCATTACTCCTGGAAGATGATATTACTCCTGCTATTTCTTTTAATTTCCCCTTGTGCGTGTTATTGGTTCTCCTCTTGCGGTTTCGCTATTGTTGTTTTTTCCACTTCACCCATATTTGGTTCGCTCTCCGTGCTTCCGCTCTCTATCTCTCTGGTGCTCACCGACTCGTGATGTTACTATGTCCTCTTGTTTCTCTCTCCTTTCCGTAGCATTTGCCCATCCCTCCTTTCATTCCCGGGTTTTCTCCTTATGCCCTTGTCACCCCTTTCACCTTATCCTTGCCTTTTTAAACTCTTCTCTTGCGTTTCTTCCCTCACTGTTCTTCCTTTATTTCCGGCTTCTGTGTTTTCTCTTTCCTACCACTCCCGCGTTTCTCTTCACCTGCTGCTTCTCCCTCTCACGTTGGGTCTCTTTCACTGCTGGTTTCTCTCGTCCTATACTGTTGCTCTTCCCCGCTATTACATCACTGCATCTGTCCCTCTCGTTCTTCTCTCTCCTTTCCGTTTCGCTACCGCATGCTGTTACTGCCCCCCCCCTTCTGTTTGTCTCTCCCTGTTGTCTCTCCTTTTGCTCCCCCACTTCTGTTTCTCTACAACACCCCCGTATTTTTCTGTTGCAGTTTTTATATGGCTCGAACTCAACCCGAAGGTATTGGAGCGCTTTACCTAAGCACCAGTTACATTACGCAAGGACACATTCATTTTTGGTAGGTAGGGGGAGATTAAGTGATTTGCCCAAAATCACAGGATGTTGCGCCCACGCCGAGACTCGAATCTGGTTCCCCAGTTCCAAAATCAGCTGTTCTGGCCTTTGCGCCACATCTTCGCTCACCTTCTCTCTTCTTTTCTCCGCCCCTCAGTCTGTTGTTTCCCTATCCTCTGTAAATTCCGTGACCTCGTCTCCACTGCTGTTCCTGTCTTTCCTGTTACTGTATTTCCCTCCCGTTCCACCCCTCCGCGCCGCCTAGCTCTGCCGTTTCTCACACCCTCCCATTGCTGCTTCTCGACCCATCCTCTCTGTTGATTCGCCCTGTCCGCTCTTCCTTTGGCGCCTGTCACTTGCTCTGTCTCTCCTTTGCTGGTACCCTTTATTGTTCAACATATCTTTCACTCTTTCTCCATCTGCTGCCCCCCCCCCACCCCTATTTTTCTCTTCCTCTCCCGCTTCTGTTTATATCTCTGTCCTAATGACTCTCTCTGCTGTTATTTATCTCTCCTATTATTGTTTCAGTCTCTTCCCTCCCCCAGGAGTTCTGTCTGTTTTTGTCTTCAATTTCCTGTAGTTGCTTCTCATCCCCCGCCTTGCTGTTTCTTTTTCCCATGCTGTTTTTATGTTCGCCCGGATGCACTTTATTTTTTTTTCGTCATTCCTCCCCACCCCTCCTTTCAGTGGGATTCCTTACTCCTCTTTACATACTAATACATACATACATACATATACACACACCCCTGCCAAACCCCCTCTACTGTCCACCTACCTGTACTGTCAACCCATCACACTCTACTGTTCCCCAGCCTCTGTTCGCTATACCCACCTCTCTATTACTATTTTCCACCCGTCCCTCTGTACAGCTAGCCCACCCATTACAAAAGTCCATCTACCTCTCCCCACTGTCCACTCACCCCTCCTAGCTTTCCCCAGATTTCACATCTATCTACCCATCTCTATATCTGTCCACCTATTCTTCTCTGTTGTCCATCTACCCACTGTACAGTCAGCTCACCCATTTCTACTGTCCACCTATCCTACCCTATAGTCCACCCACCTCTCTCTACTGTCCATCCATTCCTCTCTTCTGTCCTCAGACCTCTCTACTTTTCACCCATATCTTTTTTTTAAAAAACCTTTTATTTATTGATTTTCAAATAAACAATTCAAACAAAGAAATAATAATGGTACAGATGTGCATTGATTGTGATTGGCAATGGTTTCAGATCCAAGTACGTACATGCATTCGTCAAGAAGAGAAAAAAAGAGCAACGTAAGAAGGAGCAGTCATTGAGGACGAGAATCCTGGATGTTGGGGGGAGACTGGGAGTGAAACACAAAACGCTATTCCACCCATATCTTTAAAACATCCACCAGTTCCTCTCTGGCATCCACCCATATCACTCTACTGCCCCAAACTTCTCTTCAAGTCTACCCATCTCTCTATGCTGTCCACCTATTCCTCTCTGGCAGCCACCCATACCATTTTACTGCCTCAAACCTCTCTTCTGTCCACCCATCTCTATATGCTGTCCACATACTCCTCTCTATTGTCCACTCACCCCTCTGTACGGCCACCCATGCACTGCTAAAACCCACCCAGCAGATTCTACAGTAGACACATCTCTCTCTGTTGTCTATCCACCCATCTCTTCTCTCCTTTGAGGCCCCTACCTCTTTCCCCCCTTTTTGCTGCTTTTCTCGTTTGCTCCTCCAACCCTCTCCCCTTCGCCGTCCTTACTTTATTCTCTTCCGTTCTGCCTACCTCTCTCCACTCATTCGTACTTTGTGCCCTCCCTATTACTTTCTTAATTTGTGAACACATCTTTTATCTCTTTCGTTTTTTCATCCCCCCTTCATTGGTTCTCACTCTACTCCATTCACAATACCAATCTACTTCGTTGCATCGCTTCACTACGCATCATTCTCCCCTCCTGCATTTTTTCTGTCTCTCTCCTGCCTCTCTCTTTCTGTCTGCCTCTACGCTCGATTGCGCCTCTTCTCTCTGCTCCTTGCATCTCTCCCATTCTTTTTCTGACTCCGTACCTTTCCTTTGCCTCCCTTCTTCTGGGCGTCTCTCTCTGTACATCGTTCTGTATCGCTTTCTACCCTTCTTTACATTATATCGCTCCCTGTTGACCTGTTTATTCAGCCCCCCTAGTGCCTGTCTCCAGCGTCTATCCAGGTTCTCCCATTAATGCCCCCTCCCCGAGCCTGTGAATCTCACCCTCTGCTGCTTCTCTTAATCGCACTGCCGTTTCTCCTCCCTACCCAGATGTTTGGCTTATTCTTTCATTTTTCTTAATCGAAGGTGATCTTATCCCCTGCTGTTTCTCTTACTCATCCCGAAGTGTCATTTACTTTCTTCTTTTCCATACCCTCTAAAGGGGATCTCCCACCCACCGGTTTCTCGTGCTCTCTCGCTCGCCCCATGTTTCTCTAAGCTCTTCCGCAGCCAGATGGTTTGCCTACTCCCTCATTTTCTTTACTCAAAAGTCATTGTACCCCTACCCCGTTGTTTTCCTTATTATCCTTTAATACTTTGCCGCCTCTCGCTGCCATCAGCCTACTAACGCTTCCCCTCATTCCCTCCACGTGGCCCTCTCCACCATTGTCTCTCTTCCTCTCACATTAATTCCTTGCCCTTAACTCGTGCTGCAGCAAGGGTCTCATGCGCCCTGGTGCAACCAAGGAAAATGCCCCCTCCCTCCCCCCCCCCTCTTTTCCTCAGTGCGCCCCAATAAGCCTCGGGGACCTGGTGCCACTGCACCTGTTGTACCACTGATAACTACACCCCTGCACGCGACCCAATTTAACTGGACTGGGTATTTCCGCGTTCTGATCATCTATTCCTTGCATCTATCTCGCTCAGACTCCCAGTGTCTCCTCACTTATCGTCCCCACCACTCCGTCTTTCTGTTGCTTACTATTTTATCTTCCATTGGAAAAAACATTCTACCCTATTTTTAGTCCTCTTCTGCCATCCTTTATTCTCTTTACTGCTATCCAGCATTCCCTCTCACCTTCCAAAAGGGTATTCCCAATCCTCCTCATCCTGACTCCCTTGTCCATATACTTTAATGTCACATATCTAGAGAAGCGTTCATCACTAAAACGAGCACTGGTAAATAGAATACACCGCCAGTCTCTGCGTGTTCGCCGAATCTTCCCGTTCTACTTCCTATTGGTCCTCTTTATATCGGCCCTCCCTACTCTGCTTTCCAATTGGTTGGTTATCGCCACATAATTCAGCCTCTTCACTGCATCGAAATGATCGCTTCTGTATTGGCTCCTTGCCTCCCTTTTTCTAATTGGCCATCTATTGTAAAGCAGACCCTCTTTCCAATAGCATTGGTCCTTTGAGGGCATGCCGCCCTCTACCAGTTCGCAATTGGTCTTCCTTGGACTGTCCCGCCCTCTGTCTTCTTCCTCTTTTATCCGCACTCATGGCTTTCTCTAGATTTTATACCTTTGTTTCCGTACGTTTATTTTACTTTTATCTCCCCCTCTTTCAATATTTGATCTGCTCCAGTCTCTTCTCTTTTTGCTCAATCAGTAGCTCCACGGGTCCTGTTTTAATGTGCTTACAAATATGCTTGTGCAACGCGTTTTTTACATCAATACGGTGGGGTTTGTCGGTCCCCGCACAGATGTATCCCCTTGATGCATGTTAGAATAAATTGTCCCTCTACGGCGACCGTCAGCCCTAGGCGTTCTTTATGGTCGTTTCCCTCCATTGCTTTGTCTATCAGGCACCGCTCGGCTTCTCCAATAATATCCCTGCGTTTAACAGTCAACGCTCCCCGCTCCCTCCACCCGCAGCCTGTCGGCGATTGTGCTCTCAGTCACCTCATGGCGTTCATCGTCATCGTGAATGCGCTGCTCTGGCAGCTAAAATCAGAATTTTTTTTCACTCTAATGTGTCCCTTTCTTCTCTTTACTTTCCGAAGTCTGTCTTTATTCATTCTGTCTCTCTTTCTGTCCCTATCTTGCTTCCATATTTTTCCTCGATTCTCCATCCGTCCTGGTCTTAACAGCTACCCTCTTGCCTTTGCTTTTTAAAATCCATTACGTTTATTTCACCTCCTTCTCTCCTCGACCACTTTCGGTTTTAAATCCCCCTCCCCCATCCCCAGTTTCCGTCTTCCTCTCTCCGCCTCGTCCCCTGCTCTCCTCCGCTCCTGTTTCCCCTCAGCCCTCCAATGTATCCCCTGACTCGCCTCCCTGCCCCCCCCCCCTTTCCCCACTCCCCTCCTCGCTGCACATTGCACCAATATCATTAAAGATGCAGGGATTCTGTCGAGGCATGAGGTGCGGGATCTGATAAATGGCAAACAGGCAGATTGAAGCTGCTGGGTTTGCAAAAGGCTGGAGTTTTGGGAGATGAAGGCCTGAGGTTTCGGCTCGCTTTTCGTTTTGTGCGTTCTTGACTCGTGGGCATCTTGTATTGTAGGCATCCCTGCAGGAAGACTCGCCTAACGATCAATATATTGCTAGTACAATTACTCTTATCAAATATATATATATAACCTGGCATCGACGGGCCGCCACTGTACTCCAAGCACCTGTGATATAACTCAAAATTATGACCACCCTTTAGCACAATTTGGTGAGGGGCACTGAAATTTCACCTAGGTTAGTTGGCCTAGAGGTGTACTGAGATCTGCACAATACAGGTCCTGAAATTCTGAGTCACGTCTTTCAGTGGTGTTGTCCCAACAGACCCCTGCGCTCTGTAGGATCAAATACTCTCACAATCCCCAGAAGTAGGAAGTCAAACTGGTATGGAAGGAGTTTTGTTACTGGTACTACAAAACTCTGGAACAGTCTCCCGCCTCATATCAGGACCATCCCCTCCCTGCTTCAGTTCAGGAACGAACTTAAAACATGGCTTTTTAACAACTAGGATTTTTTATCAATAATTAGAGTGTTCTGGTTGTACGCTCCGGTTTCAGCTAGCACCAAGACAGTATTCGTGCGCTGTATCAATTGCATTACCATGCCATAACTGAGTTATGCTGGGGTCGGGAGGTGAGGCAGGTCTTGCATATGGCCCCCCACACATTAGACCTACATTTCACTTTTGGCATGCTTCTGCGTGGCACATATTCTGTATAAGGCTTATAGGAGTCTGCCCTAACAGACAGCACAGCTTTCGTGGCCATGGATGATAGCACGTCTCACATGCACACCCAAGGAATACACTCAGGCTGCTCTTAAGGCTTTACACTGATTCATTTATCCAATTCCTAGTGCTCTGTATAACCCAAAGGCAGTAAGGCAAAAGGGCCCTTGCTACAGTTTCCCAAGACCTGAGTTCATAGGTACAGACCTGTCAGGGTGATGGGATCTGGAATTGCTAATCTCCTGGTCATCCCTAAAATAAAAACACGGCTGTTGTGGAAATATACATGTTATGACACAGGTGGACACTAGAATGTCATTGTTCACCCAGATACCGTGAAGGGGAGAGAAAGACCTGTGAATGGTACATATGTCTCCTCTTGCTGCCAGCTGACCCTAGCACATATACTCATTACATTACACCCCCCAGAGGTGTTGCCTCTCACTCTGCAGTCACCTTGAACCTGCCTTTGGGCAGCATCTTGTACACAACGCATGCCCAAAAGACATGCAGGCACTCTGAAGCAGCCTTTGAGCGGCCATCACTACATATATAAATACCCAAAGTGCATACATAAGGGCTGCCGCTACACACCATGCTTCTCAACTTGACAAGCGGTACATCACGTCTCACAGCCGCTCTTTGGAGATTCACATTGCATCTGGCATGGGGTACTGTAGTTATACATTGCATATGTCTTGTTTGCGCAGAGTACAGCGTTTCATGGACGAGTTGTCATTCTCCACCTTGCAATTTTCAGTTCAGTAACTCGAGTATCGGATGCGTTTGGGTGGGTTTTCATTAGAATATTCATCTCCTGTTGACACACAGTACAAAATGTGTTTTAGGTGGGCTGTCATTGAACGTCATGCATTTTAAGTTGACATGCATTAGCAGACTGTCTTAGGAAGGCTTTCATTACTCGGCGTACATTTTAAGTTGACATCCCTTATTATATGTTATAGATGAGCTGTCGTTACATACCCTGTTTGTAAGGCACAGAATATGTTTTAGATGAGCATTGGTATCCTGCTACAAAAAACATAAGGATTTCTGCCTGCTCTGCAACTGGTAATCCCGCTTTAGACCATGATATGGGGAAAAAGCACACTCCTGAACAGAAGCAACACAACGAACTCCATCCTGGTTGAAACAAGCCTAGCCACCCTGGCCCCACTGACCTTGTCCATAGCCCCATTACCAGCCTCAAAGTACGCCGTCTAGTTTTGCGCACCGCGGATTGGAACTCCCTATTCTTAATGAATCAGTCGTCATGAACTTCCCTAAGTTGTCTTAAAGTCCTTGTGGGCAGTGTCGATGCCTGTCATGTCCACAGTTGGCAAAGGGCTCCGTTAATTCCTGTGTTGGTGAAAACAGGGACCGACAAGGCTGCCATCATATGCAACATATACATAAAGCCCTTACAAGGTATACTAGTCAATTACAGTGAGCATTTCCATACACAAACTGACTACATAACATTGTCCTATACTTAAAGGTCACTGCAAGTCTAACACAACTACAATACAACAAAAACTGCATAACGTTAAAAGCAACTTGTAGCATCAAGAACAGGCTCAACCTCAACCATGATAAGACCCCTTTTAGTCAAGATTAAAACAAACCCCAACTAGCAGTACACCAGCAAACACACAAGTAGCGCTCCATGGCACACCATTAAACCAACAAGGAAATAGTTATCCAATTTGTCACTGCTGAATATGAAGGCACAATAAAATGTTCACTCAATTTAGCCACAACTACATACAGTTCTTATTAAAACTTCAACCAAACTTAGAAAAAAGAACATGGCTCTGATTGAAGAAGCGTTAATAGAATAAAACGACATTACCGCAACCAATTATATTCAAGCCTTTATAAAAAGCTAATCAACAATCTGGGAATATTGTTCAGCCACAGATGTGGGAATAGAAAGTCTCTGGTTTGCCATTACAACCCTATTACTCAACAGGCATTACCAAAGCCAATAAGCCTTGTGTTTCTTAAACATGCAATGACATAGACAAAAGGTCTCACTTTTTGTTAGGGCAGTTGTTGGGTGAAAGTTTGTCAGCTCTGTGGGTGTTGCTGTGTGCTGTCCTGGAAAGAAAATTCCATAATGAAGCTACCTCTTGGGCTACAACCATATGGAAGCCGGGAATATGACTCTTTTGTTCAACATACTGCATTAGAACAGATACATTGTACACTCAAAGAAGAGAGTCATAAAAATGAGGTAGAAAATGGCGTTTGTGTTGCAAATGGTGAATCTAAGAGAATAAACAGCAAAATATTGCATAGTAGATACTTTTGACAATGAGACAGTTTTTTGGTGCACCTGTAAGAAAGCTTATGTATGTGCAAACCTTTACTTTGTGAAAAAAAATTGCTAGCTACAAATCATGTTACTTCTACAATCTTTCAAAAGGACTTCTTGAGTACCATCACTGCAACCAAATGGAACAATACAGCAATCCTCAAAATGCCATGCCCTTGATGGTCAGTGCATCCAAATAATGGTAAACCATGAAAAATCCCAGAAAGCCAATGGCTGAAGTGAGGCGACCCGAAGCCCACTTTTTCTGTTTTACTTCTTATATGTACTTTTTTTTTTTTTTTAAAGGATTGGCAACATAAGTTCTGATAGATGGCTAACACTGTCTGTAGTGAGACCTAAAAACTGCATTAGATCAATAATTTATATACATAAAATGTACTGAACCGGCAGCACCCCCACATTGATCGAGCACAGGACACACGATCAGCCTCCCACCCACTAGTTTTATGAAATATCAAGTTCTATGAAATGAACATTGGTGATTGGAAATTGCCTGTTACTGAACACTAACTATGGAACACTCTCCTCTTCCCCCACCCTAAAACAGAATCTGACCTGCTTGACCAAATTTCCTGCTTCTCTGTAATACGAGCCTCAAGTACACAGTCCCCACCTGTGACACATGCCATGGAGACATAAAAGCGCTTGGATGTTTTGGGCTTTGACACTAAAGTACAAATTCATTCATTCCTGCATAGGTTGTCTACACCATAAAATGTCGTACTTTAGATTTCACTATACTCTCTATTTATGAATTTGGCATTCATTGAACAGTGTGTCTTAGGTGATTATTTGGAATATGCTGCACTTCCCAGTATGGACATTTTTAAATGTCAGCTGCCTTTATATCCTGTGCGTCTTAAGTGGATATACACTATGGAACGGCTGATGACCAGTGTTAGACCTGACATGCTTGAGGTAGTGTCTCCCTAAACTTTATGCTTTCGTCTCATGGGTTTGGCTGATTCTCTTTTAGTGGCCTAAGGGCTCCGGGCACTTTCCCACTGTAAATGCAGTGTGAAAATGCGCATGCCCTTCCTACACATGTTAGGCAGGGGTGCTTACCTGATGTGTTTAAACATGTCTAAGGCCTGCCATTGTAGGCTTGTGTGTGCGCAGATACACACGTGTGTTCCCTTTCCCTGCCCAAGTAGTAAAGAATGCCCATGTGCGTTTTCACTACCTAGGAGGTTTGCTTTTCCTATAGGTTAACATGGGGAAATGGTTGAAATTACTTCAAGCTGCAATAGTGGCTTACAGTGGAGTAGCCTGATATTTCCTATCATTGGATTCACAATGGCAAACCCTCTTCTGTGGTAAAGAGGGATTTGTCATTAATAGTTCAAAAATGCCAATTCTAGAAAGTGGGCATTTCTTTGCTCAGAAACTCTTTGCGTGCCTTTTAGTTTGACTCTAATCCACAGTGGAGGATGGGGGAGCACATCTGTGCATTCCCCAGAGACAGCCATAAACATTGGACATGCAACGGGAATGACAGACCTCTGCCATTTGAGGTCCTGGCTGGATTGATTGGAGGAAGAGGTTCTGCCTGCATCTCAGGAGTGTGGCCCCTGCATCGTGGGGCCTTGATGCTCATAAGCGTCTTGTTGGTGGTGAGCGGATTCACTGGTTGTGGTCACCCCCGCCCCCCCGTTGCCAGATCTGTCGATCGTGCCGCATCTTTCTCGTGTGGCACGCCAATTGCATGATCATTGCTTGCGGTGTCCGATTCACAGGTTGCAACCCTCGAAGGTGGGAGCATACCTGTAGCAAAGCCTCATTCTACCTCGTGTGGCACCGCTGAACTTGGGCCTGTGTGTATGACCAGAATTGACAGATGTGATTCAAATCAACGTGCACCAGACGTTGTGCCTCTTTTCCAGGGAGGCTCGAAATTTGCAACCAGGCCGTAATAGTCTGGTGTGACTCAGCTCAACGTGCACCAGATGTTGTGCCTCATTTCCAGGGAGGTACGGAATTGATATCTTTTTGTTGTGTGTGACTGGAATTGTCTGGTGCGACACAGCTCAACGCGCACCAGACGTTGTGCCTCATTTCCAAGGAAGTGCTGAGTTTACGGCTCTTCATTGTGTGTGACCAGTACTGTCTGGTGCGACTCGTACCAACGTGCACCAGACGTTGTGCCTCATTTCTAGGGAGGCACGGAGGAGCAGATTCATGTTCCGGAGTGCCCGGATTGCCTAGGCATTACTTTGATCGACATGTGTCCTAAGGGGTGCCACCTTCTTTTGAGAGGCTCCTCTGCTTTATCCCTCATTCATTGATTGCTCCTTTTTGTGCCCTCAGTGTGGCGGACCAACTGCACTCTCCTCACCCGGCCCAACGACTTCATATTGCCAGGTAGTATTGCCCAAGTTAGGTGTGGGTGGTGAGGGTAATTGACTGGGCTAAAGAACACTTCTAAGAGCAATCGGAAGCGGGTCAAGAGACGGCATGACCCCCCCAGAGCTTTGCAGAACTGGGCTGGTGCCTGAAGGCACACTGTGGAATCCTTTGAACTTTCCGTGTTGTGGCCAAACCTCCATATGTCAACTGCCGCCTAATTAGCCTGTTACCTACTCCCACCTTCTCCCCGGGACCCTGACTAAATGTAAATCGGGCCGCGATTGGCCTAGTATCAGGGGGAAGGTTTTCTCTATCTCCAGCCCCTGGGTGGAGGTAGTCGGGGTTGACAGAAGGGTGAAGGAGGGCTTGGGCCAAGGGGTCTGCAAGCGCATTATCAACTGACCTGCTGGATATCACTGCACCGCGTTATGGTGCTGTGTGCGTATGTGTGCGAGTGCACTCCATACCGACCTGCCTGATATCCATAGCACCGTGTATCTGTGCTGAGTGAGTGTGTGGGAGTGACTGTGATTAATTACACCATATGGCGGTGTTGCCGTACACATTGTTTTCTTGCCAAAAGAATATTACGTTTGACATTGGTGTTTACCAATGCAGCCTTGACCCACGGGGCTATTTAAAAGTGTTGTAGTTATCTGTATGTACACATTTCTGATATCGTTGTGAACTAGGGTGCAACCTATAACTTTGTGGTAGTGAATTAGAATAATTACGAGGGTGGGCCTTGTTCCGACAACGTTTTGTATCGCATAAGGGTGCTGGGGGGTAAAATAGGATTTTTCCCTTGTGTGCATATTGATGATGTAATTTTTAACACGGTTGGGCCTAGTACTGCTAGTGATATATTCAAATGTGACTTATGCTTAGAAATACATGATGTTCATGTTGTGTTAGTTATTGTGTGTGTTTAATACAACATTTATTTACATACACCACGTGTGAAGTCTCTTTTATGACGCTCAATGTATTGATTGTGTGAGAGTGCTGTGCCAATGCTTTACACATTACCTCTGTGATAAGCCTGACTGCTTAGTGCCAAGCAACCCAAAGGTGAGTGCAGGTTATACGGTGAGTGTAATCACCCATACCTGATGGGAGTGGTAGGTTCTGCCTTTCTAGGGCCTTGCCTCAGCCAACCAGAACGAGCCAGTTCCAACAACCAGGTACTCCATGACAGGTAGACACAGACACTGGAACATGTAGGCACGGATCCTGACATCAGAATGATAGCATATAGACACTGACCCTAGAATGGCAATGGGAACAGAAACACACAAATAATGAGAATTTGAGACATTAGTGCTGGGAAACAGACCCAATGAGAAGAGACAATGGCACTAGGAAAACCAGACACACGCACTGAAGCATGGGTATAACTATATCAACACACACACATAAAATGGAGACACACACAGATTGTGGTACAAAGAGACAAGGAGAGAGACACTGCAAAAAAGAAACAGACTTTGTAACTGGAGGTCACAAACATTGGCAGTGCAACACCAGGACACAGGCACTGGGACATGCAGACACAGACATGAACATCCAGGGGTGGATTTAGACTTTGGCAGATGATGATCACCCGCCAAGAAGTGGATGCTGTCCAGTGTGCCTAACTTATAGTTTATTGATGTGTATACACTCTAAATAGGGCAGGCGGAACATCTGTTTTTTGGTGGATATCGCGCATCCGTCAAACTCAAACTCATATAATGAGACAGGTATCCACAAAACAGACACTGGGAAAGGGAGACATAAATACTATGAGAGGCATAAATTGATTTTCACGACTGACACTGACTAAGAGACACTGGAATGGAGAGACAGACCCTTATACAAATAGAACATTACTGTGGAATGTGGAAAGGAGACTGGATGTAGACAGTAGGAGAATAGGACACAGACACTTGGGCATGCACAGACACTGGGAAAGACACAGACAAAAAAATACAGAGACAGACACTCAGACAAGAGCAAAAGTAGAATGGGATGAAGGGATACTGGTATGGACTCAAGCACAGTTCAACGTAGACCCACCCGGTGAGGCAATATAAACAGGACAGTGAGAAAGGAAGAGACAGACATTTGAACGGAGTGTGATAAAGGGTCACAGACCCAACATCTGAGACAGGAGAGCACCACTCAGCAGACTAACTAAACACCCACAGCCTGCTGTGCCAAGAGGCCAAGGCATTGGTAGTTGCTACACTTAACAAATACACCTTAAGAATAGTAAAAATGTTACAAATTTGGTCATACATTACACAATATTTGATCCAAATGCTATACATATCTGACAGTCTGTTGCTTATCAGTGGTGAATCTTTAGCTCTTGTTCATTGTATTCACTATAAAACGCTTCAGGGTGGGATACCAAATATCTGTTGAACATTTAAAATCTAAAGTCTAAAAAGGCAGCTGCACTTTTGCAAAGGTCATTTATTCTGAACACACAGCTTAGAATGTCTCATAACAAGCTCAACCAATCACTCAATGCATCTCTAGTTTTCATACTGTAAAATATGTAGAATGTTATAGGTGGGGTTTCACTACCAAGAGTACTTGGTCGTTGATCTCCAGTGAAGAATGACATTTCAGCTACGAAGCACTGTGCTTACTTACCTATGCCTACTAACCCTCCTGGAGTATAGACCCTCAACCAGGACTCTCCAGCCATCTTTGTCCTGGGCTTTTATTCCAATCTGACTGCGGGTCTAACCCATCTACTTGCATTCAGCCTCAGCGCCAGGTGTTTCTTGGCCTTCCTTTCTTCCTTTTCCCTTGAGGGTTCCAGGTCCGGGCTTGCCTGGTGGTGTTTGATGTGGCCTTGCAGAGGGTGTGACCTATCCAGCCCCAGCGTTTTTTAATGATTTCTTCATGAGCAGGGATTTGGAAAGTCTTCTGCCATAGGTCGTTGTTGCCGATGGTGTTTGGCCAGTGAATTTGGAGAATTTTCATCAGACAGGTATTAATTTTTTAATTTAATTAAATTATTTTAAAGGTTTTATATAGCGCTAGCTAGACCCAGAGGTATCAGAGCGCTTTACAGAATCAAGAGCAATTTCAAAGGAACAGTGGATACATACAAAATAACAATAAGGGAAGTGAGATATCAACACCGAATCCGGAGCAAGGCAAAAATGTTAGGTTCAATGGTTACATACAGTTAAAAATAAGGGGAGTGTAACAGAGGAACACACATTAAATATACAAAGAAACATTTGTAGGGACATGAGGGATGGTCGGAGTTACTTAAATGAGGTCAAAACAATTAACAATATTAGGGGACATAAAGTGCTGGCTAGGCTAGAACCAGCGTTAACAGAGCACTGTACAGAAAATTACAGAAATGTGGTTAGAACAAAATTAAATGAGGGACCATGGAGAGCAAGGCAAGTGGAAACAATAAGGTGAACCCAAGGAAAATAAAGGCCAGCAGATCAGCAGAGGGATGACCTGAACACAGGAGCCCAATAGAAATCAGGTTTGGTAAGATTCATGGGCTCCAGTATTTTTTGAGGAGATGGCATTAATGAAGGTCTGGACTTTGTTTCTGGTGGTCACTGTTGTCCTCTAAGTCTCTTCTCCATGCAGAAGGACCGATTTTACATTGGTGTTAAAATGCCGGATCTTGGTTTTCAGCGTTGGGTCCTTGGAACTCCAAATCTTCTGTTGCTGAATGAAGGCAGCCCTTGCTTTGCCGATTCTTGCCTTGATGTAGGCGTCTGTGCTTTCCTGTTTCTCTATGACACTGCGCAGGTAAGTGAAGGCCTCACCCTCTTCCAGTGCATCACCTTCAAGAGTGACTGCGGGTGTAGTCTGTGGCCAGCAGAAAGAGAAATGGCAAGAGCAACCAACACTGGCGACTCCGATCCTCACTTGAAGAAGGCTTCTGTGAGTTGTCCTCCATTGACTGTCTTGCAGGTCATTCCCTCGTAAAAGTTCCTGATTCTTCTTACGATTTTATCTGGCACAGTATAGTGGCAGGGGGGTTTCCAAATGGTTGCTTTGTCCATGCTGTTGAATGCCTGCTCATAGTCGATGAAGTTGACATAGAGATTGTAGTTCCATTCCATCGACTGCTCAAAGATGATGCACAGTGTTGCAATCTGGTCTGTGCGGGATCTATCTTTGCTGAAGCCAGCTTGCTGGTCTCGCAACTGAGTATCGACTTGTTCCTTCATTCTGTTCTGGATGACTCTGTTGAACACTTTGCCTGGGGTTGACAGGCGAGCTATCCCTCTGTAGTTTGCACATTTACTCAGGTCACCTTTCTTGGGGATCTTGATGAGATATCCCACCTTCCAGTCTGATGGCACCTTTTCCTCTTTCCAGATCCTTCCAAACATGGGGTAGAGCATGTCTACTGATGTTTCAATGTTTGCCTTCAGTGCCTCTGCAGGAATGTTGTCGGGTCCTGCTACCTTCCCATTTATCAGCTGTTTGATGGCTCGTGTATTGCTTCCTTCGTTCGTCTGCTGCAGTCGATTGGCAAGTCATTGTCAGCTGGCTGTATGTCTGGTGGAGAGTGCGGCATGGGCTGGTTCAGCAGTTCTTCAAAGTGCTCCACTCATCTTCGAAGATGTGTGAAGCACTGTGTCCTGTTTATAAACTGAGGAATCATCAAGGGATAAGCAAGGTGTTAGATGTATTAGGTTTGACGCCGACGGTCCAGCAAATTGAAAGAAAGTGAAAATAAATTCAGCCCCTGAGCTGGCAAGACACTGGCAAAACAATATAATCAGAAACAAAATTACCAGGGCCATTGCTATTATTATGTCAGATATAGGCTCGTTTAGAGCATATGTCTAGTACCTATTAGAATACAACATGCTTGTATATTGTTTTTTGACTGACTTTCATTTTTGGGTATATATTTTTCTAGTGGCTATCATGTAGCAGTCGGTGCTTCCCAGTTTTTGTTCCCACAATTACGCTGTTTCATTTTTGTGAGAGGGTCTTTTTTCTGGGGGTGTATGTTTTTATACTGGCTATCAGATAGCAGACTGTGCTTCTCATCTTGGATCAACAAATAAGCAAAGCAAATGACGCCTGCATCATTCTGCTTTCCCATGCGTGTGTGGTGACGCGTGCATGTGTATAAGTCAATACACATGCATGCACCATCCGCAAAACCATTCCATTTTGTTTTGCTCATGCTACACGGTCATTGTGCAATTTGTATCCGCTTTTTGAAAATGTAATTTTTGTACATCTCATCCCATGTTTCTAAGGCTATTATACGAGGTTGAATCTTACATTTTGTAGCAATGTCTGCGACTGGAGCACCCATTATAAAGAGGTTTTTAATAGGTAATTGTCCTAAAGGAATTCTTCCTAGCTTGTTAATTTGTTTTGTCTGTGTTTGACTTGGGACTTCTTGGTAATTGTTTTTCTGATAAGGTCGGGCTCCTATGAGCCCACAGCATGGTAAGTATGATGCAGAATCAGCAACCTGAGTCTGCAAAGCATGTCTTGACCAGAGTTCCTGTGCTTGCACGTCAGGGCGCCACATTGTCGAGGAAGGAACATATATACTGATACGTCTGACGGTCCCAGGATCAATAATTAAATTGCTGCCTGGGAGAATCAGTGGCTCAGTTAAATATGAAAGCATTTCCTGAGCCCAGAGCAAGTCGAATTGACCGTAGTTTTATTAATAGATAATCATCTCTATGCTAGTGACTCATGTATGGTGACCAGCGAGGGGTTTCTAAGAACAATAATCTCCATAGCACGGTGGAAGCCAAACTGAGTCATGGTCCAGCTCCACACACATTATAGATGGAGAGTGAATTGGAAACAAAAATCAGTGTCGCGACGATGTTCCAAAAGCAGACTCTAGACAATCCAGAATCTTTTTTGCAATTGTCTTCACAAGCACTGTAAGGTCACGGATAGTTGAAGGTGGATTCAGCTCAGACATCGACACCTATTTTAACAGGAGGTTCACAGCCAAAGGCTCATTACATTGCACTCATGTTTCAGTAAATGCTGTTAGATAATCTGAAGGAATAGTACATCAGTGGTGGCCTAAAGGGCTCCTGAGCAGTGTTTTCTCACATTCAACGTCATCCAGATAAAGGATAGATTAATTTTCAATTCTTTAGAGTCTTATTGAATCTGATAGAAAATTTATCAGTTAATTTGCACATTTTTATAAAACATACTCAACCAAAAATTGTCAGTGTGCCGTACAAGTAACTACGGTGAGGTACAGGATACTTCGTACATTGAAGAATTGACAATCGTCAAGGGTGTAAATAGAATTTGAGATTCACCTTATCCAAATTAAACACAGCATACAAATAATGATATTGTTAGTGCAGATGATTACTCCGTCATGAACATGAGAGATATTCCATCCGTCGTTTTAATAGTGCCATTAGATATAATGCACTTAACACAGTGGACGGGGTATTCGTCACATTTGTAATGGAGTAACCCGTCCGCCGAACTCTAAATCAGGTCTTCAGTGTGGTAGGAGTTTGAAGGAAGTCAAGAAGGAAAGAGCAAGAGGGTAGCAAGTGCGAAGGTTCACTAGAGGTGAAGGGAGTGGAAAAATAGGTATAAGATAGAGGGTGAAGAGAGACATAGAATACAAAAGTGAAACAGTAACTTTTTGAGGGTGAAAAGATCACCCTTACTTAAAGTAGAGTTTTAACAAGTGTGTTTTCACATATTACGGACTAGCATTAAGGTAAATACATAGAGATGGTGCTTCTCCAGAGAAGGATTGAGCTCCTTTGTGTGTTGAGTTTTTTTATTTTTTTATTCTAGCCTTTCTCTGAGAAGGCTTCTTAGGTTCATGTTGGTATCACGTAGCTTAAGGCAGATCTGAGGGGTTTGGGTTGCTGTTGATATACTCAGTCGTGGCCGGCATGACTCGCGCGTGGGAGGGTGGGAGGTCTCGCGGGGGAGGGTTGCACGGGGTGACGCGAGGGGGTGTTTAATTTAATAATAACATTTTTTTTACTTACCTTCCCGCTGGCCGGGTCCCGCGTCGTCTCTGCTCCTCTCCTGATCTCTTGCCCCCGGCAGGAACAGGAAGCAGGCAGCCAGTCTCCCATCCCTAAGCCAATCACAATGCTGCAAGCAGCGTTGTGATTGGTCGGGACGCCGCCCAGCCAGGGGCTAATGGCCCTGCCATGTCCTCCATGTAGGCTGCATTGCACTCAGGAGGTGGCACACCACTCCACCCCTGCCCAGCCCTGCTCGCAGAGCAGCCCCGCCCACACGCCTGCCTGCAACCAAACCCTTCTGCTTTCTCGCAGTGCGAGAAGCAGAAACATAAAATGGTAGTTATTACCATTTTATGTTTCTGCTTCTCGCACTGCGAGAAGCTAGTGAAGCGACAGCTCCTCCAACCTAGTGGAGGAGCCGCCCCTGGATAAACTTCTTTACAGGTACTGCAAGACAGTTTGAACTTTATTCTGACTACAAGGTGGAGCCAATAAAAGTCATTTCACTTGATGCAGAAGGACTTTGATCTTGCTTAATGAATAGATGGAGTGCCTACCCAGATAGAGTTCCTGTAGTCGATTCTGGCTAATAGTAGGGCCTTAAGAATGCAACAGAAGTTTTGGGTTGGAGAAATGATTTGTTTCTTTATGGCATGAAACATGGTTCTGGTATAAGTTGCTACATGTTCATTGTGTTCTGACAAGGTCAGATGAAATGCAATCACATTTTCAGTGATTTAACTTTTTTGGACAGTAAGGGAGTAAACCCTCACCGTGTAGAGCAGCTAGCCAATCTTTGTTGAGAAGGTGAAGCTAGACCCTAGAGGGGACCGTGGCTAATGCACCCCTTATTGTGGCAGAATGCAAGGGGCAGGCAGTCAAAACCTGCGCAATCCTCCCACATGGCATTGGTCAGTGGGATTCAAGCGCCCAACCAGAAGGGCTAGAAACATGGCCAGCATGCTGCTAAAAGGAAGGGAAGGCAGCAGCGAAGCATTGATGTCATGTTAAAGAAAGCCTGTGGTATCTTTTGTTGATGAGGCAGGAGGGTGTGAATGGCTGGGAGGCCTTGAAGGAAGCTTGCCCGTTTGGGCTGAATTAAACATTTGTCATAAGCAGTAGCTGTGGGAATGAGGATGGGGTGATGGTGTGATTAATGCATGAAAGAGATATGGAGATTACTTGAAGCTCTGCCTGCTGATAAGAGTTGACATGCTTTTAGTTTATAGAGCGCGGCTAATCACCCGTTAAAGTCTCAAGGCGCTGAGGGAAGGTCGGAGGGGGGGGTCTGTAGTTCAGTCAAAGAGCCAGTTCAGTCAAACAGGCCGGTCTAGAGGTCCTTCCTGAATTAAAGCAGTGAGGGTGATTTCCTGAGATGTAAAGGAGACAGTTCCAGGTCTATGCGGCGAGGTAGGAGAAGGATCTTCCTCCGGCCGTGGTCTTGCAGATTCGTGGGATAGTAGCTAGGGCCAGGTTGGCATAGCGAAGGTTTCAGGTGGGAGTGTAGAAGGAGAGGTGGTGGTTGAGGTATGCAGGTCTGATGTTGTGGAGGGCCTTGTAGGCGTGAGTGAGGAGCTTGAAGGTGATTCTTTTGTTGATTGGCAGCCAGTGGTGGTTTCTCAGGTGATTGGCGATGTGGCTGTGGCGGAGAATGTCCAGGATAAGTCTTGCAGCGGCGTTCTGGATTCTTTGCAGTTTCAATTGGAGCTTCTGGGTGGTGCTGGTGTGGAGTGCATTGCCATAGTCCAGTTTGCTGCTGACGAGCACCTGGGTGACCATTCTTCTGGTCTTGGTAGGGTTCCACTTAAATATCTTTCAAAGCAGGCGGAGTGTGTGGAAGCAGGAGAATGAGACAGCATTAGTTTGGCAGTTCATTGAGAGCAGGAAGTCAAGGATGATGCCGAGGTTATGTGCTTGGTCTGTGGGAGTGGGGGGGGGCTCTGAGCGCTGCGGGCCACCAGGAGTTGTCCCAGGTGGAGGGGGTGGTTCCCAGGATGAGGACTTAGGTTTTGTCAGAGTTGAGCTTGGGGCAGCTATCCTTCATCCAGGTGGTGACTGCCTTTATCCCATTGTGGAAGTTGTTCTTTGCGACTGTAGGTTCGTTGGTGAGGGAGAGAATCAGCTAGGTGTTGTCGGCGTAGGAGACAATGTTGGGTCCCTGGTTTCCTATGATGGCTGCCAGCGGGGCCTTGTAGATGTTAAAGAGGGTGGGGCTCGGGAAGGAGCCCTGAGGGACTCCGCAACTGATCTCTGTAGGTTCTGAGGAGAACGGTGGGAGTCTGGCTCTATGGGTTTGGCCGGTGAGGAAGGAGAGGATTTCCTCTAAGGCTTTGCTGCAGATGCCGGCATCGTGGAGTCTTGCGCAGAGGGTGTGGTGAGAGACGGTGTCGAAAGCGGCATTGAGGTCCAGAAGGATGAGAGCTGCTGGTTTGCCTTGGTCGAGTAGATTGCAGATGTCGTCTGTTGCGGCGAGAAGTGCAGTTTTGGTGCTGTGGTTGCTTTTGAAGCCTGATTGGGAGGTGTCCAAGTTGTGGTTTGTTTCGATGAATTTGGTGAGTTGGGCGTTGATGGCCTTCTTTAGGATTTTGGCTGGGAAGGGAAGCAGAGAGATGGGTCTGTAATTCTTGAGGTCCGTCGAGTCGACAGAGGGTTTTTTCAGCAGGGGTTGATCTTTGTGTGTTTCCAGTCTTCAGGGAAGGTGGCAGATTCAATGGAGCAGCTGATGGTGCGATGGAGTTTGGGGGCAATAGAGGAACTGGCTTGGTTGAAGATGTGTGGGGGCAGGGATCCGAGGGGGCTCCAGAGTAGATGGTCTTCATGATCCTTAAGGTGTCGTCGGTGGTGAGGATTGTCCAGTTGAGCAAGGTCGGCTGGGATCGGGAGCATTTAGGTGCTGTGATTGCGGGTGGGGTGAGTGGGTCCTGCGTTGAAAAGCTGTCGTAGATGTCTGTGATCTTGTGGTGGAAGAAAGTGGTGAAGTTGTCGCAGAGCGCTGGGGAGGGGAGGTGTTTAGAAGATGATCTTTTTGTTTGACTTTGTAGATTTGCCCTGAGGTAGCAAGTCTTATATGGATGGGAAGGGCATTCCTGATACTGGGTGAATTACCTGAGAAGGTGCCATTTAAAGTGGACTGAACTAGCCCTGCTGATGCTCCGATATTTGGAATTCGCATCTATATCCTTTTTAACTGTTTTTAGCTGCCCACTTCCTCGCTGATTACTGGGGGGAGATTCATTACAAATTTCGTAACTGGATTTTAAAACGTACTTTTAATCTGCGTAATTTGCACATTCTCTTCTGGTGCCTCAGCCTCAAGATCACGCCCCGGTCCGTCACGCAGAGTGCCGATTGTACGGAGGGCAACTGTGGTCAGACGGGAGCTGGGAAGCCGGAAGGGAGAATCCTACACTTCCGGGGGCGAGCGGTCTAGTTTTCCGCCACAATCTCTACTTAAGGGAACATGAAACGGACGCGCAGCGGACGCGCGCAGCGGGCGCACCGCTGGCACGCCGAAGGCGCGCCTAAGGCAAGCCCGTCTGCGCCCGTCCACGCCAGAACGGGGCTAGGGGCTAGAAACCCTGTCCAAATGAAGTCCGATCGAATACTATACTCAGGTAAAGAGCTATTAGACTTAAAGAAATCAGGCTCACACCCTGACTGCAAAAGATACACATTGGATACAGGGCTTAGTCAAAACGGCTGTTCTTGTGCATGTGGCTTCACCCTCCCTGAGCAACAAATGATTACTTCCGGGCATGCCTCAGACACTAAGTTAGTAACAACTCAGATAGGAAGCAAAGAAGGGACAGAGGTACACTGTGGACTAATCAACGTGAGATCACTATCTAAAACTAAATTTGAAATAGCAGAAGTCATCCTACAATATAATTTGGATATCATATTCCTTACTGAAACGTGGGCTGACCTGGCATCAGACCCTGGCTTTGTGATTGCAGTCCCACTGGGTTTGCATTTTTCAGACTAGATAGACTAATAAAGAAGGGAGGAGGGTTAGCAGTAATTTATAGGGAACATTTTCGAGCCAAGTTCTCTCCCGCGGGTGAGCCCCACTATGAAGGCCTATTTCTTGCACTTGATTTAAGTCCAATAATTACTTTTAAAGGCTTATTGGTCTACCGCCCCCCAGGACCAAGAGCTAGTTTCACTGGAAACTTAGATTCATTGTTGGAACCCTTTCTGACCACCAATGAATTTACAATCCTGGGCGATTTTAATTTTTATCTTGTAGATCAAGCAGATAAAGATACAGCTATACTTATGGAAACCATGGGCTCGCTGGGGCTAACTCAGATGGTTCATAAACCTACGCATGAGGCAGGGCACACACTCGATGGAGTTTTTTCATCGGTACCGGGTCTGGCAGTTAAAGAGATCTTTCCATTGGTCTGGACAGACCACTCACTTATTTTAATGGACTATGTAGTCCCAAAAATACAAAAAGCCAGAGCCACCAAACCACAGCAAAGCACCTATAAAGCATGGAGTAAATTAGATATAAATAATCTAAAAATTCTGCTGGAAAACACACAGCCTTTCCTGAGTAGCCATACAGACCAGGCAGCAGAAGATTATACCAATTGGCTCAATGATGCCTTTAGGACTACAGTGCCCACATTCACAAATGCAGGGAACCGTTCGCAACCATCTGTCCCTTGGTTTACTGAAGCCCTGCGTCTAGAAAAACAGAATTGTCGTAGAATGCAAAGACGTTGGAGACAGAAATATGAGACACCTGATAAAAATAACTATAAACACGCCCTATCTAACTATAAATTATTACTGACCACAGAGAAAAGGTCTTATTTTTCTCAACAGATTGAGAAAGCAAAAAACTCAACCAAAGAACTTTTTGGGGTAGTTGAGGAACTCACCACTGCACCCAAAAATAAAGTTTCAGTGAACAGTCAATCTCTATGTGATAGTATTTCTAGTGCTTTCAGAAATAAAGTTGATGACATACACAACATCTTCAAGTTGACCACACCCAATAAAACAGCAAAGGAACCCTTGAGTAATGAGACTGAAAGGAGCGTCTTTTCAAACTTCTCAGAGATTTCAAACGAGCTGGTAGAAGAATTGATACAAGGAATCAAATCAGGATCCCCACTTGATCCCTGCCCGCCTGCGTTGCTAAGAAACATTGCAAGGGAGGTGGGCCCCATTTTAACCAAAATATTTAATAATATGTTCGCCTCAGGCATTTATCCGGCTATTTGGAAAGATGCAGCCATATTGCCGCTAATAAAGTAAGCCAATCTGGACCCATTATCAACTAGCAACTATAGGCCAATTGCTAGGCTGCCCCTCCCAGCAAAAGCAGTGGAAAAAATTATGAACAGCCAATTAACCGAATTCATACAACAAAACGATTTACTCGATCCATCTCAGTTCGGTTTCCGTCCAGGTCACAGTACGGAGACAGCACTGATTAAGGCAACAGAGGAGATAAGAGCAGTGATGGACAAAGGAGGTGCGGCGGTACTTATCGTTCTGGATTTGTCAGCGGTCTTCGATACCGTACATCATGACACGCTGCTCCAGAGCCTTGAAAAGCTAGGGATCAAGGAGCTGGCACTGTCTCTAATATCATCTTTTCTGAAAAATAGAAGACAGACAGTGACCCATGACCATTTCAAAGCAACACCCTATGTGCTCCCATGTGGGGTTCCCCAGGGCTCCTCGTTCAGCCCTTCCTTATTCAATATTTATGTATCGGAACTGGCTCCGTTGGTTCGAAACTTTGGTTTCAACCTAACATCATACGCGGACGATACCCAGATTGTGATCGCGGCATACAAAAATTCCCCCTCCCCAGCAACTCAGTTCCAAAAATGTATGAGAGAAATCAGCGGATGGATGGGAGGGCATTGCCTCAAGCTGAATTCGGATAAAACCGAAGTGGTAACCTTCGGCAACCTCCAGCCGGGCTGGGACGCTCACTGGTGGCCGGCAGAAATTGGAGAAACACCAAAACCAGTAGGAAAAGCCAAAAACCTAGAGGTTCTGATAGACAGTAAACTAACCTTCACCCAACAAACGAATGCGACAGTTTCAGCATCTTTCTATTTGATAAAAAAACTAAAGAAGGTTCTCCCCTTTATTCCCCCTGAATCAAGGAGAACAGTGGTCACCACCATGGTGCTATCAAAGCTGGATTATTGTAATGGCCTCTATCTTGAATTACAAAAACAACTTTAAAAAAAGCTTCAGATGGTGCAAAATGCGGCAGCTAGGCTCCTACTGAATATACCAAAATATGCATCAGTTAAGGAAGAAATCAGAAGACTCCACTGGTTGCCAGTGATAAAACGAATTAGGTTCAAAGCGCTTTGCTTAGCCTATAAAGCCCTGAATAACATAGGACCGGCTTCATTGAAAAGCCTATACTCATGGTATAACCCGGGCAGACTATTGAGGTCCTCTAATGTCGGGCTGATGGTAGTTCCCAGGATTCGAACAGCAAGCTGGGGCGGCCGAAGCATAGCATATGGCACGGCTAAAATCTGGAACACTTTACCAAAGGAAATAAGAGCCTCCAACTCTCTGGGCGCTTTTAGGAAAAAGCTAAAGACGTGGCTATTCCAGAATTAAGATACGCAGGAGCGGCAGAGTTGGGTTCAGTTCAGCGCCAAGACACCTCCGGGTAATCGTGCGCTATAGAAGTTATAATAACATAACATAACATTTGCTTCATTGGTTGCTGTGTTTCCTGCATAGTACCACTTTGTGTGCAAGGTTGCGGGTGTTTAAGTGCATAGCTTTGCATGTGAGACAAGCTGTTTAATGAGTGAAGTGGCATTCAAGTGTTAAACAGGGAGTTTAGAACAGGAGTCATTCTGTCAAATATCCTTGTGCCATTGATCAAACTGCTGCAGAGCAGAGGACAGCTTTGAGAGGGTTTAGGCAGGATTCAGGCAGACAGGATTAGAGCATACTTGCATTATGTGCGAGACATCACCAGTGCCTGTACAGCGGCTTTGAAGTCATGTCTGAGAATTAGGGGTCTGATACTGTGAATCAACTTCAGTTGAAACCTTGCACAATTTGGGATTTGAAACGGAAATTAAGATTGTGAAAGGCGTGAAGCCTAGGGATTTGGACAACGTTTGCTATATTAAGAAAGGTCTTTGGGGCCTTTAGTCTACCGTTCCAGCTTCCAGGAGGGGGGACCTTAGTGCTGTTAGCTAATAATAGATGGAATGCAGTCTTTTGGGGGGTTAGGCGTAAGTTTCATTAATTTTGCATGGTGGTCTTTGCCAAATTTAATATGTTGGGAAAGTTTAGAAACCTGCTTCTCTTTTTTTTATATCAATTATTCCCTCTCAGTGTTCCGGTCTTCTTATTGAGCTAGCGTCCCCCCACTAAAAACTCTAAACATGAAATGATACTTTCTGTGGTAAATAAGCTGGCCAGAATATCTTTGAGGAGCCTCGGGCAACTCCTAGGTACCGATGGGGGTGTGTTGTACCTGCTGCTCAGCCAGTGTGAGTGTGGTGTGGAATGTTGGTGTGGATGATGTCGCGGAATGTTGGAGGAGTGAGGCTGGCAGTTGGAGGGTGGGCTGAGCAGCAGGAGTGGTGCGAACCACAGTGCGGCAGCTTTAACTGAGGCACTGAGCACAGGGAGGTGTAGTGGGAGAGCTATGACTCTGGTCTAATCCTTAGGTATAGCTCCTTGAAACACCATCAGCCACACCCGGCACCTCTTCACCCGCACACTGAACATCAATGTTCAACAGTTTCTGAGCGGAAGGCTGGCCTTGCATTTGGCCTCATTCAGAGTGCCGTGGTGATGGAATTTTCATTCAGAGTGCCGTGGTAATGGAGTGCTGTCATAATGAAATATTAATTTAGAGTGCTGTGGTAACAGAATTGTAGGGCAAAGATCTGTAGAAAACAGATTGCCACATATTGTCACAGACATGCGGTAATATCCTATATTACTGCATTACTGCTTTTGGACTTTACTTCTGTGTTTACAATCATTACCGCTTTTGGACTTCTCTTCTGTGTTTAATGTCATTACCACTGTTTGACATTACTCTAGGACATTACTGTTGTACTTTAACTGAGGCCCAAATTGGGAATCATTCCGATGATTTACATTCTCCTCTGTCTCCAAGGAGCTGCTTTTAGATGGCTCAGATGTCTTCAAGGTGGATGTGCCCTCCAGGCCTGTCTCTGATTGCGTAAGTGGCAGCACTGTTAGTTGTGCAGGACGGGTCGCAATTTGGCAGGTTGCATGCTCTGTCACTGGGAGTGCTTTTGTAGTTTTATTTTTGAAAAGAGCACACAATCGTTGAGACGGTGGAAGTGAAGAACTTAGACCATTGGTTGTAGGTGGTGGTGTATTTTTGGTTCAGTCACTAGGCCGGTGTTTTGAGAAAAGACGCAATCGACAAATGTCGGCGACTTTTTTTTAGGGTGCCTGGGCTAATTTTTGATCCCATTCCAACCCTGATAGGAACAGGTTATAACAGAAAAATGACTGGTCTTTTCAAGAAGGAAACCCCGAGAGCTGGCACCCTTCCTTACTTTGACTATGACTTTGTCCATATACAAGGGTCTGCCAAGTGTGATGTCAAGATATCTAAACTCTCGCTCACCTGGCAGTTGGCAGACAATGGACTTTTACCCATCTGTTCTAGGTTTGAGAGCCAAGTCGAGGAGGGCTGGGAATTTTGTGTACAGGTTGGTCACGATAGATATACTGATGGAAGTTGTCAGCATGCTGATGCATTATGATGTGTTTAACATATGGCTGGTCCACGAGGGACTCTCCTGGGCTGGAGTGAGGTAGGTGGAGGCCTTTCTAGACTATACAGTTTGTGTACCTCTTTCCAGGAATGACTTTACTCATTTGAGAACTCGACTTGTGATTGGCATCCTGTCTTTTATCGGTGTAAGAAACACACTGCTGTCCATGGTGCTCAGTGCAGCAGAAGCGGCAAAATCATCTGGGCTTTTAGAGAGGGAATGAGGTGACTGACTACTCTGACAGTTCTTGTGCTTTGTGCCACAGTGATTGGCTTGCACAAGGGAAGGTGAACACATCTCACAAAATGGTGGAATAGTCCAGTTTCCCTGTGAAAAGAAGGTGTGTCAGCAGTTTCCGTGTGGAATGTGATGCAAGTGTATGCTTTCTAATGAAGTCTTCTAATAACCCTCATGTTATGGTCCCAGGGAAGGTGTCAATCATGCTGAGTCAGTTAAAGCTTTACGCTTGGTAGCAGTCATTCAGGGCCGAGGGTTGTCAGGAGTCTTTCAGGAAGCTGTGAGATAAGGTGCCTGCCCCTTGTTTATGAGATTTTTCCGGGCACATTCATTACACCTATCCTCCATGACGACAGTGGTGGGGGCTTAAGGTTGAGTGTTTATTGATTGCTGTATGATTTGAACTGGGTTTGTGACTGAGTTTGAGAATCTTTTGCCAAGAGGTGGGGTGGAGTTTTGATAATTTATGTTTTTGCCTCTGCAGTTTGCAGTGTCTGGACATCAAAAGGATGGCTATTTTATTTCTAGCATCTATCTGCAGCTTTAGGAGTATTTACTTATGAATTGAAGAAGCCCATGTACCAGGTTGTGTAGCTTATTGTCTGATGCTATATTTAGAGATCAGGGGTCAGATGAACGTTGCTTTTTTTTCGTTTGCGACTGCAAACATTTTATTTTTTTATGTAAAAAGCGCTATTTTGCGATTTGTGACCTATTACCGAATAGCAAACAGGTGTTTAAGATTCGTTATTAGGAAAGGGTTTGTTAAGGGCGTCCCTTCCTAATAGCGAATCGCAGTGGTATTTGTGAATGTTTTGAGACCGAAATGTAGTTGCAAAACATTATAATTTTACTGCCTACTTCAAGTAGGTGGCAACCCATTCTCAAATGGGAAGGGGTCCCTTTGTGAATGTTTGTAAAAATGTTTTTTAAGAGCAGGCAGTGGTCCCAGAGACCACTGCGAACTCTTAAAAATGAAAAGAAAACTTTTTCCGTTTTCCTTTAAGGAAAACGGGATGCATTAAAAAATATATATATTACTGTATTTAAAGGCAACCGCAGACATGGAGGGTTGCTGACCCCAGCAGGCCACCACCCTGTGATTTTGGCAATTCCCAATGGGTCGCAAACCGAGGCCTACCTCATGATTTTAAATGAGGTAGGTCTATTTGCGATTCCCTGAGAATCACTAAATGTGTGAAACACACATTTGTACATAGCTGTTTCAATGACCAAATATGGAATCTCAAAAATTCACTATTAGGTAATCGCAATCCCAAAACTATGTACATCTGGCCCAAGGTGAGATAACAATGAAGTGATGTCTTGATTGCAGTTCTGAGTTAGCGTATATACTTGATGTTGCTGATGGTTACGGTGTGGTTATTCAGTTATGTTTGGTGGGTCCTAAGACAATTTTAGAGAATTTACATGGCATTGGGCTAATGTCTGTAGTGGAGAGGGGTCCACACTGGGTGTCGCTTTCAACATGACCGGCCAGAAAAGCAGTATTGGATCTTTGGTAGTTGTGAGGCCTTGTTTTTTTATTATGAGGCTGTTGTTGGCTTTAATGAGCCTTTCCCCAGTCCTGAAGTTGTAGGTACCACATAGTAGCATTAAAGCTGAGACTGTGTGTGTTCTGTACTAACCATGATAATAGGTAATGGGTCTGAGGTGGATAAGGGTGTTCCCAAGCCATCTACGTGGTTGGCCAAGCAGTCAAGGCCTTCCTCATGTTAGGTCGTTTGAAGGTTGACTCAGACACAGTAGAGCACAGTTATCACACACATGAAATATGGAAAATACTCTGGCAGACACCTTAAAAGTATACGGCAGTAGCTTCCTATACCCATCCCTAACCATTCAAGTGGTATTGTTAGATACGCAGATTGCTTATTACTTTGTGATTCTTTTATGCTTATCAAGCAGAGCTCTTGCATGGCAGGAAATGGATTCTCCAAAACCTTCCAGAAATGCACCAAGCCTTACATGGGGGAAGCTACAAGTGGGTTGCCACATTCACAAAGGCAACCAAACGGGGAACCTCTATCTTGTCCTCCAATCACAGAGTTCTCCAGACACCATTCATACAGCAAGTGGATACACATTGTATTGTAATTGCATTTATATAGCGCCAACTACCCCTGACGACGCGTCGAAGCGCTTTTTCGGCGAGTAGCGCGCTACTCCTGAACCCATAAAGGATTAGTGTTGGATTAGTATAGTGAAATATGAAGGTGATTTAAGTGGTGGATAGGTTAGTCAATTATTTGGATTCAGAAGGATAGCGGAAAGATAGAAGAGGGAAAAAAGGTTTGTATTTATATAGCACTTGTTACCCCTGATGGGGTTTTGAAGTGCTTTTTTTTGGGGGGGCGAGTAGCATGCTACTCCGGAAACTCATAAAGGATTAGTGGTGAATTATTATAGTGAAATATGAAAGTAATTTGAGTGGTGGATATTAGTCAGTTATTTGGAGTGAGAAGGATAGCGTAGGGATAGAAGAGGGAAAAAAGGTTTGCATTTATATAGCGCTTCATACCCCTGAAGGGGTGTTGAAGCGCTTTTTTTGGTGAGTAGCACGCTACTTCGGAACCCATAAAGGATTAGTGTTGAAAATTAGTATAGTGAAATATGAAAGTAATTTGAGTGGTGGATATGTTATTCAGTTATTTGGATAGAGAAGGGTAGCGGCGGGATAGAAGAGGGAAAAGAGGTTTGCATTTATATAGCGCTTGCTACCCCTGATGGGGTTTTGAAGCGCTTTTTTGGCGAGTAGCACGCTACTCCGGAACCCATAAGGATTAGTGTTGAATCAGTACAGTGAAATATGAAAGTAATTTGAGTGGTGGATATGTTAGTCAGTTATTTGGCTTGAGAAGGGTTGGGGAGGGATAGAAAAGTTAAAAAAGGTTTGCATTTATATAGCGCCTGTTACCACTGATGGGGTGTTGAAGCGCTTTATTGGCGAGTAGCATGCTACTCCGGAACCCATAAAGGATTAGTGTTGAAAATTAGTATAGTGAAAAATGAAAGTAATTTGAGTGGTGGGTATGTTTTTCAGTTATTTGGATAGAGAAGGGTTGCAGAGGGATAGAAGAGGGAAAAAGGTTTGCATTTATATACCGCTTGCTACCCCTGATGGGGTTTTGAAGCACTTTTTTGGTGAGTAGCACGCTACTCCGGAACCCATAAGGATTAGTGTTGAAAATTAGTATAGTGCAATATGAAAGTAATTTGAGTGGTGGATATGTTAGTCAGTTATTTGGATTGAGAAGGGTTGGGGAGGGATAGAAAAGTTAAAAAAGGTTCCACTGAGGGTGGATCAGGTAACCCACCTCTACAGTGGTACTCACAAAGTGCTAACACTTCAGCAAATGACTGTATGCCTGTTTGAGCATTTCAGTTTTATAGTAGCTGTACGCTGCTGGTAAAACAGCATAAACAAGTGCAGTATGCACCTTTGATTAGTGGTGCAAAATGCTGATGGACATGCTTAGGAAGTACCCCTAGTACAGCAGTAATGCCACATAGCAGTAATGTATTTTAAGTATTTATAAAGCACTGCTTTCACTCTCAGGTATCTTGAGCCTATAGACGGGCTAATCTTAACACTGTAAAGTTTGAGAATACCTCTGAAACTGAATGAACAAGAAATACATGTCTTCAAAGCTCTGTGGAATTGTGTGTGGTTTTCAAATTGGGAGATGGAGAACGGTAGGTCATTCCAGTAAGTGGGTCTTTTGATCAAGTAGCCTTGCCCACCCACTTCCATTCCAGTCCCCCCGCTGCAAGTGCGATTAAAGCGGGTAATCTTGATCTGAGTGCACTTGTTGACATGTTGAGGAGTGGGGAGGGGGGCACCAATTGTCCAAGGAAAAAGGTCTGGTCTTACGCTAGGCTCAGTTGGCAGCACAGGGAATCTTGAAAAAGATCCTCTGGTTCACAAGATGCGCATGAAGAGAGATCTTCATGCCTACAGATCAATCATGATCGTTCTTCTGCAGCTCTCATATTAAATATTAATTTGACTGTCATGTTTTAGATTATTTGTATTCTTTGTTTGACAGTCACGCTATTGTCACAATCCATGCATGATAGGATACCGTCACTCATAACTATGGGATAAGGTTCATCAGGGATAATTAGCAACCTTTTGTGCAGCAAGTAGTTGCAAGTAACAATAAGCTAATACCTTTTTATCTGAGCATCCAATGTGAGGCCAACATCTAAGGTGACCTCAAGGGTCTTGGATTAGGAAACATAAGCAGGCAGATGGCCTCAGCAGTGAGGCCAGAGGTTCCTGGGCCAAAAGGACAGAATCCCTTGAAATACTCCAAGGTTCTTGCATTTGGAAACATAAGCAGGCAGATGGCCTCAGCAGTGAGGCCAGAGGTTCCTGGGCCAAAAGGACAGAATCCCTTGAAATACTTTAAGGTTCTTGGATTATGAAACATAAGTAGGCAGATGCTTTCAGCAGTGAGGCCAGCGATGCCTTGACAAATACGATGGATTCCTTTCAAGTGCTCCAAGGTTCTTGCATTTGGAAACATAAGCATGCATATGGCCTCAGCAGTGAGGCCAGAGGTTCTTAGGCCAAAAGGACAGAATCCCTTAAAATATTCCAAGGTACTTGCATTTGGAAACATAAGCAGGCAGATGGCCTCAGCAGTGAGGCCTGAGGTTCCTGGGCCAAAAGGACAGAATCCCTTGAAATACTTTAAGGTTCTTGGATTATGAAACATAAGTAGGCAGATGCCTTCAGCAGTGAGGCCAGCGATGCCTTGACAAATACGATGGATTCCTTTCAAGTGCTCCAAGGTTCTTGCATTTGGAAACATAAGCATGCATATGGCCTCAGCAGTGAGGCCAGCGGTTCCTAGGCCAAAAGGACAGAATCCCTTAAAATACTCCAAGGTTCTTGCATTTGGAAACATAAGCATGCATGTGGCCTCAGCAGTGAGGCCAGGGGTGCCTGTGCCAATAGGACAGATTCCCTTAAAATATCAAAACTTCAGCCTTTACCCCATTCGTTTTGAAGAAATTGGGAGCTGCCAACGTGTGCATGGCCACCAAGCACTCTATCTGCAACTGTTGGAATTTATTATATGCTTTTAAAACTTTAGCATCAACTGTGCATCGTCGTTGCCAGAGATGGCCTTGAAAGAGAAGGCTTTGAAAAGTATTCCCAGGCCCTAAACTCAATGATTGAACATAATTGGAGAAAATACAGACCCTTGCGGCATCCCACAGGTAGCATCCTGCTCAGAGAATCAAAATAAAGACAGAGATAGGATCCGGTCTGCACATAAAGAACTAAGCCACTATAGGGCCATGCCGACTGCTCCTATCTCTGAGAAATGGTCGAACAAAATGTTGCGACTGAGCATGTCAGATGTTGCAGGGAGAATAAACAGCTGCAAAACTGCCTGTAGACCCTCATCACTTGTCATGCAAAGTTCATCTAGGGCAGCCACAATGACCACCTCAGTGACATGTTTAGGATCAAACCCAGCCTAGGACCAGTCAAAGTACCCACAAAATTAAAGATAATCTGAGACCCATTTAGCCAGATGCTTTTCTATAAATATTTTGATTACTGGGAGTGTGCTATGGCGATGGCTCTTCATATCTGTAGACTACAGAGCAGGTTTATTCCACACACGGGACACGATTCAAAAAGAGAATGGTTAATGATCCCATAAGTGACTGAGGTTATAACTGGAGGCAATGTTTTCAGAATGACAACCAAGCAGTGGTTGTTCTGTGATCCAGGCATTAAGCTATCGAGAGCTCTGCTATAGTGAAAAGGCAATATATTGACTCTTTCTTTGGTCCCACCTCTTATCTCCTGCTACTTATTGGTTTCTGCCCCTTGGGCAGAATCCCTGAAATCATTATAAAAACCCACAACTTTCTTGAAATGAAATGAAAAGGAAATTTATAAAGCACAAAACAATCACCCGAAGGTGTCAAGGCGCTTGCTCGATAAACAAGGATGAACTATGGGGGTCGCAGGCACACTAAAGACTGAACAACCATGTCTTCAACATTTTCCTAAAAGTCAACAAACGGCTTTCCTGTTTCAACTTTATAGGTAGAGAGTTCCAAAGTTTTGTTGAACCTACCAAAAAACTTCTTCCACCCCAGGAGCATTTTTTTGCCCTGGGAACAATCAAATCATGAGCATACAAAGAGCGCAGATGACGGACTGGAATATAAGGTTGTAAATTCTGTTTTAAAAATCCAGGTCCTGTATCGTGCACGGCCCTAAAGACAATACACAAAGTCTTAAACTTTATTCGCTTTTCAACTGGTAGCCAGTGTAGGTCTTTCAAAACCCTAGACACAGATTTTTGTCTTGGGATATTAAGCAAAAGCCGCGCTGCAGCATTCTGTACCACCTGCAATTTAGCCAAACATTTTTTCCGCAGATTAATAAAGAGGCCATTACAATAATCCGCTCTAGATAGAACAAGTGCAGAGACCACAAGTTTACGTAGCTCCGCTGGAATGAATGGTAAAATCTTTCTCAAGAGCTTTAACGTGTAAAAAGCATGGGAAGTGACCTGATTGACATGACTCTCAAAACGAGAGTTTAGGGTCAAATATAACTCCCAGGTTTTTCACCTTGGCTACAGTCATAGGCAAGGGACCCAACTCCAAAGGCCAAAGCTCAGATGACCAGAAATTGGTATGGGCACCAAAGAGTAAAACCTCTGTTTTACTCGTATTAAGTTTTAAACAGTTGGTAGCCATCCAATCACCAACCTGACGAAGGCAAGTATGAAATTGTGCCATAGTATCAGTGGGAGAGCCGGTCACTGAGACGATAATCTGCGTATCGTGGGCATAGGAGATGGCCGAAAAGCCCAGGGACTTAATCAGCCTAGCCAGTGGTGCCACATAGATGTTAAAAAGGGTCGGACTCAAAGCCGACCCCTGTGGCACCCCACAAGGCAAAGTAAAGTTGGGTGATCTAAAATCATCCAAGGCCACAAACTGCTCCCTACCAAACAAAAAAGATTTCAGTAGGGAAAAAGCTTTCCCTTTGATACCGATCCCCTCCAGAACTTCCATCAATTTCTGATGGTTCACCGTGTCAAATGCGGCGGAGAGGTCGAGCAGCACAAGTGCTGCATTGCCGCCCGCATCCACAGTTTGCCTAATCAGTTCTGAAGATGTAATTAGGGCTAGTTCGGTACTATGATGTTTGCGAAAACCGAACTGGGTATCATCCAGGAAGCCATGCCTCTCAACATACGCTGACAGAATACCATTCATCGCCTTTTCCACTAATTTTGCTGGGAACGGCAGCCTGGAAATCGGGCGGTAATTGTTAGGCTCCGCCCCATCCAAATTAGGCTTTTTCAAAAGAGGGAGCACAGACGCCAGTTTCCAGCTATCCGGAAAGATGCCAGAAGCAAAGATTTGATTGAAAATCGGGGTCAAATAAGAAGCAAAAAGCTCAGGTAACAGTTGGAAAATTTTTGGGGGACACAAATCCAGTGGAGAGCCCGATTTAGTAGATCGTAACAAATCTGTTGTCTCATCTAAAGTTAATGAGGGGAACACAGAAAGTTCAGAAGTATCCCTATGTTCACCCAGAGCGCTAAGGACAGAACTGTCAACCCTCAGATCAGCTGAGGCCTCCGGAGAATGGATCTTTCCTGAATCCCTAGCTCTAATGAATCCATTATAGACTGCTTTAACCTTCTCTTGGAAAAAAGTAGCAACCGTATTACAAAATGCCTGAATTTGGCTAACTTTTTAACAGTCGAAAAAAGTTCTTTTGAAGAATTTTTCGCTGTAAGAATGGCCGTGGTAAAATATCTGGTTTTCTCCTTACAAACAAGTTTTTATATTCCAGCAAGGCCGATTTATAGAGCGTTTTATCTTCCAGCTCATCCGAGAGTCTCCATTTTCTTTCCAGACGGCGGCATTTTTGTTTTTGTAGTCTGAGCAGTTCTGAATACCAGGGTTCAGAAGGTTTAGCCCTATGGCTGGATATACATTTAATTGGTAGTGCTACATCTATTGAGTGACAAAGCCATTCCTCAAATGCAGCAACAGCGGCATTGGGATCCTCTAGAGGTTGTGGTGGATTCTGAGCCAGAGCAGTTTCAAAGATATTCAAAGCCAGCTTGTTCCATGGCCTGACTTTTTTCCGCTGCCTGTTTAACAATTTCTTTGTCTGGAGATTTTGAACCGGAAAGGAGACCATAACAGCTTTATGGTCCGACCAGACCAGTGGCAGAGATGGAAGACATTGTAGACACTTATTATTCGAGAATACTCCATCAAGCAAATGGCCCCCGAGTGTGTGCTACCAGTTACCTGCTGAATGAGGCCTATACTATTAGCTATATCAATGAATTGTACAGCCTCCTTATCTAGTGGATCCTCAAGATGAAAGTTGAAATCACCCAAGAGCGTAAAATCCGGTGATTCAGAGATTACATCAAGGGAGCTGCCTATATCCTTCAGAAAATCTGCCCGGGATCCCGGGGGTCTATAGCATAGCATGCCGTTAAAGGTATGATGGTTATCAATCAAAATTTTGAACAGTAAAGACTCCAAAATGGGACTATTTTTTTGAGAAATAAAAGTCCCTTTCCATATATTTCTAAAGAGGATAGCCAATCCATCCCCTCTTTTGCCTATACGATCCTGTCTAAACAGAGTGTACCCAGCGGGGACCGCCAGAGCCAAATCAGGGTCTGAGGAGTCATCTCCCCACGTTTCAGTGATGAAAGCCACATCGACACAGTGTGTCTCAACAAATAGGGCAAACTATGATGCATGTTTACAAAGAGAACGTGCATTAATCAGCGCGCCTACTAGTGACTTTGTCAAGTTCCCAACCCCCGATAAGCAATCTCGACCGATTGATATCAGAGTTAATTTGGAGGGTTGTAAAACAAATCCACAAGCGCAGCATTTAAAACAAGTCAGAGCGGGGTAGGTACTAGAGCATACTTTTAAATCACACCTACCCGCATTATTAAGAGCACGTAGTTGTTCTCCGGTGTATGACCGTAAACCGGCAGCATTTCCGGCCCTGGGCACTGACCAGGCGCGGACGGGCGCAGACGGGCTTGCCTTTGGCGCGCTTTTGGCGCGCCCGCTGCGCGCGGCCGCTTTACGGCCGTGTTAAAATCCCCCCTGCTGCACATCTAGAGCGGAAGGCCGCCCTACGTACTTCCGGAACAGGCAAAAGTCCAACTAGCCAGGCGGAAGTACTGAGCCCAAGGCCTCCGTTCCCTTTACACGCCCGGTGAAGTGAAAGTTCACAGGGACCAAGTGAGGGCGATTAGCAGCAAGTGAGGGGCCAGTAGTAAAATATATTTAAAAACGAGTTCAACTTAGAGTCAAAAGCATTCAAAGTGACTTTATATCCCGAGCAATGTAACAGATGTCAAATTCAAGACAGTGTCATATAAACCCCCTTAGCCTTTCAAAATCTTTATAAAACATCAATTCAGCAATTATAAAGCAAGACACAGTGCCTGCGGACCTAGCGTCCCGCAGCAATTACCAGTATGAGCAGAATGAATGAAAGTACCATACAAGGGTTGAGAGGATGCACTGTGAGGTATATAGACTGTTGAGGGGGAAGAGCTGAAACTAGCTTATGTATTTTATTAGAAATAGAAGCAATACAATTGGTTATAAAGGCATCCAATAAAGGTGCTCTGGCCCCATCTGTCTCACATCATTTCCACTTCCAGCCTCGCTGGGTGCAGAGTCATTTTGAGTGCCAATATTCCTCGAGCCTCAAATGGGACAAAGGTGGTGATGTTACCCAGACCACCGGCCATGAGGTGCATTTTGGGGCATTCCTAGGGCAAATGCCAGGACAACAATACTGTAGTTGTATTTTTATAGCTCTTGCTGCCCAATTGCGAGGACAATAGCACAATACTGCACAGGAACCACGCACCAAAGTGGAAAGGTCTATTTTTGGTACTGTGCATTAGTGGCCAGAGTGGTGCTTTACTGCTTTTATCATGTTTTGGGTCACAGCACTTGACAGTGTCATAGAGTAAGAATCACCCAGATATAGGGTGTGCTCAGATTACATTAGCTGGCTGCTATAAGTCACTCGGCAGGTCCCATGGTGAGCTTATTGTGATTATTGAAAAGCTTTCAATCCGTCTCTTGTGCTGGATCAAAGAATTAGGACATCTATTCTGTAAATCATGTGGGTGGAGAGAGGACCTGGATCTTTTTAATGTGAGCTGCTGTTGTTCTCAAGCAGAGTGTAATGTTTTATGATGTCCAGCTTTGAATGTGGTGAGGGACGGCAGTGGGACCTGCAGGGATGTACTATATTAAAGCCAGACACATGTGGTAAGCATGCTTGTGCACTGGGTTCCTGTTCTCTTTGGTATTCACTTAGTTTGGGTGGATAGATGGTGGTTCCCTAACACGGTAGACGTGCCCTATGGGTTTGCAATAGTTCTAAAGGTCCAAGTGTAATTATGCCCCACTGTGAATACACTGGTTCTCTCATCCACTGTGTTAGGCCCATCGTCTTAAAGTCGAATCCATATATCTGAAGTTCTTCCTAAACATCATTGGCATGGAGGTGAAAGACCTCCACGTTCCAAATCCGAGAGGAAGTTACCTCGGTCATCCCACAAAGGTCCAAAATGTCAGTGAAGGCAGAGTCAGCCTCACAGGACCAACAGGGCAAAATGATTGTTAGAATTGATGCGGCTGCAGTGCAACTCCATGTTCACATTAATGTAGCGAGAACTTCAGGGCCTCCCTATATACCACTTCCTTCGCAACCACTTGCTTATCACTCTGATCCGTCTCAGAATCTTAAATCCTCTGGGATCCCAACCCCATGATGGATGCATTTAAGAAGTTTGCCCAAATGTTATGAGATCACCCGTAGCAGGGAGGTTGCCTCTGTTAATTCTGCTTCTTTTCTGTGTTCTTTTACACCAGCTTTTAGCTGTGATAAAATAGCAGGTATTTACGGTAAGGCATCACAGTAATTACCGTCAAATTGAAGATATTGCGGACAGGTTAAAATATCTGGTAATCTGATTACACAATAAGTCCAAATGAGAGGAAAAATGATGTATTAGAACTCAGTACAAATACCTGATTTATGGCCAGCTCATCGCGGTTCATTAAAATCAATTGCTAATTTCACACCACTAATTTGAGTTTAGTTAGTGGGTGAGCACATTGCATCCGATTCCAGACCTGACACCTTAGAATGGGCAATAACACGCCAAATAGTACGTGCTGTTCCTCATTTCATGGTGCTCAAACAGCACACTGTTTGCTCCAGTGATCCGTGAGAGGTGCATACGCATTGCAATCCCTTTTTGGCATAAACAGAAGTTTGCGCTTGAAGTAGGGCTGCCAGTCATATGGCGAGCAGTGTCTTCGTGCAGGTGGCTGAATGAGTACCTAGGTAGGAACAGTGCTTAATTTGGACTGGTGTTAGCTGGTGCTTGGCACTGGCACTTCTTTCTAAACACCAGATCATGTTTATGAGAGTCCACTACATGCTGGCACTATCTATATTTTTTAGCATAACACTCCAGTAAAGCAATATACGTTTAAAAAACTGCCACTCCCAGATCATCCCTACAGTTTGAGGTGACTTAAAAGGCCACACTTGTTTGAGTTTGATAGTAGCATGAACTGTGAACTCCTGGTAACTACCTCTAGCCCTTGCATTTATATTTTTTAATATTCTTTTTTTTTACATTTTAATCTCTGGTTTTAAACCAGGAAGTCCCTGCCTGTGTTTGGGAGTGAGGTTGTGATCGTCGGGGTAGCGTTATTGTCTTGGGTTTGGAAGGTGTAGGTAATGTTCAGCCTTACGACAAAATATTAAAGAGCAGTGAAGCATGGGAGGGTAGGTCGAAAGCTCTACAGATATTAATTAGTGTTGATTTATTATTGTTACGTTCTGATGTGAGTTCCATTACGCTAAAAAACATATATAAAACTTAGGCTGAAAGTTTAGTAAACAATAAATAAATCAGAGCTGTTAGAACAATAGCTAATATTCAGATTGTCTTCATTCTACTTATAGGAAGGAAGCAATTACGTTGATCGATACGTTGACCCAAATATTTGAAAGTTAAACCAGCATGGAAAGTGTTCCATGCATATAAAGTGCTCGGGTAGGCAGCCTGACAAATGCTGCGCGTGGGTAGACGTGAGCGTCCGATAAGCAGCATTCCTTCTCTTCCCGCACCTAAGCTGTGACCCACATACCAAGACAGGAGCGACCAGGGACCCCCATGGACATCTCGCCCATGGCCCCAATCTGCCTGTCAGCACAACACCGGAGCCACTTCTGAAGCTGCAATTCCTGCTGGGCCCGGTTTAATTGGTCGCCGGAAATGGAATGCAAAGCCAGAAGCCCCTTTTTCAAACTCCCAAGGTTTGGATTAAAAAACACAAAAAGGGGTGCACGGAGAGCAGATGCTGGACCACCTGAGTTCGTGGAAGTCACGTGGTCGTCTCGAATGTCCGGCTACGCTTGATGGAATCCTCGAATCGCCGCAGTAGAGGCATTATAGCTCAAAGGACACACATTCTATAATACTGCCCGAGGCCCTGAAAGCACCACCCACTCTGCAGTTAGTGCCACGAAGTCCTCGAAGCAGTCACTGATTAAAGTAGTGCCATGAAGTCTCTAGCACAAGAAGACCGTAGTTCTTCTGTTAGTGCAGTACAGTACAAAGTTGTTTAAGCACCCGTGTGCCACTCAGGGACGGCGCTAGGCACGGGCAGTGTGGGCAGCTGCCCAGGGCCCCGCTCTCAGCTCACGAATACAGGGCCCCACACCAGTGTGCCACAGCAAGGCCATGGCACACTGGGTCTCTCCTGACGCCTGCTTATCTAAGTTGAGAAAAATTGTGCCCACAGGAGGGGCCCCTCCCGTGGGCCTCACAACCATGGTATAGTGAGGCTAGACCTAGCGGAGGGGGGCCCTCCTATTGGCAAAGTTGCAAGGCAACATCTTTTGCAAGGCTGTCCTCAATCAGGCCTCCTGTCCTGCTGCCCATTCAGAGGCACCATTGGAGGCCCATTGTCCTGCAGCAGTTTTAAACCTTTCTTTTGAAAAGCAACTTTCACACATTCATCCCATTATGAGCTGCTAAGAGGTGCTTGTAGGTGGCTGAGAGGAAGGGGCTGTAACCAAGGAGGGGTCTGTACAAAAAACGCTTCAGGACCAGGGTAATCTACTTAGATACAAACAGCTCTGAATGTGTAAGGCTGTATGCAAATTAGAAGGGCCTCGCACACTGCGTTTCTGCCCAGGGCCCCCAAAATCCTAGAACCGGCCCTGCCCACTGCAGTGCCTCGATACCCCCACCCCAGGGGCTATGACAGTGCTATGAAGACCTGATAGCACGCATGAGCAGCAGCAGTGCCTTGAAGTCCTCATTCCCCCTGGTCTATAACTGTGCTCTGCATTCCTCAAAGCACCCATGGGATACAGCAGTGACTTGAAGTCCTCGAAGCATCTGTGGACTACAGCAGTGCCAGTGAGACCTCAAAATAGCAAGCAGTGCCCGGAAGTCCCCCAAGTACCCACAGCCTACAGCAGTGCCATCAAGTCCTTGAAGTACCTGTGAGGTACACCGGTGCCTTGAAGCCCTCACCGGCGATAGGAGTGCCATGAAGTCCTTAAGGTACCAGCCGGCTACAGCAGTGCTATTTTACAGCTTTGATCTGAATTTAGATAGAGAGCAGCTGACCAACAAATCTAGCAATAAAAACACAAGAACGCCCTCCGTTGTGGCACCTATTACAAGTTCTTGCCCCTGGCCTCGCAAAAATATAGGGGAAATAAAGCACAACCAGCTTATCCTGGAGTCTCTCATTTGTGGATGCCACCTTAGTTCAGTGTAACCCTGGGGCGCTTGGAGCTCATTGCAGGCTGTTTAGCAGTCCAGGCACCGACCCTGCTGAAATCTAGTTACATCCAGCGGTGTCCTCGTTCCATATTAAGTGATCGATGGCATAACGCATCAGTGGCTTTAGCCCTCCCATCCGATTAATGCTTGGCACAGCTGTGGCGTTAATAATCTGTTGGCAAATATGGGAACTGCTAGTGGACTTGCGAAAAACCTGCAATGCAGGAATAGCTTCCCATTATTCTCGGTCTCGCGCCTTCTCTCCTATCTTCAGTTCATGCATCAGAACATATTTGTTTGGGTGCTTGTATGGCACGTAATGCAGTGGTATACCACCACATATTTTACAAGAACCGTTAAAATATGGAAGATACTTGACAGGTCCCTGTGACACATAGAACATATTTGGTGGGTTCCTGTGCAATCTGGGTTTCCTCATCGAAATGACAGCACCAACCCACTCTGCAAGGCTTTACAATTGTCAATTGTGTAAATAAAATTCTATTCTCGAAAGTAAAAAAAAATCGATATATTCTAATTACACTTAGTCTGCGGGCTGCATTTTACAGGTAACAGCTTCATAGAGTTCTTCCTTCAGCGGACACAATGTGTTTTTTTTCCAAAGGTTTTTTTTCAAAAATTCTACATCCACTCTTAGCTTCATAAATAAATATGTTCTCTTTCTTCTTTCCAGGTAACACGTGTGACTGTGTGTGGGTGTGTGTGTGAATGTATTCACTAAAAAAAACAAAGGTTATAGGGACGTTATAGTTAGGCTCAGATTTCACTCATACAAAACCATTGAAATTCAGCAGTTATTGTTACCTGAACTAACTATAACTTACGCCGCTGCAGTGCACTGCTTATGACCTCACATATTACATCACTCAGGACATGGTCAGTGACATCACTGATTACATCATTGATGGCATCTCAAAGTACATCTCTGATGACATCATCCAGTGAGTGTAAGTGCTTCATAAAAGTTTCTGAGGGTTAAAGATATATACTAAGCTACTTGGGCCAAGAAAGAACATGTTCTTGGCAAGGATATTTTAAAGGATTGCCTGTCCCTTGATAATGTTAACCGCATCCACTGGCTAAAGTATGTAAGAGATGGCCTTCATAGCCTGGACAGGATGGATTTATTTGATAACCCTGAGGGTATATGTAGGAAGGAACTTACCTGGGCAAAAGAATGTTTTTTTAGCAGACGTCGCAGGGATAGAGAAGCAACAGAGCTTAGGAAGCCAAGTGTGCATATGTACATTGGATTAAATACTGTACAAACTACTGAACCATACCTTTTGGGGATCAAAAGTAATCATGATCGTTTTTTACTCACCAGATTTAGGCTCAACCTTTTTCATTATCTGTTGGCCCAACCTCGAGGCGCCTATAGATGCCAGTGCCTCATGCCCTGTGGCTGCGACCATCGGTCTCCACAGGACATGATGCACTTGTAGTTTTTACAAGGTCCCTAGGAAGTCTTTTATCATTCCTATTCTTAAAAAGGTGGGTTTTAGGAGGGTGAGACCCGCTTTTATTTGTTTTACAACTTTTATCAAATGATACTGTTTTGCATACCCTCAGTTTTTTACGGCCTGCCATTAGGCTCTGGTGAAGTTGTGATTAATTTTGTCAGTAGGTGATTTTTCCTCTTTTTAACATCTTATTGTAATCACTTTATCATGGTCACTTTACTGGGATATTCTGTATATATGTGGAGTTTTATTGATGTTTTTATGACTTTTATGATTTTAGCTAAAAAAAAACCAAATAAAGTGGCCCATTAGGATGGCGGGCGGATTGCCCCCGCCGGGCCGGCGGTAGTCACCGCTGGCCCGGCGGAGGCGATCCGCCCGCCATCCACACTACAAAGACCCCCGCCATATTATTATGGCTGGGGGGTCCGCGGCAGACGGAAAGACCGTCCGCCGCTTTTCCGCTGGTCAACTCGTCGACCGGCGGAAAACATGGTTAATATGGTGGCGGTGTCTGCAAGACACCGCCATCCATATTACGATGACCGCAGAGATCAGCCTTTGTCTTTGGGGGCCCGTAGCGGGCCCCCAGAAAGTTGGGGGGGTGGGGGGTGCACATGGGGGGTACCTATGGTACCCCCCTGCATTGGCATGGACAAAGTGGCAGGCACCGTGCAGTGCCTGTCACCTTGTGCATGCCAATGCATGACGTCTATTCCCAGCATTGTGGCGGGTGGTGCTGTGAGCACCGCCCGACACAATGCTGGGAATGTGGGTTGCCACCGCCACGTGGTGGTGGCATCCTAATTTCAGGTGCGGGACCGCTGCACCCCTTGCGGATGGTCCCGCATTCCGTTACGGTGGCGGGCGGACTTTGTCCGCCCGCCATCGTAATGACTCCCAAAGTTTGTTGATTACTAAGCTACTGTATAAGTTAAATTACTATTCTTTTTGTACTACTAATGAGTGATACTGTTTCTAATATATGTCATCTGAGTGACACTGTGACTGTCTGTATCAGTGTGGGAGTGGGTGTCTTAGTGGCTGTATCGGTGTGTGAGGGGGTGTGTGAGTGGCTGTATAAGTGAATAAGTGGGTGTGTGAGTAGCTGTATAGGTGAGTGAGTGACTATATGAGTGGCTGTATGGGTGGATGAGTGTGTGTGTGAGGGGCTGTATGGGTTGACTGAGTGGCTGTGTGGGTGGGTCTATGGGTGAGTTACTGGGTGTGTAAGTGGATGTATGGATAAGTGACTTGTTGTTTGACTGGGTGTATGGGTAAGTGAGTGGGTGTGTGAGTGGCTGTTTTGCACAGTAAGTATTTATGTGAGTGGCTGTATAGATGAGCGAGTGGGCTTGTGAGTGATTGTATTGATGTGTGAATGGGTATGTAAGTGGTTTTGTGGATGAGTGAATTAATGTGTGAATGGCTGTATGGGTGAGTAAATAGCTCTGTTAGTAGTTGTATGGGGAAGTGAGTGGCTGTGTGAGTGGCTGTATGGGTGAGTGAGTGGCTGTGTGGGTGAATGAATGAGTATGTGAGTGGTTGTATGGGTGTGTGAGTGGCTGTATGGGTCTGTGAGTGGGTGTGTGAGTGGTTTTGTGGGTGTGTGAGTGGCTGTATGCATCTGTGAGTGGCTGGGCGAGTGTGTGTGTCAGTAGTTGCATGGGTCTGTGTGTGGGTATTTTGAGTGGGTGTATGGGAGCTTGTATGGGGTTTTAATGGTTCTGTGGATGGCGTAATGAGTGATGTCATTTGAGATGTAATGAGTGATGTAAGATTTGAGGTCATAAGCATTGCATTGCAGCGGCGTAAGTTATAGTTAGCTCCAACTGCTCTAATAACTGCTAAATTTCAATTTAAAAAAAACAACTCTTTCCTAACTGTAACCTGTAACCTTTGACAGTGGGTGTGTGAGTCACTGTATCGGTAAGTGAGTGGGTGTGTGAGTGGCTGTGTGGGTCTCTCGGTGGGTGTGTGAGTGGGTTTGTGGATGTGTGAGTGACTGAATGGGTGTGTGCATGGCTCTGTAAGTGGGTGTAGGAGTGCCTGTGTGTATCTGTGAATGGGTGCATGAGTGTCTGAGTGGGTCTGTGAGTGGGTGCATGAGTGTCTGAGTAGGTCTGTGACTGGATGCAGGAGTGTCTGAGTGGGTCTGTGAGTGGGTGCATGAGTGAGTGGGTCTGTGAGTCAGTGTGTGAGTCTCTGACTGGGTCTGTGAGTGGGTGCATGAGTGTCTTTGAAGGTCTAAGAGTGGATGGATGAGTCTCTGAGTGGGTGAGTGAGTGGGTATATGAGTGTTTGAGTGGGTTTCTGAGTGCTTGTGTGTTTCTGAGTGGGTCAGTGAGTGACTGAGTGAGCAGTCAGTGGGTGCATGAGTTTTGAGTGGATCTGTGAGTAAGCGCATGAGTCTCTGAGTGGGTCTGTGAATGTGAACATGAGTGTCTGAGTGGGTCGGTGAGTGGGTGCATGAGTGTCTGAGTGGGTCTGTGAGAGCGTGCGATAGTCTGCGAGTGGGCACATGAGTGTCTGAGTAGATCTGTGAGTGGGTCTGTGAGTGAGTGCGTGAGCCTCTGAGTGGGTCTATGAGTGGGTGCACAAGTGTGTGAGTGAGTCTGAGTGGGTTTGTGAGAGTGTGTGAGTCTCTCAGTGGATCTGTGAGTGGGTGAAAGTGCTTGAATGGATCTGTGAGTGGATGCATGAATGTCTGAGTGTGTCTGTCAGTAAGTGTGTGAGCCTCTGAGTGGGTCTGTGAGTGGGTGCGTGAGTGGGTCTGTGAGTGGGCGCACAAGCATATTAGTGGGTCTGTCAGTGGGTGTGTGGTATAAAAAGTAGGGGGCTTATGGGGGCAGGTCCTCGTGCCAGCTCCCCCTTTGACGGTCCTCCTGTTCAGCTTGCCTACAGTCCGCTACTCTCTGCTGCCTTCGGTTTTGTGCCTTCTGTGATCATTTTCTGCCTCTTCTCTGCTCGCTCCTGTCCTCTATTTGGCTCTTTCTGCATGCTATTTTGCCTTTCTGCCTGTTCCTGACCTTTATTCTGCATCTTGCTGCTCGTTTCTGACCTCTATTTTGCCTCTTGCTGCTCTTTTCTGACCTCTATTCTGCCACTTTCTGCTTGTTTCTGACCTCTATTTTGCCTCTTTCTGCTCACTCTACCTGTTATTTTGCCTCTTTCTGCTCCCATCTGACCTTTATTCTGGCTCTTTCTGCTCATTTCTGACTTTCATTTTGCCCCTTACTGCTTGTTTCTGACCTTTATTGTGCCTCTTTCTGCTCTATTACCCCTGGGACTGCGAGGGGTGCCTCGAAGTCCCCGCGGTCCTAGCCATCACTCCGCCTCCTGCGGGAGCCGGCATTGCTCTTGCACGAAGGGAGCTGCTGGAAATGCAGCATCCTGCGTGCAAAAGCAATCTGTTTCATCTCTTTCCCTGCCCGCAATGACTGCGTTTAGGTAATGAAAGTTCAAAAAGAAAGGGAGAGTTTTTCATCAAAAAGTCTCAAATGTAAACCATCCAATCAAATTCAGTCCATCATCGAGCGAGGAGTCATGTATTAATATCCAAACCCAATTTTAGTGATTTCTTTGTCGAATTTCATTCAGCTCAGCCAACGGGTTTCGTCCAAAAGGACTTCATCAGGGCTGTGGATTAAAACATATGCAAACAACATATAATAAGTTTGTGTGTGTGTATGCAACGCTCCAATCCTGACCAAGGACCCGTGGGGGGTGATACGTGCGCCGGCAGAGCAACCGGCTTTTCAAATTCCAAGAAATCCCTGCGTTCGCGGATAAACGTACTCTCAGGACTCAGCTTGATAAGTAATGCAGGAAACTTTAATTTGCTTCTTCGTTACGCGTTTCGGCTAAACAGCCTTGCTCACAAGTAAGAAGCGTTGTACACACCGTGTAGAAATACAAACAGAAAGACAGTGAGGATGGACACAACCATTACAGTTTGTTGGACGAAAATGACAATGGCGGCCATGTTACAATGTCAAGGACAAGCAGTGTCCTAATGTAAAATAAACTCAACAGGTACATATAAGTGCAGTAAAATACAAGATAGTACTGTAATGCAAGTCATTACGTGTTCTAGATGCACTGTGAATAATCTAATGTCGTGGTTGAGAATTCCACAGTTCGTGCAAACAGAATACAAAATGAAGTACGTCCCAGGTACCGCATATCTGGTATAGACCCTGTGGTGTGTCGTTGCTAAAATGCCGAATGGCAAGATCCAAATGGACCTATGCCCCTCTGTAGGGCAAAAGCAGTGCTTGTATTGGTGTCAGCGATGATGGAATGGTGGCCGTGGATGGCTGAGACATGTGCCCATCCCATCGTCAAAGTGTTAAGGAGGTGCAGCCCTATGTCTAGTGCCCTAACGTGAGCACGGCCAGCTGGGAATGCGGTCCATGGATAAGACGTGTACATGGAGTGTCCAAAGTGGGTTGCCATGGCCCAGGTGTAAGTACATGTGTAGCTAAAATAGCTAGCTATTCCACAAAACGAAACGTCCAAAGTTGCAATCACTGCGGGTGTGTGTCCTCGACCACACCATAAGAGTGTTCAGAACATGTGGATGTGTTTTATATTAAACTACAGTCTTCTCCAGGTGAGGTACCAGTTTAGAGTTTCACCTGAAGTACACAAAGATGATGTTAGATGACTACATGTAAGAAATACTTGTCCAGTGCCACAATGTAGTGTACCTATTGGCGAAATGGGCAAAGTAGTATGGTACAAGTGAAATTTGGTGTCAACTCCAATGCCTGGCAAGTGCCCATATGCTCCATATTGGCAAAATATGTAGGCTCTGCTATAAAACAATTGGTACAGAACTCACAGTAAGCAGTTGTAGAATACATTGTATAACGGGCCAGTGCTCCTATAATATAACACAACTCTAAAACATGGAGGAGACAGGAAGAAAAAGATAAAAGCAAACCACGGGTGTGTATTCTTGTTTGGAGTGATATGTCACCGCCACGTGCCTCTGAAGAAAAGGGTAGGGAACCCGTGAGGCTGAACTACCAAAGTAGGTTGGGTCCCTTCCTTTCCTCCTGTAGTGAAAAAACAAGGGACAAAACAAAAGAATTAATTACAATCATTCAAAATGACAGTTTGTCAGCAAGTGATTAAAATTGAGTACGTGAGTACTAGGATCCCTAAAAGCAGAAAAGAGGATACTGTTAGGCAAAATAAGGTACAATCATGTTGTATACAGGTGGATTCCCAATTCTTCATCAAGATTGAGGCCCCCCGGGCTCTTAGTGTGACACTCTATAATGTATTTAGATTCGCATTGTCTGAGTTTCAGTGTCCTATCCCCTCCTCTATGTGGTCTGGGGATATGGTCAATACAGCAGTAACTGAGTAGTGCGCTGTTAGAATAATGGTGTGTTTGAAAATGACGTGCAACCGGGTATTGTTGGTCATTATTCGTGATTGCCCTCATGTGTTCTAATACGCGTTTTTTGGCTGGTTGGATGGTACTGCCAATGTATTTGAGTTTACAAGGACATTCCAACGCATACACTACAAAAGGTGTGCTGCAAGTGAGAAATTGAGTGATCTTTTTCTTAAACCCCTTGTCCGTGGTGAATTCTTTTCTCATGTAGCTGTTCTTACAAGCCTTGCAGTGCCCACAGGGGAAGAAACCTGTCAGGCCTGGGTTTCTAGAGGTATTATAGCATGTAACATCACTGTGGACCAGTTTGTCTCTTAAGCTATAGCCCAGTGGCAGCTACTCCATTGGAGCGTGGGGGCGTCGACCCACTGCTTTCTCGCAGTGCGAGAAGCAGAAACATAAAATGGTAAAACTACCATTTTATGTTTCTGCTTCTCGCACTGCGAGAAAGCAGAAGTGCCTGGTTGGGGGCGGTCCTGCTCGAGGACAGGGGGGAGTGGCTAGCCCACTGTTGTGGGCCCTGACTGTTTGGTCGGCCCTCTGGGGCCGACCAAACCAGTCATGCACACTCTACATTTTCTCTATGTAGGCTGCATGCAGCCTACATAGAGAAAAAGGCGTCCCTACAGGCGCACGGCTGGGGCGCTGTCCGCTGCACCGCACCAATCACAACGCTGCCATTGCAGCGTTGTGATTGGCTTAGGGGTGGGGCGGGAGGCTGCTTAGGTAAAACGCGGCCCAGGAGCTGAGCGGCGGCACGTGATCCGGAGGAAGCTAAGTTTTTTATTTTATTTTAATTACCGTCCGCGACTGACTGCACGGCTGGCACAACCGGGCACTTTCATTCTTCCAGTCTCTTGTGTGAGTTGAGCTCCGAAAGAATAAACGGGGCTTGAAGTGAAATTACAGTTTGGCTGGGCCTTCAGCAGCAGCGGAGAGAAGTAAGAATCAAAAGATAAACTTCTGCAGCCCATGCATGCTCGCGCCTGGTACCTGAGGGGAGCTGCAGAAGGCCTTCTCTCAATAAGTAGTTGATGAGTAAGGCCTAAGCATTAGGCATCTGCCGCCTGCTAGAGAGGCCGGGGCTAAGTTTTGCTTCTACATGTTGCTTGCCTGGGCCTTTGGGCAGTGTTTTACCTGGGCTGAGCGTCGTGACCTCTGTCTGGAGGGCTAGGCATAGGGTTTGTGCCTGTTATTATTATGTCATTATCCATATATTTGAAATCAAGAGAAAAAACGGGGTTGGCGGTGCAGTGGTGGCCTCGACATTCCGCTCTCCCGAGATGAACTGACTCATTTCTTGGCGATGCCAGTAATGTCTGATGAGGGTGTTCGGAGCTGTGCTGATTGTGTTGCATTTTGTGTGCTACAATCCAGTGAGAGCAGTTCATCGGGATTCGGGAGTGCGTGTTGCACGATCACACTCCACTGCGACCTGATGTGGAGTTGGATTCGGGTGACATGGTTTTGAGTCTTGTGAGGTTTATTTTCACAGCGTGTGCTGTACGTGGAGTTTTTGCGTTTATCTGGACCCTACTGTATACCAGCATTCGTAATGTATATTCCTTCAGATAATTACACACAGAAAATGGGCTGACAGTGTAGATAACACGCAGCACCGGTTGTCATGCAATCTGTGAATTGTTTGTAATTATGAACTGTGGGGGATATTACCAAGGAATTGCGATAATTATCGCAAAGCGCGCTCAGCGCTGTTTTTTTTATCGCCGGCTATCGCTGGATTTCATCGAGGAGATCACGCGTTATTATCAACGCTTATCTCCAAGGCGATGAAAAATCCAGCGATAGCGGCGAAACCCAGCAATAGCGCGAGAAATCGAGCGATAAATTCAACGCGCTAATGGAAAGCTTGCTAATAGGCAGGTGAGGACTTAACCTTACAATCCACCTCCCATTGACTAGAATGGTTAAGTCAGGTTTTTAGCAGGTGTTAGATTCTAGCGATAATCGCGGTTAGCGCGAGTATTTTTATCGCTTCGCGGGCATTGCTAATAGGGGGAAGTTGTGTTTGCGACTGTTTTCAGTCGCTTTTAGTTGGGAACGCCTACTTTGCATGTCATTAGCGATATATATCGCTGACATGCAAAGCGGCACCCAAACGGTCGTTTTCGCCATAAAGCTGTCGCTAACAGCTGTTAGCGACAGCTTGCTAATAGGGCGATAGAAATATCGCCGCTTTAGCGGCAAAAAGTGCCGCTGAAGTGGCGATAAGGCCCTTGCTAATATGCCCCCGTGTTCTGGCAAAATTCGTGTATAAATGCTTAACTCAAGGTTGTTTAATCCATTGGGAAATGGGAGATGTTACCAGGCAGCGGGGTTGCTGAAAGTTAAAGTATGGCGACATAGCGGGATCTCTAGGCACTTTAATGTTTCCACTCTGGGGACTTTGGCACAAACCTGGAGCCTCTGGCCATCTCCATCTTCCTTTCACAGGGCCTAGAGTAGATTTGTTCGAGGGATGTCTTTTGGACGCCTGTTGTCCTGTATGTGGCACCGGGAAGAGGGTACTGACTGATGAGCTCTTCGCAGGTTGTATTGGAATTGAGACGCTTTGTGAATGCTGCCAGATGCCATATACGATGTGGTTGAGGCTGTGTGGACAGCGTTGGCAGTGAGGTGCCCTGAGCGCTGTGTTGTGCAAGTTACAATGCCATGTTCTCTTCGGTGGATTTAGAATTGTTTCGGTTATTCCCTGATATGTATTGCTACCTAACTTAAGAGCATACACTTAACGAGATCGGAAGGATGAAAACAACGAGTAATCTGGCCACGTTGGGTTTCGAGCCTGTGAGTATTAGGTCACACCATCACAGTAAATATATTTCATTTTTGAGAGTTGCTATATTGTGCATTAAAGAGCTTTCGTTCAATGCTGTTCTTTGGTGCATTCTGAAGTATGTGGGACATGCAGAGTGCATGTCCACTATGTAAAGTCTGAAGAAATAGTGCACACTTGCTTCACGTAAGGAAGAATTGTTTTCATACATAAATATATTTTTTCCTTTAATTAATAAAGGGAACACCCAGCCACGCATTGTTGAACAGCGTGCCCAGACCAATACACATTATTTTACGGAATTTCTACCAGGATTGCCAGTAAGCATTACTTAACAATACCTAATCTGCTCTAACTCCTGTACAAAAGGAGAGCCGGATCATGTGTAGTACACTACATGCCACATAAAACATGTTTTGGGAGATTGCGTCAACGTGCGCAGTCTTGAGGAAACCACCATCACCATGCATTCTTCTCGAGAACAAGCAGACAAGAATGCCTTAGTGTTCGGCATTTAGGCACATGCAGTTTATATTAGTCAACACATCCTAACTCAGTTGTCAGCTCAAATGCTGGAAAAAAGCATGTCATTTAGGCTGCACGGTTAACGCTCCAGTTATTTTCAGACCCCCTCCAAGGTAGGTTACTGAGACGGAGACTGTGGTAGAAAGTGGAAGGCTAGGGTTAGTCCTACAAATTATTTATGCGCGCTTTTAGTTATTGGTGACTTGGGGCTGCATTTACAGTGTCTGTCTACAGTGCCCTACAACGAGGATGATCAGTACCACTTGAAAATGAGTGTTTCAAAGACTATCGCTTTTTTAGTCTTCAATATGTGCTATCAACATGTGTATATTTCCTAACGCTCAAACGTCCTCCCATCTTGTCTGCCCTTAACTCACGCACACTTGCACACAATAACACACTTACCCAGACACCCTAAAAAATCCTCAAACTTACACACTCACCCACTAGTCACTCAGGTGCACTTCTTTCCACTCCCACACATATTGGCTGACACACTCCATACGACTTAATCGGTGAGGAAGTGCATTCGAGAGTCAGTGAAAAGAAGCTGTGGAAAATAAGATATGCATATGGATGAGATATGGGTGCACATGTCTAACGTGGAATGAGCATAACGGGCATGAGTGAGACATTTTGAAGACCACTACCACTTCCACTGGCCTCAGTAATGTTTAATTCACAGTCTCACAATTTCAGAACGGAAACTTATTTTCAATATTATTTACAACAAAATCATTGATACTGATGGAGCGAGGTAAACGAGAAAATTTTGAACCCCCTAATATTAACGTTAATAATTAATATAATTGTTCGTTAAAATGACTAATCAACATTTTATGTTTTTCTTATAAATATTCTTGGTAACTTGCAGTACATGTGCAAACTAATCTACTTACAATTGTAAAAGTAAAATAATAATAACATAATGGTTTGCGTACTAATTAAAGTAATATTGCATGATTTGTGCTACGTGGTAAATTGTATTGTGGCAAAAGAGTGCGAATGGTAAGTAAACATAGCTTTATATGTCGCTTTTGGTAGGTAACACCTAACTGGGGTACGTAGAATGACGGGTGGGAAACGAAAAGGCTTATTTTCTTTATTCTTAACTATTATTGTGTTTGTTTCTATGATAGTTCGCTCAAGCCTGCTAGGCCGTGCTGTAAAAATGGCTGCTGAGGCAAATGAGCTTAAGGCGCAAGCGCAAAATGGCTTCCAAGCGGAAGAAAAGCTGCAGAAAATATACCACGTGATTATTTCTAGAGTCCAGAATGGAAGAGGGATCAAGGTCAACATGACCTTTCATCAAAATGTGTGCCAAGGGGGACTCTGCAAAAATGTGTGAGAACCAGAAGTACATCCGTGAATTAACAATGAACTGTTTAAAATAAAGCTACAAAAGAAGATACATGAGAGAAACTGTCAACCGGATTGGTAATGTCCTAAAACCGTGTGAAAGGACAAAATTATAAACATTTTTCGGAACTGGTTTGAGCAAGGAGGGCAAGGAGGAGATGCTTGCCACCCCTCCAATGGACCAATTAGCGTAAATCTCGCCCCCAAAGATTGAAACATTTCTGTTTAGTAAGCTAGTATTAGGGTATAAGAGGACCTACTCTTAAGTAGGAGGAGCGCTTTTTTCATACTTATTATCTTTGAGCACTGGACGCTGATTGCTGGAGAACTGCTATTTTTCCATAGGCCATTAATTTTAAATAATTCATCTTTTACTTTTAATTCTGACTGGGAAGGAACGAGATCGTGGCGGGAAACCTGCAAAGGTGGTCCGTCGAGGAGACCTTTTTTAGCGAGACAGACAGTCAGTTTTGGGAGTTCTATGCTGGGATCTGAAATTTAACTGCTGTGACGATCTTTTATTTCCATCTAAAAGGGTATGCATAATTTTCTTTAATGTTTAATTCTTATGATGATATTAAGTGTATTAAACTGATTAATAAAATTGAAACTCATATATGCAACTAAGCGAATAGATAAAATGTTATTATAATTAAAACTACGAGTCTGTGGTCCTTTAAGCTCAATAATAAAAGTAATGTTTAAATAGGTTTTAAATGTGATTGAGCTGGTCTTAATCACCATCAACTTATTCTTACTAGTTGGTCCATCGACCAAAGAGGCGGAATACCTTGATGTTTTAGAAATCGACAGGATTAAAACCAAAATATGAATGATATTTGAGAAACAATCTTGTCAATTTTAAAAAAGGTATCCCGTTTCCTTCCAGCAGTCATAACTTTTTCTCCTAGGTGAAAGGTGGATGGGATCCAGGGAATATATGAGTGAGTGAATGTTTATGCGGTGTTATGGGCCCCACCGTCATACTGGTATAGTTGTGAAGAGGAATGTTTTTCAACCTGGATGTCATGTCCAAAGGAGAAGATTTTATATTAGTCGCGCTGGATCAATACTCTCCATTGACAAAGCTAAAAGTCCTGCCTGGTTTAAAATGTAGGTCAGTTGCTATATTAACCTTCTTGCTTTCCCAAATATGTTTGAAAATGCACCATTTGCCCACTATTTTTCTTGGGGAAGAACCCCCCGAACCCCGTTTATGATGGTGTGCTCGCTCGCTACACTCGTGCGCCATCAGGCAGTTACCTTAACTTTTACGCCTCACCACTTTCAAATGTCACCAGCCACCACTGCTATAGCCCCTTCTTTTTTTTTTTTTTTTATAATTTTTTTATTTTTAATTGCCACAAAAAGAAGAAAGAATAATGATATCAACATTTTCCAATAATAATAAATCAATAGGCATTAGCACAGAGGAGCATTGTAAAAAAAAAAAAAAAAAAAAGGAGGAGGAAGAAAAAAAGGGGAGGAGGAAGAAAAAAAAAAGGGGACATATTCAATCCTTAATCCCATTGAAGACAGGACCAAACCCTGCGAAGTTTTAGCAGGGATCGGGGGCCTCTAGCTTTAGCTAATGCAGTTTCCATTTCGAAGATCTCCCTCAACAGAGACCAAAATTCATTAATGCTGGGAGGAATGATATGAATCCAAGAGCGGGCAATACACAGACGAGCACAAGAAGCAATAATAGAGGCTAAAGGTTTCGTAAGACACCCGGACTCTGAAAATAGCCCCAACAGCAGCTCTTTCCCCGAAACCGGACTGTTGTAGCCAACCCAGGTTGCTAAAGTCAGAGCAATATTAGACCAGAAATCCTTCAGCCGAGGGCATGTAAAGAACATGTGGTGTAAGTCGGCAGCATATTCCTGACATTTGGGGCAGTTTGTTTTAGCAGTAGTTGAGTTATTAGCCCATTTAGAAATTCGCTCGCGGTGTAATAGAGCATAAAAATTATTCTATGCTGTTGTAATTTTAGGTTAACAGATGTTACGGCTAAATCAATAGTTTGAAGAGATTCTTGTATTTCCTCCCTTGAAATATCAGAGCAAGAAATCCGACTTAGCTTTGCTGCAATTTGTACACCATCATCACCCACCGCCCCGATGAATTTTTGATATATTTTGCCTATGGCACCTCGCCCTCTAGTACCAACAAGTGTAGACAGGATCTCGGATGGATTAGACAACTCTAATAATTCCCGACCACGAGTAAAATAATCCCTAACTTGTAGGTATTTAAAAAAGTAGGTTTGTGGGAGATCAAATTCTACTTTTAAGGATGAAAAAGTTCGAAAACCCTGATCATCATATAGCTGACCCATCCGCGTTATGCCTTTAAATTGCCATTCTTCCCCAGTATGGTCGTGAAATATATTAGGAAACAAAGGATTCCCCCATAGCACCGTATAATAGTGTAAATCGGCTATTGCATAAGTCTTACAGATTTCGCGCCATATTTTGGTGATATCTCTGATTACCTTGAAGCGAACCCGCTTAAAATAATTAGGATCAGATGTTCGATATAGTAGAAACTCAGTATTTGGTCCACACGCCAGCTGATATGAAAACCAACTGGGATTTGTATCAGTTCCTCTAAGTAGACTCTGTAACCGTACGGTAAATGCTGCCCAGAAGTATAACTTAAAATCAGGGAGGTTGAATCCGCCCTGCATATATGATAGTTTTAGATATCGAATAGCTCTTCTAGCCCGTCGATATCCCCAGATAAAACTGCCCAGGACACTATCTAGACGTTTAAAAAAAGAAGATGGTACTTTTAATGGAATTGTACTAAAAAAATATAAAAACTTTGGTAAAATATTCATTTTAACCAGGTTGCACCGCCCGTAGATACTGAGAGGTAGCCGGTGCCAGCTTCGCAGCTTCACCGCCACTTTGTTCAGCAGTATATTGTAATTTAGTGGAATGATTTCATTGACTTGGCTGCTAAGACATACCCCCAGATAAGTAGCCGCACTCGTAACCCCAAGAATTACTGGGGGAGCATCTAATTGGAAATTTAATAACGTCTGTGTTTTATGCACATTTAACCTATAGCCGGAAAAGGAACCGACTCGCTGTGCTTCATGCGTGATTGCGGCCATAGCTTTGACAGGATTAACCGAGAAAATCGCGATGTCATCCGCATATGCGGTTAATTTTAAATTTGTCCCGTTTAGAATAACTGGATCAATATTTCCATTGACCAATAGATGCTGAATAAAGGGCTCAATGTAAATAGCAAACAATAAAGGAGATAAAGGGCAACCCTGCCGGGTGCCCCTTTGAACTGAGAAAGAAAAAGAGGAAAGGCCATTGAGTTTAATTGTAGCTGTTGGATGATTATATAGTTTCTGTACCGCCGAGATAAGCCTTCGACCAAAGCCCATTTGAGACATAGATATCCATAGTGCTTCCCATGTCCCATGTCACCCAGTCGAAGGCCTTCTCGGCGTCTAACATCAGCATCCCCATCTGTTGGTCTATCTGACCAGAGACATCGACCAGAGACACTATTGCCGTGTTAATGTGGGCGGCAGTATCTCTTCCGGGGACGAAGCCATGCTGCTGCTCTGAGACTATTGTATGAATTACCGGAGCCAGACGAACCGCAAGAATTTTGGAGAAAAGCTTAGCGTCGGCGTTAATCAACGCTATTGGTCGATATGAACTCATATCATCAATGGGCTTTCCCTTTTTGGGAAAAACGATGATATTTGATGCGTTCCAAGAAGAAGGGACCTCTTCTCCCTGTATAATAGAGTTGCATACCTTAAGAAAAATAGGGATCAGTATATCTTTAAAGATTTAAAAAAATTCCAATGGGATCTTATCCTCGCCGACTGCTTTGCCAGCTGGCAAAGCGTTTATAGCTTCTTCCACTTCGCTTATATCGATATCTTCATCCAATGACTCAGATACCATCAGACTCAAGACTGACATCTGACATTCCTGCAGATAATCCAAGACGATCTGCTCGCCCGGACTACCTGGGCTACTATATAAATTAGCATAAAACAGCCCAACTTGTTCGACTATGTCAGCAGACCTAGTGTATATCAGACCATCCACCCCTTTAATCATTTTTACGTGGGTTTTAGCCGTTTTATCCGCTATTAGATTACCCAGTCTATAGCCCCTTCTGTATGTGATACTAGGTTTTTCCTTAACCAAGTGGCAAATGGTGGGGTCACCCGTGAGTATGTCCCAATGTTTGCTGAAAAAGTGTTTTATTTTCTTAGCATTCACGTTATGTGTGAGAATAATCCTCGTGTTGTCTTCAGTGTCAGTATTTTCCTTGTCCGATTGTGTAAATAGAGTGTCATTTCTGTGTACCTGCTCTATTTTCCTGATGGATTTATTCAAAACCCATTGGGGATATCCTCTCTCTTTGAACCTTGTGATCATGATATGCATTTCTTCCAGAAATGTGGAGTTGGAACTACAGTTCCGTTTCGCTCTTAGTAGTTCCCCGTACGGTATACTTCATTTCAGGGGGTCTGGGTGACTGCTAAGAGTATGCAGTAACGTGTTGCCCGCTGTCTCCTTACGGAACAGCTTCGTATGGATGATGTTATCCTTGATCTCAATTTTGATAGCAAGGAACTCCACTGAGAGTTTGTTGACTGTTCTGGTGAGACTGATGTTGCAGGAATTCGTGTTGAGTTTGTCGATGAATCTATTGACCTCATCCTCACTCCCTTTCCATATCATAAAAATATCGTCGATGTAGCGAAGCCATAAAATGGCTTGCTCCACCTCCGGAAAAGCGGGATTATTCATGAAAATTTCCTCCTCCCACCGGCCTAGAAAGAGATTAGCAAAGCTCGGGGCAAACTGTAATGGTTGTGTCCGTCCTCACTGTCTTTCTTTTTGTATTTCTACACGGTGTGTACAACGCTTCTTACGTGTGAGCATGGCTGTTTAGCCGAAACGCGTAACGAAGAAGCAAATTACTTATCAAGCTGAGTCCTGAGAGTACGTTTATCCGCGAACGCGGGAATTCTTGGAATATATATGGAAGACTCTGGATGTGCTCCCCATGTCAGCCAGGAAAACCCTAGTTCATGCACTGGTTACTTCTAACCTGGACTATGGAAATGCTCTATATTTGGGAGCAACAAAAAAATGCATGCACAGGCTCCAATGCATTCAGAACGCAGCAGCCCGCCTTGTGCTGATGCTGCCTAGAAGAGCCTCGTCTAAGAAAGCGCTCTCTACTTTACACTGGCTGCCAATGAGAGAGAGAATACTCTTCAAGGCTTTGTGTATCAGCCACCGCATCTTGCAGGGAAAAGGACCAAGTTACCTACATAACCTACTCACTCCCTACATCCCTTCTCGCCATCTTAGATCAACTGAGGCCCACCTGGTCAGAGTCCTGAAAATTAAAAAAGCGAGAATGGGAGCACGTTCCTTCAGCTATCTTGCCTCTAAGCACTGGAATGCACTACCTTACTCTCTACGCATAGAACCGTCAGAGCCACTCTTCCGGAAGAAATTCAAAACATGGCTCTTTCGCACATAGATCTTGGATCCGATTTCTCTGGCTCCTATTTTTCTTTTCTGCTGAGTCTGTTGTCGTAGCGCAGGGACACACCAGGAGGTGTAACCAGGCGCTTTACAAGCTTGCTTATTATTATTATTATTTATTATTATATATATACATATATATATATATATATATATATATATATATATATATATATATTGCATAGATACCCTTCTACTGCTGCTTGTAAAAGTATTCCAGCCTCACCAACAGGCTTGTATTTCAATCACATGTTAATTTATTTGGCAAGTGAAAAAGACCCGTTTCGACCTCTCTCAGTCTTGGCTATATATATATTCACTGAAAAAACCATAGGTTTTAGGGACGTTATAGTTAGAAATTAGCATTTAAAAAACCTTAGAAATTCACTGAAAAAACCACAGGTTTCAGGGATGTCATCAGTGATGTCATCAGTGATGTCACTGACCATGTCATGAATGATGTAATATGTGACGTCATCAGCAGTGCATTGCGGGGGCGCGAGTTATAGTTAGCTGAACTAACTATAATGGTGGAATTTCTCTGGTTTTGTACGAGTGAAATGTCCAACTGACTATAACGTCCCTGAAACTTGTGGTTTTTTCAGTGAATTTCTAAGGTTTTTTAAATGCTAATTTCTAACTATAACGTGCCTGAAACCTATGGTTTTTTCAGTGAATTTCTAAGGTTTTTTAAATGCTAATTTCTAACTATAACGTCCCTATTAAGTCCCCTTGAATCCTGAGGTTCCCTGGGGGCCAACTAGCCCACCAGGTACCTCCAGTAAGCGCCACAGAGCTGCGTTGCAGAGAGGTGGTCCGAGGCCACGCCCCTTTTTACACCACTCTGCAAACGTGGCTTCTGGCGCACTGCTGCTCGGAGGATAAAGTCCACTTGTGTCCTGAGGTCCTCAGGACACAAGAGGACCTCATCGCCCCACCAGCAGTGCGCCAGAAGCCGCGTTTGCAGAGTGGTGCAAAGGGGCGTGGCCTCGGACCACCTCTCTGCAACGCAGCTGTGGCGCTACTGGAGGTACCTGGTGGGCTAGTTGGCCCCAGGGACCTCAGGATTCAAGGGACTATCCCCAAGTTACAACGCGCCAGGGGGCGCATTTGCACAGTGGTGCAGGGAGGGGGCGGGGCCTGATATCACAACTGTGCAAATGTGCACCCTGGCGCGTTGTAACTTGGGTGATTAAGTCCCCCTGAATCCTGAGGGTCCCTGGGGGCCAAATAGCCCACCAGGTACCTCCAGTAAGCGCCACAGAGCTGCGTTGCAGAGTGGTGTAAAAAGGGGTGTGGCCTCAGACCACCTCCCTGCAACCTCTGGTGGTCCCCAGGGCTTGGGGGTCCATAACGGACCCCCACATTTGCATACTTAGTACCCGGGGAGGTGGTGGTCCCCGGGGCGTGTGGGGGGGCTCGAGCCCCCCCACACAGATTATTTATTTTTTAAAATAGAGCCCCGGGGAGGTGGCAGTCCCCGGGGCTGCGGGGGGGGGCTGCATGCCCCCGCAAAACATAAATGAAGCCCCGGGGAGGTGGCAGTCCCCGGGGCTGCGGGGGCCCCCGCGGGCCCCCGCTATACATTTTCTGCATGCCCCCGGGACCTGGCCCACCCGGGGGCTTAAAAATAACGAAGCGCGGGAGCCCGCGCTTCGTTGTTTTAAATTTTATCGGCAGGATTCGCGCACCCAGCGCAAATTCTGCCGTTTAAAAAAAAAAATGCTTTTTTTGGCCCTGGGGGTCTCTGTGGGACCCCCTGAGCAGGCCTAGGGGGTCAGTGTGTTTCTACCCTGCCCCCTTTTCTTGTTTTTCACGTTTTTTTTCTGATTTCTTGTGACTCGGTTACCGAGTCACAAGATGGCTGCCAACACTTCCTGGTTTGGAGTGTTGGCAGCCAATTAGAATGAAGCTCGTGGTCGGGAGAGTTCGCGAATCCACCGCGGCCATAGATATCGAAACTTTTTCTTTTTGAAATTTCTCAGCAACTACTGAACGGATTTACACCATTTAACAAAAAAGACTCTTTCTGAACCAAGGGCTACCTTTTTGCCAAATTTGGTGTAATTCTGTTCAGCAGTTCGGGCTGTAGCTTTGTCTAAATTTTCCTATGGAAAATAACATGGGGAAAACGTGTTTTGGGACCCCCCTTTTTTCTCGGCCCCCCGCTTGGCAAATCACCCCGAAACTTTCAAGACAGGAGCTGACCGGAGCGCCCCACTAGTTTTGAAAATTTCGCGAAGATTTGTCAACCGGCGCCAAAGTTATTGGGAAAACAAAAAACGCTTTTCCTATGGAAACTAGGGGCCATATGTAGGTGGGCTAATACCGGTCGGTAACGGCCGAAAATCGGTAAATTTCCCGTTACCGACCGGTATTTAGCCCTTTGTGATGTAGGAGGCTGGATTTAAGGAGTCGGTAATTTACCGATTCGTTATTTTAAGGAATCGGTAAATTACTGATTCCTTAAATCCTATGTAGGGAGCACTCAAGTGAGTGCATTTTTGGTTTAAGGATTCGTTATTTACCACCAACTACAAGTTGGTGGTAAATACCGAATACCTTTTAAAAAGCAATTTTGTGCTTTTTAAAAGTGCCATGTGGCAGACATACATGCCCTTAGGGCATGTATGTGCGCCACATGTGCACACATGCACGATTCAGGGGTGCAACAGGGTGTCAATTTGACACCCTGCCACCCTTGAATATGCTCCCCCTATTACCGATTTGGTATTTACCTAATCGGTAATAGTGAATGGCTTCCCATTCATTCCTATGGGCCTCCAGGCCCATAGGAATGAATGGGAAGGTATTCCTTATTACCGATTCGGTTAATACCGAATAGGTAATAACGAATATTACCGAATCGGTAAAATTTACCGAATGTTTACCTACATTCTATTTACCGATTCTTAAATACCGAATCGGTAAAATTCGGTATTTAGGAATCGGTAAATAGAAATTACCTACATATGGCCCTTAGTCCTAACTATAACTACCTACTGGCGATCGCCAGTAGGTAATATATATATATATATATATTCGTCACATCGTCTGCTGTAGAATTTAATACAGACTCCAGCACGCTTGGGGTTGCTTCAATACGTGTTTATTTCAGGCTACAAATCTGGTAGGTGACGCGTTTCAACAGCCTCCGCTGTCTTTTTCAAACCTATATATATATCAAATTTTACAACAATAACACATTTAATAATAACACACATTACATAAAAAAGCAATCAACATGGACTACGTGACTTCCTACAACAATGTCACCATATGCCCAAAGTGAGAGCAATGCTGTTAAAATCTATATATCACAGATCTATAATATCCATAGCAAAACAAGTTTAATCACGTCAGACAATGAGTTCTTTTCCCTTATTAATTTCAATACATTATACTTCACAATAATGTAATTTCTCCTTTATCTTGTTACCTACATAATATGCCTACATATTATAATTTTTTTTTTTAATTCTTTTTATTAAACATTACACATATGCTTCAGACAGAAACAATACGGTGTACATGCTGGGTGCTTTGACATATACAATTATACAGTAATTTCCACATTTTAGAACTCCCTGTAGCCCGCCTAATTGCCTACATATTATTACTAGAGAAATTAACAATCTGGCCATGGGAGGCATTGTGGATTACTTTGAGATACTAGGCACATAGATATGCCAAGTGAGTGAACATTTTATGAGTACTGCTTGGTAAGAAATACTTTCTCTAGTATTATCTTTCAAAAGATGCCTGTACCAGGCACATAAACAAATAAAAGAAAAATTGATTAATCAAGTTGTATTATCTTGGCCAAATTCTTTCCATCATATAAAACATCAAAGATCAAATATTTAAAAAGGAAAGGTGCTCCACGAAAGTGAATGTAAAGTGCTCATGCAAGAAAAGTGCTTATGCGATTGCAATCAAAGTACAATTGATTTGAATATTTTATAATAATTTAATCATGGATTGATTCTTAAAATATTAAGGCTATACGTTCACAAATATAGACCTCTTATGGCAACCAGTTTCAATGGTACAGAATAAAAATAATCATCAACATTTCAGCCCCAAGTATCTAAAGTGTGTCTGAAAACATCAACAGGGGGTCTTCATCAGGACAACAAGAGTAGAATACCTTGTGGAAACACCCTCAACACAAGAGTGAAAGAGTTCAAAAGGTACCAATAGGTAACTTTATAACTACAACCAACACCTGTCCTCTACGAGGGGTCGTTCCCTTTGTAGTATATTCCAGAATGCCCTCATGTGGTAAGACCAATCTGGTGGTGGTATCTGGCTCAGATGTAGGGGTGGGCAGAACTCGCACATTTTCACTCCACGGAATTCCAGAGTTACAGAAAAACTCTGCGAGATTCCATGGAATTCCGCCAATGGGCAGAAAATATGCAGCTCACTCTGCTCGCATTGCAATTTAGTGCTGAAGGCGTGAGCAGCACTGAAAATCAGTGTGAACGTCAACATGAGTAGCGCAAAAGTACACAGCCATTCAAGTTGATTTTGCTGCCGCTCGAGTAGAAAATCTACTCGAGCTGCAACAAATCTACTTAAATGGCAGCCCTCTGACCGCAACCGCTCACGAATATTGGCGACCACCAGCATTAGAAAATCTCACTTGGGAACGCCAGCTCACATATTCTGGAGCCTCACGGTAGAACAATTCTGCCACACTGCGATTGGCGGAATTTGGCCAGAACTCTGCGTTAAAGAGTGGCATGGAGTGGCCAAAATTCTATGAATTCCATGGGCGGAACGGCACATTCCACCCACCCCTACTCAGATTACTTTTTATTTGTTTCAAATCAAAACTCTCTCCCAGCATATAAGTGGTGCATGTCACAGCCACCTAAAGGATAACTTAATTCATCAAGGTATATCTTATAAATACAGAGGAGGTGCATCTTAAATAAAATGGTACTACTCTGATCAACCCAGGCATTCAAAATCCCTGGATTATCTCTGTGCTCATGTCAGATATACTTGGTGTATTAAGTTATCCCTAATTAAGATGAATCAATCTGTGTTTGGTCCATGCTCCACAGAAAGAAAGGGAGTGACGCCTGGCATGTGCTAACAAATTATGAGGCATCAAAGGAGAATGACAATGATGCCAACGAATGGTAAGCAATGTGCAGGCTCCAAGCACTTTATAGTAAACAATACCCCTTGCAGCAGACAGCATATGTGCTCGGGGCCGGCACCACCTAAAAAACGTCCAACCAAGCACTTTTTGCTGTGTTGCAGGGATTCTGCTGGGAAGCGGAACTGTGCCTTAGGATAACAGGACATCAGAATGTAGGAACTGAGTCTCTCTACCACGTCAGTACCAGTAGGCCCAAATCCGACTAGCTCACAGTGCATCACCTCAACTCCTAACCTTTCCAGAGCAGCAGGTGATTTTGGCAAACCTAGAACATGAACCTCTAGTCCCCAGGGGAACTGTGGAAACAGATCATCACCTTTCGTTTCTCACTCATGCATGTCCATAGTAAACATAGGAAAGATACAAAGGAAGTTTAAAATATATTTATTGGAACAATCGTAGTCTATCTTGAAGCCAGTGTGCTGCGATAACTAAACAAATATAACTGAGCAACGTAATCAACATTATTAGCAGGCTGTATAGAATGAACAACCCAACAATAGCAACTAATATATCTATCTAGCCCCACCCTCACTATGTGAACACAGGGAAATATTATTGATCTCTGGGATTAGCAACAGATCCCATACCTGGCATGTGTAGTTAGGTGGTTTCCATCATATGTGTGAACTCAGTTTATGCAAAGCTTCTGCCTCCATTCCAAGACTGGTCTCTATGCTGAAATTCTCCTCTCACCCGCCTGAGGGGGCTAGGGACAGTTTATAAGATAAGAACTACTATGTTAGAAAACTTTTACTGTGCTACAGTGTTACGTCTAAAAATGTTAGGAGATGTTGCTGTCCGAGCACATAAAACAGTACATCATGTTGTTCGACCTTGTACGAGATGTTCAGACTGAATCCCAAGAAGAATCACTGAATAACAAATAATATATGCAGCGTATTTCTAAAATGGTATCATGTTATAATAACAAATATATTATGTGTGGCTGTGCAAAGCAGAGGCAGGCGAAAACAGCTAATATGTGCAACCATGGGAGAACCAAAATGGGCCCAAAAGGAAAATCCCTACAGAAGTTTAAAAATCTGTGAATTTAAAAAGTAGCACGCTTCACACCTTCTCACACCACTATATAAAAAAGAAAGCAAACATTATAAATTGTGCAGAAGTGCAACAGTCTTCAAAATGGACTAAGGAAGGTTTTTACACAATAAAAGGGACATGGCTCATGGAGGAGCAGCAGAGAAAGTCATAAAAATCGGAGGCAGGACAGTTAAATTTCCCAGTTTGTTGGCAGAATTCATGTGTTAAATTCTGTTGTACCATTTAGGTCCCATGTACATGTCATCTTGGGATGTATTACACAAACAAATTATTTATCCACACTTTGTATGAAGGCTTGATGGATTGTACACACACATGTCAGAGGATCTAGTTGGGTCGCATAATAATATATACTAAATACACAGAGGGCTTTGTATATCTACAAGGTTTGTAGAAAATGCAATTTATCACATCCTGCAATGATACAATTGTTTGCTTCTGCCCATTCACTCACTGACACCCACTACATCATTTTGACATACGTAAGAATTACTATTCCTGGGCCGATTTGACTTGTCGCCACGAAAGCAGCTTATTCTGAAGAGTCATACAGGACTTCCCTGTTTCTGGTTTGCCCACATTGCTGATCATAAAATAGTTCATGAGAAGTTATTGGTCCTGCTTATTCATTTCTTAGGACATCAATGGCTTAGTTACAGTATTGTTCTGGCTGTATTTATTTCGGCCTTCCTCTTTCTATGACCTGCTGACACGTGCGCGCAGAGTGCTAGGGTGGGCAGAACTCGTGGAGTTTTAATAAGAGTTACATGCAAACTCAGCTAAATTCAGCGGAGGTCTGCTAGCAGATGGAAATCGGCACGTTGTGCTGCTCGCACTGATTTTCAGTTCCGGGAGCTTGTTCCAGGCTGTAAAATCAGCACAAACAGCACCACGCGGTGTGCTAGAGAGCGCTGCTTCATTGCTGGCACTCGAGTAGATTTTCTACTCGGGTGGCAGCTTTCTCACTGCAAACCGTCACGAGCAGCTTCCTTGAAAGAATCTCGCTGGGTGCACTCCTAGATCCCGAAAATGGCGCAAGGGGACGCCAATTCTTGCTCACCAACTTTCCGTTGGTGAGCCGCACATGAGAAAAAACTCTGCCACGTGGCGGTTGGCAGAGTTTGGCTGGAACTCCGCATTGCAAGCTTAACACGGAGTGGACAAAACTCTACAAACTCCACCGGCAGAGCGAAATTTATTGCCCACCCTTACTTTTTATGTGCAACTGAGGCAGTGTGCGAAATTGTGTAGACAAATGGTTCACAGCTGCACAGTTTTTTTAAAAACATTGTCAGCCTGATGGAGAGCAGAGCTGATGAGGTTAAAAAACACAAAGAGGGCAGAAAAGATGACATGCCTGACAGCTGTAATGTTTCTCTTTCCTCTTATGTTCAGGAGCACACAGGTCTGGAGTCGCTTACCATCTTGTGGAGTCTAGAACCACGTAGATCTTATTCCACAGTGCAGCATCTTAGGGATGGACTTCTGGCAGCGTGGTATGTATTGACACTTCTGAAGAGAGGCAGCTATGCAGCTATTGTGTTTCTCCACTGCCACTTAGATTTAAGGGCAGCACTGAGTGACATCAGGGAAAACAAGTCCCTGAAGCCCAAAGTCCCGTTCATCATTGGTGTGGCATATGGAAAAGTTTGGAAAAATCGCCCGTTTTGATAAAGGGCAACATCACACATGTTAATTTTGCCCACCACTTCTCTAAACCACATAGCAGTTGCTCCTTTTAGCATAGACTGTACTACTTCAAAGATATATTAATTGTTTCTGTTGCATTGTCTTGTCTTACACCTTAACTGGGTCTTTTGAATAATCAGATTAGATCAATTTTCAGTTCTTCCTAACTCATCTGTCAGTTTTCAATATCGTTGCTGTTTGGTCAGGGATCATGGCTACGTATCCATAATGTTAAAGTTCTCTACATTGTAACTTTTTACCCGCCTTCCAACCAGTTGCGAAATCTCTCTCTCTTTCCTATAAATTTCCCACATTTTGTCAATACCCTTCTGATCTTTGCTGAACAAGTCAAAAGTGGGGTAAGTGACATGATAAAAGCAGTCAATGTCCCTGCATATAGAATTGAGACATGGTAGCTTACTAAGGATGGCTTGACTGGTTTGAAAGGCACCTAGGACTTCAAGGTAATTTTGAAACTCCATTGGGATAGTAAATTAATTTGCAGCTTTAATTTGGTTGTTTCCACTGGCTTATCAGGCTGGGGAGGTGTTAGTAGAGGCACAGGATAGCGGCAACTCTTTCATCACCAATAGCCTGTCCACTGTCTTCAAAAATATGCTTTTTTTTCATGGTGCTCTAAAATGGTCATGAACTAGCTGGATACTTGTGCTGTAGAAATTGGGGGTAACCAGGGTATTTTTAGGGATGTTTGTAGGCTTGCTGGGAACAGGTAAAGACATTCCTGTTTCTGTGATTAAACCATATACCATAATCTGAGTCTCTGCTGGTTCTGGAAAGTCTGCAGTTGAGTCAGGCTTCTCGGGAGACACCGGTTGAAGCCGCCAGGTGGCCTTCTACAAATTCTTTCCATCAGCACTTTCTTTTGTTTCTGTTTCATTAGAAAGACTAAAATAAGCGAGCAAATACAATGGCTTGCCCATCACACCAGTAATATTAGGGTTCCGTATCACATACAAAACATCATTGCCGTACTCAACAGATCACACTTTTGATATGGTCTCACAGTGTGCGATTACAAAACATTAGCGGCCTGCAAGAAGAAATGAGTCAGTTATTACTGTCCACTGGAGACATTAAGGGGCCTAATACGATGTCGACCGTGTCAGTAACAGGACCGACCGACCTCCGGTCGGCGGTCCTGACCCCCTCATTATGATGCAACCGCACATGGTGCGGTCGCATTCTAACATTTCCCTGTGGGAGCACGTGTTACGGCCATAAACCGGCCATAGTGCATGCTCCCATAGGGCAATGTGAGGTGGTGTTAATCCCTGCCACGGGGTGCAGGGATTAACAGGAGGGCACCATAGGTGCCACCTTGGCCACCAACCGGAGGCTGCAGAGGGAAGGGGGTGCTGTTAGGGCCCCCCAAACACGCTTTCCGACAGGGTTTCCATGTCGGAAAGGCCAGCAAGGAAACCCTGCCGGAAACCGTGCATCGTAATCCGGACGGCGTAAACCGCAGTCCATTTGGATTACGGTCCGGTTCCAACTGGCCGATGGGCTCCTTGAACCCGTCGGAAGCCAGCCGGAATGACCGGCCGGTTTAAATTCCGACTGGTTGAATCAAAATCAGCCGGTCAGAATTGAAACCATCGAAGTCGATCGTAAAGCCTCCGACTTGAGGTCAGAGGCCTTACGACCGACATAGTAATAGGCCCCTAGGTGTTCATCTGAGCTGTCATTCCACAGCAGTGCAAGGTAAGATTGTAGCAGATCTGATGGGCACAGTAGTAGCATATAATTCTGTTGAAGGTTACTACGGAGCGAAACTAGCCCTCTCTTTTGAGGGGCGAATCGCTCATCCATTGGAGGACAACCTCTCTTTAAGCCAATAGTAAGAGTAAAGCCATCAACCGTCTCGTGAATTTTGGCAATTAGGCAACATATCCAAATGTCGCAACATGAAGAGTGTTAGGGACATCATGTCCAGTGATTCAGGTGATTTTAGCCAGTATGCGGCAACATAGTGATATTCTCATGCCAGGTGAAGAAAGACAGCTTGGGGGTGACAACAACTGGAGTATTGATGCAGCCTGGCGCTATCAGACTGGTGTAATCTTGCGGGGGATGTGACACAGCCTATGGAGGGACTTAATATGGAACAGTTTTTGCTCATAATTCACGATCTTTCCTTAGTTGGGCACAACAATAGGTCCATGTACAGATATCCAATAACTCACCCACATCTCTCGCCCGTAGCTTCAAGGTAAGGGCACGGTCCAGTGGGCATCTGTGGTGTCTTCATGTCTTTGCCATGCATTCTCTCCGTAGTTATATGTCCCCTGCTGCTCTGCCAGTGTGAGGTAATAGAATGCTGATGTGTGCATGGGTTGAGTGAGTGTCAGCTGGAATGCGTGGGCTGAGCAGCAAGGATGCTGCTCCCGGTGGGGCCTTCCTGCTTCCTTACTACCATCTTTACCTGTAACCTGAGACTCCTACCTTGAGAATAAGCCTTATCCTGTTTCATCTATACTACTGGTTGCGTTGCATTTTCATTTACCACAGCATCCTACGATTGTGAGTTTGTAGATTTGTGATACCTAGCCCCTTGAAAATGCGAGATCTAAATGTTTGATGAGAGGGATAAATTCCCTGCCACGTCAGGGAACTCCGGAAGATACTGCCTGATTTCATGACCAAGTCTGTGATATATGACAATGTCTAGTGTGGATGCTGGTGATCTATCACAATATTGTTTAAGGGTTAAAAATATTTTGATGTGGAACATATGTCCCAGCTCTTTTATATTATGTCTTACAAGTGTTGATTCCACTAATGCCTCTGCGGTGATGGGTATTGCAGGATTATTGGCCACCGGGGCCCTGGGAGTATATCACAAGGGGCAGCAGTATTTGATAGCACTCAACTTGTGTAATGGAGCAGTAGTTGTCACCACTGTGTCCACGTACACTCTCAAGTATGACATTTTTCGAAAAAGGCAAGTACACAGAGTACCTGGAGCCACGACTTGTGATTCAACCACAATGTGGGGTTGAAGGGGGCTGTGGCAAGTACTAGTAAACTGCAAAAATCAGCACTTTCTTTGAGGAATCAGCATTTCCTTTGAGCAAGAGCCAGCCAAGGGGTGCTGTTCCTGAACAAATTGTCTCTGACATTTAAGCAACTTTTGGTAGAACTACCTCCTTTATTTTTGGGGTCTTGGCTCAATTAATGATGTGCATAATGACCTACACCTGCGTTTTTCTGCTGAGAAATCAGGGACACCATATTCTTTTATGTGTTTTCTGATTTAAGGCAACTCATTGCTCAGCAACGCCAAAACCGAACCCGTTCCTATAATAACTGGCATGATTTAGTGTTTTTGCTGCTCCTTTGATGGGCATGTTCATGCGATGGAAACAAGCATATTTATACACAAGCTGGGTAAGGTTAGGATTAAAATGGCCGGGCACGCAGGGAAGGATTTACGGTTTCATTGCATCTAATGCAAAGGACAGGGACTTTGCCCTGAGGAATAAAGCCTTGCAATTGAATTTAGACTGAGGGAAAAAGGAATGCTTAGTGCAGAGTGCTCTGTGAGCTAGCTAGCTCTTAGGCGTTGATGGACCATTTGCGGCTGCCGTGGCTACTGCTGGTACTAATGCACTGCAAGGTATAGGTAGCAAAAACTAAGATGGATGCTGTGAAAAAGGCTGAAATTCTGCAGCACACACAGAAAGAGGAAAATGCCTCTTGAGATTGTTTTTGTGCAGGAAGGGAAGGCACACTTGCACCATGGCTCAAAGGTGCCTGCGATGGCGCATGGGAGCCCATTGTGCACCAGCGCAGGGGGAAAGGACAGGAATGTGCCGTATCTGATAGATACGGCACATTCCTGTCCTTTTCTTTTGCTGTAGGGCAGCGCAGCAGGAAGGACTGCGGTGCTGCCCTGCAGCAAAATCTTGTAAATAGGGCCCTAGGTGTTTTCTGGAGCATGGTAAAACTGAGAGGCAAGGTCTACTCTGGTGGGATTTCTCACGCTGTGTCCAGTACCTCATGAGATGGTCTCACATCTGTATGGCGCCTCCTTGTGGAGATACTCGCTAGTTGCGTGAAGGACTCTCTCCTGCTCTTTCTTTCGAAGAAGCTATAGATTATTATGAAACGCACAGAGTTGGCAGTGGGCTTCCTTTCGAGAAATCTGTAGAGTCTGGTTAAATGGGTATTGATCTGGAACTGATTTTTTTTCCGAAAAAGATATAGTGATAAGTGAAATAGGTTGAGTTGGAAGCGGTCTATCTTTTCGAGGAAGCTGCAGAGTTTAGTGACATGGGGTGAGCCGGAAGTGGTTTTTCTTTCCAGAAAACTGTAGAATTTCATCAAACAAGCTTAGATAAAAGTGGCCTATCTTTCAAAAAAGTTATAGAGTTTAGTGAAAGAAGGTGAGTTGAGAGTGGTCTTTCTTTCAAGGAAACTAAAGAGATGGAAAGTATCTTGTTCAAAAGTGTAAAATAAATGTTCTTGTAGTTTGGATGCATGGTTGACCAACATTTCCTTTCCTTTCGCAGACCATCGTAGGTCCTTGACTCTAATGCTGGCAGGTAGACCTCCACTTGATGTAACATAGCAAGATATCCAGAAGTACCAAACCAACAGAGTGATGGAAAATCATAAACCCCAATTGAAATTACAGGAGAAAAGGTTATTCGTACTTTGTTGCAGGATGACCCCAAGTGTTCCTCTGCCAGTTTGCCTCCTTCTGCTGGATTGTTCTGTACATCATCTCTTGCGCTCACTTTAATCAGAACAGGCATGTTTCAAGAGTTGTAAAAAATCACATTGACAGTGATTGTGTTGTGGTGCACAAAGCTCCATTTTTCATTAAAGGTACATCCTTTTAGTAGATTAGTTTCAAGGAGGATCGTCATCTTTAAGAGGCAGGACTGGACAGAAAACCAAAGAAAGCCATGGCAAAAAACTGTTTGTACTAGACCTATGTTGAATGGAATGAGTAGCCTGGACCCTTTGCAGGAAGGTTTACAGTACAATTCTATGTTAGATACGTAGATCAAAAAATCATGTTTTGTAATATGTAAGTGTTTGCCAGACACTTAAGTGTACCCAAGCAATAAAGAGAAGAATGCTTAACTTAATCCCAGACACTCGGCCGCACCCCAGGTCCATCCATTTTCACCGGCTGTGCAGCTCTAGACAGAGACCAGCCATATACATATAAGCAGCAGTTAATTTGTGGCAGCGTCGACGAGACCATTGCTCCTAATAGCGCCGCCTATACTAGAGCTAACCAAATCCTACAAGTGGGGAGAGGATGTGGTATAAGGGCCAGAGCTGCCGACTTTGGAGCTGGGGAACCAGGTTTAAGTCTCAGCGTAGGCTCAACATCCTGTGATTCTAGGCAAATCACTTAATCTCCCCGGGCCTAAAAAAATGAATATGTTCATGAAAAGCGCACCTTTGGGTTGAGTTTGCGCAATAAGCGCTGGTGTTGACGATTAAGTGCTGGTGCTGAGCACCGGGAACCACCTGCTCAAATTAAGCACTCCATATAAGTCTTAGCCCTGCAGCGATGGGAGTGGTACAGGTCAAAATACCAGGTCCTCTAGATAGGAACACAAGCACCCCCAAGTTTCGACTTACTTGGGCCTCGTCAGTGAGGTGCAGCATGTTTTTTTTCGCTTTTCACAGTACCTAGTTGCACACTTTCACTACAGCAGCAAATCACATCTGTACTATTGTGATTATTTCATAGACATATATGTGCCGCAATAGCGGTACCTACCTGCTGCACTGGATCAATCAAACACCCTAGGCCAGAAGAAATACCACCAGCTTTAAGTACTGAGACATATTGCCCACTCTCTGAATGTAAAGTCACGCCTGAATGCTGGGGACAGAATGTAAAGTCTAGAAACTCCGGTAATGTGTTCTGTAGAAATGTGTTCTGTAGTTGTAGTGAGTAATACTGGTCTTTTTCCAGTCGGTGGTTGATCACAATTTCTGTGCCAAAACATAAAATACTATCAGGGTGCCGCCATCAACTACTAGGCCATGCCCATAATATAAGTAAGGGTTGCTCAAATGCTTCTGAGTTCTAACAATTATATTTTAAAGCTGTGCTAAAAATATTCGAGGGTGATGTTAATGCAAGCATACTGAGGGAATCTGCCTGCCAGAGGTTTTTTTTTTTCAGTGTTTTATATAGCGCAAACTTGACCCGAAGGTATCAGAGCGCTTTACATGTGCACCAGTTGTGTTAGAGGTGGACACATTAATTTTTTATAGACACTGGGAGATTACGTTATTTGCCCAGAATCACAGGATGTTGAGCGTCCCTGCCGAGACTCGAACCCGGTTCACCAGCTTCGAGGTCGACCACTCTGGCCGTTATGCCACACCCTTGTTCAACAATGAGTGGTGTAGTGAGATAGTCCGTCGCTAGTGACAACAGATGTTCATCGTGCCATTGGATGGAAATATTCTCTGTGCACAGAATGCAAGTGCTGTTGCTTGAGGCCTAGGGTGGGTGCAGGGTACTTCTTACACTCAGCTCACTAACCTTACAGGTGGAAGCCTTGCACAGTGTAATTGTGTATCAGGTTACCTATGCTGCCAAGATGCTGAAGTATGTAAAGCACCCCTGTTGCTATTGTTACCCCACGCCTTTGGAATATAAAGCTTATGTTCTTGTGCAACTATCCACATTGCTCTACAGAATCCAAAACACATATTATTGCACCGGGTTGAACTGCACATTATCTCATTATGTAAAAGGTAAATCCCAACTGCTATGCACATCATTGCTGTGTTACTCCTCGTCTTCCACGTCCTGCTTTTCTTTTATTTTCATCGCCCTCCTGTTGAATGAGATGTGGGAAGTACCAGGAAAGAGAAGAGCAGGGACTCCTGGGAGAATCTGAATGCTAAATGAGCAACCCACTGTCTCGTTTTACCCTTTGACCCCTTCCACTCATTATTCACTTCACTTCACTTCTGGTCTGATGTACAAAATTAATATTCACAAAGTGTTATAGCAAATTTGTGTATCAACTTTTTTGCAAACGGGATAGTACTTTGCAAACTGACCTGTGTATAAATTGCCCAGTAGACAAAATTCCAAACCGTAGTGAGTCGCAATCCGACCTAATTCACCAATATTCATGAGGTAGGCTGTGAACTGTGAATCACTATGACTGGATGCCTTTGCAGTGATGGTGACCTGCTGGGATCAGCGGACTACTTGGTTTGTGATTGCATTTTATTAAAGAAAACTTTAAAAAAAATAGTTAGTTTTCGATAAAGGAAACGGCACTGCATTTAAATAGAAAAGTTAATTTTTTTTGTACAGTCTCAACAACTTTTTTCTTCTGTTCACAAAGGAAAAGAAGTCCCTAGGGGACCACTTCTCTTTTACAAACTTGTTCCAACCCTACCTTGAGAGTCGGTAACAGTTGCAAAACGTTGAGACATCCCTTAGCAAATTGCTATTTGGAAGGGACAACCTAAACACTCCTCTTCCAAATTGCGATTTGTTATGGGTTTCTAGACCCATTTTGCAATTCAGTAACATGTTACCAAATTGCAACATGGAGGACCTGGCTTGATAGTTCAGTCTGAACTGTTCCCATGAGCAGCAGGGTCAAGACTGATTTGCATATGGCTGGGTCTAAACTAGGGTGGCATGGTGACCAAAAGAACAATGGATTTAACCCAGATCTCTTGACTGGGGGTGAATGTTTGGTTCATTCCTTTCCATCATTTATTTGCGTAGCACTGTTACACATGGGCGGCACTTTTTCTGTTTGTGCCACGGTGCACCTTAAAGCAGGTACGGTGGGTGTAGACAGGGAACGTGCGCCCTATCACAAACAATCCGGTGTCCTAGGTGCAGCCGCGAACTTGCGCTGCCCCTAGGGTAGCACATTCAAGAGAAATACAGAGCAGCCGTTTAAAAGCTGCTCTGTGTTTCTCTATGCAGGCAGTAACCCCCCCTGCACTTACAAGAAGAGAGAGAATCCCTTGGAGGCGGATGCAGTGAGTGACTGCACCTGCTTGCAAGGGGGTGCCTGGGGGGGGTCCATTAGACCCCCTTTCTCCCCTCCGGAGGGCTGCCTGTAGGGAAGCGCATTGACAGTGCACCACCTATTTGTGGCGCACTTTCAGTGCACCTCCTAAAGGCATGTTTGCCTCTGCACCCGCATCGTTAATATGACGCGGGCACAGAGACAAAGAGGTTCCCTAACGTCCTTTCTCAATAGCACTGCCACAATATGTGCACCAGTGCTTTCTGTATTACAGAAGGGGCCGCACAAGCATCTGCAGCCCCTTCTGTAATACACAAATGCCTGTTGCGCCCCCGGGGCACTTCTGTAATAACGGCCCAGGCCTTTAACCACCCTTAGCCTCTTCTCTTCCCGCTGTTCCAACTTGTTTAATGGGCCAGAGGGGCAAGCATGGCTCATAGGTAATAAACGTTTAATGATCAGTACCACAGAACATAGATGCCTTACCCCCTCATTTAGAATTGAAAACTCCCCCAACGTACTCTACCTGCTCTGCCCTCGATTCTCTCCAGTATCACTCAGGGGCCTGCAAACCAAATCCTGCTATGGCAGCCCAAATGTGAAATGCGGGGTTGCCCAGCCAGCCAATCGAATCATGCTAACAGGCACTTTCATAAACAAAACAAAAACATTTGAAGTAAAACATCCAGACGAAATACAACCATCCAAGAAGGTGTTCATTTAACAATCAGCTAAAATTGAAATTTAAAAAGCCTTAATTGCCGTACTTGTTCTTTAAGTGAAACTAAACGCTGTCAAAAGCCTTCATCGAAGAATGTGATTGATGGAAAACATCAGAGACGAAATCTTTGAAGTGCACCTGAAGCCATTCCCCGAAAAGGAACATGGTTTCTAAATTTGGCTTATGGCATGACATGACACTTCATGTCATGCCATGTTAATTCATGTTATATTATGTTATGAGGAGCCTGGGGGCTGAATATGTATGGCCCGCCTCCGAATTAGCTGACCAGCAGCTCACAGGATGATGCAGCTCCATTTTCCACATACTTCTTCCACCAACCCTCCCTTCCCTTGCACGGACTTTTTCAAGATGGCAAGTCCACTAGCCCCAGAAGTGTTCGTGGTTCCTTTCCTTCTATCACTAAGGTCTGCTCCATGTAGCGAAGAGTAGCCTTTTGTTCATTTCTTGAGTCAATGACCTCACAGGATGAGTGGCGTAGCAAGGGGGGGCAAGGGGGTGGTCCGCCCCGGGTGGCCAGAGTTTTGGGGGCGGCGGCCTCCTCCTGCACTTACCTGCCGTCTCAGGGGCGGCAATCGGCCCCTCCTCTATATTGCAGCCGTCGCAGTGCGGAAATTGCCGCAGAATCTCGCCAGCACCCCCCGTACCCTGCTCTTCAATGTGTCCGTTGCGGGGCGGCAAATGCAGGGACCACCAAGTGCGGCCATAAGGCTAGCTACGCCACTGCACAGGATGTCTCCTATGGCATCTATGGCATCGCTGCCAAGACCTGGAACGACCTCCCCTCCAGCTCCGTACAGCCCCCTCGCTGGCCGACTTCAGAAAGAGATTCGAGACCTGGCTCTTTGATGGAGACACCGCGCCCAGATACCCCTAGGGGTGACAGAGTCACGCTTTATAAATGCTGTTTTACTGATTGATTGATTGATCTCTTACAGAGTTACATGGCTGCATGTCTGTCATGCGCTTTTGCCCACAGCACTTCTCTCTTGCACAAACAGGACATAATGTCTCCTGGTACATCTCTAACACACTATGCACACAGGCACAAAGTAATGCTGCTGTTACACACAATATCTCTTTGTTCTATAAACTAGACAGAACATGTGTAACACACATGCGTTATTCTCCTTCCCAAAGCCGTGCTATTATAAGACACATGCATCTTTAATGTACAAATCCTAGAGGATGTCTACTGGTACATCTCTAATACACACAAATGATTAAATGCCACATAGGCCTGATTTGTTGGACACAGCACCTCTATATTGTACAAGCCTTGCAGAAAGTTTAATGGGCAGGCTGGCTGCCTCTGCACACAGTTAATTCTTTATTGCAAGCTCTGTACCTAAGGCAGCCCTGTGGCCTTCCCATAAAGAACAGTAATTAACAACTTCAAATGTGGTATAGTCAGAGAAACATGAGTCATACAAAAGTGGAGGATCCAAGTGTGCAGCAGGGTTAATTTAGCATCCAAGAAAATGAGAATTATGGGGCATACTGTGCCATGCTGATGAAAGGCAAATTATGCAGAACTTTCTTAACCATTATGTTCTAGGATTTTGGATGGTATTGGTACCTTTGCTTGAGAAATATTTTAACCTTCATTGTATGTGACGGTTGATTTTGACACTTTGGGCACTTGTATATTTTTTTCTGGCACAGACGAAACTCATTACGTTTGGCATGTGTAGCCAAACAAATTGACTAAAAAAAAACAAGTACAAATAGTGCAGTGGTTGGTCACCATCATTACTTCTCTTGTGGGTTTATTTGCATTTTAGAATTATATTAATACAGGACTTATTTTATAATCCTTAAAAATATTGTTTTCTTTCCAATTCACCAAAATAATCAGTTTATCACATACAGACGATTTCACAAAACTTCTTACAATTGTTAATTCTATTCACAAATGTTTTTGATTGACCGCGTTGTAAAATAAAATAACGTGATTTTTATATAGTGACAGTCAAGAATGTAATAGTTTAAAAATGTTCAGTACATCCCTCCTATATCATCCTCATCCCAGTCCAACATCCTTCTCTATATCCCGTCTGGGTAGCTTCTCTGGATTCTTTCGCCCATTCTTTTAAGTGAGTCAGCTGTATTTTTTGCAAAGACCTTTCCACTCGCAGCTTTCAGAAGGAATCATCTATTATTCTCAGGATTTGCATTTGATCCTTCATGGTAATCGGTACTACACCTGTCTAAGGCTCAGCCACTTTGTTGAGTGCCCATTGTACCCTTATCATTGATGCCATCCCTCAAGCCAACCTTACCAGTGCACGTTATCCCCAGCATTTGGACGTGACATCCCTGATCCATTCTTGATATTTGATACCAATGTATTCGACCCAATTTTAGTCTCACGCCTCTACCTGTAGTTTTATCCAAACTTCCTCTAGTACTAAACTCCAAAATCTCTGCAGTTAGTTCTTCTGCAGGAGTACTTCAAATACTTGACTTCCTTTCATTGCACATCTTATCATCCAATTACATTCTAACTTGTTCCTTGTTCATTTCATTTTTCTGAGGATGCCTTTTCTCATCCCCTTAGCTTCCCGATCAAGCCATACTACATGGACTTTGCCTTTCTATACCCTTCACCTCCACATTCCCTTCCAGTTCCATTCCTAAATTTTCCTTTCGATCATCTTTAAAAAAAATATTAAATTCATTCTTCATCTAGCCATTTATGCTAAACATTTAGACTTTTCTCTTGGCGTGGCCAATTCACCACAACATGTTCCAGATCCCCTTGAAATCAAAGTGCAAGTCGGAGAGAGATGCAGGTGTACGTGGTTCCCTCCACTATTTTTAGAGGGTGGACTCTGTACCACTTTGCCTAAGGTCAAGGGAGGCTGAGAGGTGTTTGTGGTTTCAACTTGTACCCCACCACCACAACTACCACTTCTGCTCACAATTGTGTTTTCAATGTATGACATACAATGTGGCCTACTGGTGTTTCCCTCCCATTGGCAGCTTCCTCTTTATCTGTGCTGATGGCCCAGCATGAGGTTAATGCACCCCATTAACCCTTCCCTGGCTTAAAGAGGTGTGAATGTAGAAAATAGATTGGACTACTGAATATCGACACCAACTATACTGTGGCATACTAATTTCGAGGACACAGTATTGAGAGACAAAATATCGAAAGGTAAGAGCATATAAGCACATATAGATTTACTAGTCCTAACTTCACATCTACGTACCTTGAAGATATATGTACCATATAGGTACATCTATGTGGAGTTAGATATAGAAAATCTAGACTTAACTGTTGATAATATTTTATTTTCGATAGTCTGTACCATTGATATTGTTATTCATTGTGCATACCTAGGAAACAAACACCAAGAGGTTAACTCTTTAAAAAAATACACATAGCAAATTTTATTCTGTAAAACCTGTTGAAATGTAATTACCAAGTACCACGCCTCTGTTTAAAATGTTGTCACTTTAAATCATTTCCAAGCTCAGGCGGAAATCATATATGTGACTTCTAAAAAGATGACTTCAAAAATAGTCTTTTCATATTTGTGTGTGACTGTATTCATTTTTCTTTGTAAAGCATAGGATGCCACTTCAGGTCTAAAACCTCATGCTCTATGTCACATTTTTAAATGTGCCCGAATAATGAACTTCAATGTCCTATAGCATGCCTTACCAACTTCAATACCTCTAAATATATATGACAACGTTAAGAGCATGTGGCTACCTAATCAATATCTTTGTATATACATTTTATTTGAACATCAGCTATATACAGTAGTACATTATTCAAGAGTAAACAAATGAGTAAATGTTTAGAAATGCGTGGATTATGCTTTAAATGTAAATTCACTCAGGGGCTTATTTATGAGAGTACAGCATCACTTTTGCACCACGTAAAATCGCTGCATCGCCTTACTCTGCGCCTGGGAGGTGATCCATGGGCGTTGTTGTGGGTTTTCCCACGCAACACCAATGGAATTTGACGGTGCCCCAGATTTACAAAGTGATGTAAACCTGGGGAACCTTTAAATCCGTACCCCTACCGAGGTGAGGCGTAACGAGGAAAAATATGTTAATTTCTCCTCGTTTTTTCCTCTTTCCATGTGTGCTTCATTCTGCGGAACACATAGAAAGAGGAAACCGCCTTGTAGGATTATTTTTGTGCATTAAGGTGCCCCTTCCTGCACAAAAACAATCCTGTCTGCAACTAAGGCACGCTTGCACCATGGTGCAAGGGTACCTACGTTGACGCTAGTCTGCCAAAATGGCACCAGCGCAGGCAGAAAAGACAGGGATGCATAGTATTGGTTAAAAGCGGTGCATTCCTGCCCTTTCACTTTGTTGTAGGGCGGCGCAGCAAGGTGCCCCGCTGCGCTACCCTACGCCAAAATGCCATAAATGAGGCCCTCATTGTCTACATGTTTAGACAACAACTTAATGTCTGTGTATGTTTGGTTTAGCTATGAATACATACATTGCATTCATGTATTTACATTCTTATATCTACAGTATCTCAGCTTTGGCTATAAATAGACCAATCCATTTGTCACAAGGGATACTAAAGGAGTGTGACATTTCCTGTGACAACAATACCCAGAACGTCACTGCATGTTACTCCGTTACATATGCTAATTAGACACCCTCCACTAAAATTTGTAGGACTTGTGCCCTGCTTGAAAATATACACATTTTTATTGATTTCCTAGTTTGCATTTTTAGTAAAGCCCTATCTCACTTTTCCATAAAGCTTCCCATTTCAATACGGTGTTTTGAGGATAGAAAACACTAGAAGTATTAATGATGTAGGAAGCTGACAACCTTCGCTGCACACACTCTGGGAAGCTTTTTTAAGGCCTTGTGAATTTCTTCAAATTGGTAACTTAAAAAAACGCTTCTGAGGGTCAGAGAAAATCCTAGCAAAAATCTTCTTCTAAATGAACAATTTTCCCACAAAATCTCGACCATAAACAAACGTTTAGTGGATATGTTTGTAAAAGGTTTTTATAGGACTCCTCTCAAGCAGGAAACCCTTTTCAAAGTCCACACACTTGCGCAACTGCATGAAGTTGTGACCTTCACATAATTTTGCCAAGCAAATGTAAATCTTGCCCAACTCTAACAAGCACCTGTCCCCTTTTATTTCCCATTTCAATTGCCCCTTAAGCTATTTGCATACATTTGTTTTTTAATTCCAATACCCTATTTGCGGGGCTCTCTGTATAGTGTAATTGCTCTGGTATTACACATCATTTATTCAGTGCTTCTTCTTTCCCTTTTTTTATAACTTCAGTGCATCCTGCACTCATATCTTCGTTGCAAAATATAATATGAGAAGGTTACCTTACATTGAGGACATCTAACATTATTTTCTAGTTCCTTTTCTTTATTTAATTGCTAAGATGTAGACAATCATTTATTACCATCATTAATGCTGGAATATTCATATACCCCTTGTGGGTACTCCCACATTTTTTATGCTAAGCTTAGTTTTATTTCCTCCCACAATTGGATAAATGGCCTTCAGTAACCACCATTAACCCTCCTCTTGTTCTTCCCCTCCTTCATCCAGTTGCCGGATTAATGAATCCGTCTACATCCTCTAAAGGTCAATCCTCTGTCACCCAAGTCTCTTGCAGCATCTTAAAACCTTTGAAGGATTCTATGACTCACCAGAGTTGAGGTTTCCTTTAGCTATGACAACGTTCCACAGTGACACCGCCTGAGCACATTCACCTTGATCAGAGGCGAGGTCGAGATATGGCTGCAAGAGTCTGATGAGCACATGCCTCAACTGTTCCTTTTCTCTGTTCTTTCCTTTCCCTTATATTTTCTCCATTCCTTCATCATCCTCTCCATAAAATTCCAATAATTTCCTCTTGTCTTCAACTGAGCAAAAGGAGATAAGCATTTAAATGTAGTATCCACTGCTTATTTCTTGATTTCCACTTTTAATAAATTCTTTCCGATATGCTGCTTTTACTCGTGTGCACCTTCATCATATCTTTTTTACCCCTCAAAGATCCCCTGTCTCACATTTCAGCTCATCTCACAAAGTTTCCTTTCGTGACATAAAGCTAGATTTTTTCATGAAACTGGCTTAGGCCCTGATTACAATTTTGGTTGGACACGTGTCTGACCGACATCGTTTCGGAATGGAAACTGACCGACTAGTAGTCAGCAGTTCCATCCGACAAATTAGAATGCGACCGCCCACGAGGAGGTCGTAAACATCCATTTTTCCATTGCAGCCAGAAAGGGGCTGCAGCACAACCCGCATTGGAAAAATGGATGTTTGCAAACATCCATGCACCGTGTACCAGGCACCATGTGGTGCCTGGCACATGGGGTATGGATGTTTGGGGGGCACCACAGGAGGTCCCCCATATCCCATAGTGGAGGCCTGCTAGGGGCCCCAAAGTCTGTTTCCAACCTCCTTTCAATGGCAGTCGCACCACCATTGAAAGGCTGTATGAATGGGTCTTTGTAACCCTCTATTGTAGGGGATTACATTCCGATGGACGGATGGGCTCCTTGAGCCTGTCGAAAGCGTCGGTCAGTCCCTCTGCCTGCTGCCTCCGACCGCCGTGCATCATAATGCAGCGGTCGGACTGCAGCCCCAGATGTCTGTCAGACTGCAACTGACGGCCTGTCGGTTGCGATCCGACTGACATCATAATTGTAATAATGTGATGACACTGTTATGTCATTTAGAATGATAAGGGCAGAGGTTCTAGAAGAGAAGGTAGAAGGTTTTCAAGGGATAATAGTTCAGTTGAGAGTAGAGGTTAAGAGCTTATGCATCGGAGTCGCAGCTCCAATAAAGATGATATATATATGAATATCTTGGTGAGACTATTCTTCACAATGGCGACGAGTGAAAGAAACACTCAAGAAAGACTTACAAGCTGCTGATCTGCTGATCTGGAAGAAACTGTGAGAAGCCGGTCGTGCAGAGAAACCCAAGGGCAGCTATTCAGGCGGTGAGAAGAGTTGCGAGTGGCTGGCAGAGTGGTGAACATTGGCGGAGCTGAGTTGTGGCTGATGGGAGGCGCTCAGAATCTGCAGTGATCAGGGAGAGGAAAACAGCAGTGATCGGTGAGTGCCGAGAGAGCTGCGTAGTGTGCACGTGCTCTAAAAGCAAATGCGTGCGCCATTTTGATCGGCAAGTACAGAAAGAGCTGCGTAGTGCTCACGCGCACGAATAGCAGACGCGAGCGCCATATTAAAATCAGGCTAAATACGTAGAGGAACAAAGAAACAAAAAGAGGACAAAACAAATATGGAAAATCGTTTGTAATTCTCACCGACCATCAAGCTCTAATTTCTATTTTTGGGAACCCAAAAACAAAGATGCCACCAAGAATTGAAAGATGGGGAATGAGACTGATGGATTATGACTTCAGAATCATCCATAAACCAGGAAAAGAATATAACCCAGCAGATTATCTATCAAGACATCCATCTAAGACAGAAATTGAACAACAATTAGAAGTGGAGGAATATATATGCTTCATAGTCAGATCAGCAGTTCCAGGAATTGTTAAAGAGAATGAATTAATTGAAGAAACACAAAAAGATGACACACTTCGAGAAGTGAAAAGAATCATACATGAAAATAAGTGGAGATTAATAAACAATGGAAGTCGATTTCAGTCAAATATAAAAAAACATGATATATTAGCATTTAAGAACATAAATTCTGAATTATCTGTGACCTCTTCTGGAATACCACTTAGGGGAAACAAAATAATAATTCCAACAAGTCTGCAACGTTGTGTAATTGACTTGGCACATGAAAGTCATCGAGGCATCTCTGCAACAAAGAAGATTTTGAGAGAGAAGTTGTGGTTCCCAAGATTAGATATACAAGTGGAAGAGGCTGTTCAGTCTTGTTACGTATGTCAATGTACCTCTAAGGAAAGAGGGATGGAAGAGTTGCATATGTTTGAGTTACCGGATGCTGTATGGTCCAATGTAGCAGCAGACTTTTATGGACCATTAGACTCTGGGCATTACTTGCTAGCAATAATAGACGAATATTGTTGTTTCCCTATTGTGAAATTGATATTGTCAACGTCTACGTCAGCAGTACTTCCAATATTAGATGAAATGTTCTCAACTTGGGGAATTCCTAACATTCTAAAAACAGACAATGGGCCACCATTCAATGGAGATGAATTTCAAAAGTTTATGAGCTATCTAGGAATAGTGCATAGAAGAATAACTCCAATGTGGCCTCAAGCTAATGGAATGGTGGAAAGACTGATGGGTACAATTAAAAAAGCTGTGCAAAGAGCAAAACTTTCGCAAATATCGATAAATCAAGCATTATGTCAAGTTTTGAGAGATTACAGAAATACTCCGCATGTATCAACTGGAAAATGTCCTTCAGATTTAATGTTTGGGCAATCAAGACAAACTCGTCTGCCACATCTTCCAGCAATTACACCAAAAGATCACAAGGAAATAATGGAAAAGGATAAGGAGGCAAAAGAAAAAATTAAATACTATGCAGAAAATGGAAGAAAATGTCAAAATCATGAATATCAAATTGGTGATCTTGTGTTAGTTCGACAACAGCAAGTGAGAAAGTCGCAAAGTAGACTTCATCCTGCGCCCCTACAAGTAACAAAGATTCAAGGAACGGCAGTAACTGCAGGAAATGACAACAGAATGATAACAAGAAATAAAACATTCTTTAGAAAAATTAGGCCAAGCATTGAACAAGAAAATGTACAATCGAATGGCCAACAAAGCGAATAGATGCACAGAAAATCTGAAAGAATTTCGAAAAAAACGGCAAGACTAATTGAACACTGTTGAATTATTATTTTTTTTGTTGAATTATGTTTTTTATTTTAGGGGGGAGGGGGAGAATGTAATGATGTGATGACACTGTGATGTCATTTAGAATGATAAGGGCAGAGGTTATAGAAGAGAAGGTAGAAGGTTTTCAAGGGATAATAGTTCAGTTGAGAGTAGAGGTTAAGAGCTTATGTATCGGGGTCGCTAGGCTCCAATAAAGATGATATATATATGAATATCTTGGTGAGACTATTCTTCACAATAATGAGGCCCTGAGGGGTGAAAGGTGCTCTTTTCACCTAGTTACAGCGGTGATAACTGGAAGTGAAACTTTAAAATGCAGCACCTTTAGGAACAGATGCATTGCACCCTGAGATTCTGTAGTATCCTTCCAACATGATAATTGCCCTCAATCTCACCCAGATTTTCCTGTGCCTTTATCTCTTTTTGAAGCAGTATTTGCTAAGACATCCGACACAGCAGTCTCAGCCTCTGTAATACCGAATGCTCCACTATGATGAGGCTTGGCATCCATACCTTACTAAAACTACAACAGATAGTGGCTGCACCTTTCCCACATATAAGCACACAAATCTTTCACACTCTTAGAATGCTTTTTATTTGTTACACCTCTATGGCACCAGACAAAGCACTCTATATCTGCAAAATGGTACCATGCCAAGATTAGAACCAGAAGGTACGCATAACCCATCAGAAGAAGACGATCTATCAGAACGAAATAAAACACACCAGAAGGCGGGTGAAGCTAACGATCACATACTAAGTCTAAAAAGGGAATCAGGCAAGTGTTTCTTGAAGGTTGCCAGGAATAATTACTTATCCTCCTTGTTTATGTTTGACTGAGATGACTTGATGAGTCCATTGAGAAAGTAGTCTAGACTTTAATGGAGTAGCTGTCCCTAAACTAGGAATTCGCTGATATTTCTGGGATGCAGTACTGCACCACTTCCCCAGCTCTCTATATCTTTTTGTGACTCTTTGTGACTTTTCACTTAGTCTGGATCACTATTGTGCCTGAGCTGTGTCTCAAGTTCTACAGGAAGGACAAATCCTTGATAACTGGTACCTGCTTTTGCAACTGTCTCCCTTTGTCTGGGATGACATAATCATCCTGGGTTCAAAGTGTGGAATAAATCTTTTTTATTTGCTGATACTACACTGTTAACTAGAGCAGGTCTTGGAAAAAAGCCCAATCCTTCTGCCAACGTAATACAATTTGCAAGAGAACATCATGGATCAAGATGTTAGTGCGGCGTTACAATTCATATGCCCAAGCCAGACATGCACTGTTTGCAGGGATCCCAAATTAACCAGGGCTTTGAATGAATGTAGACATTTCACTTCACATGCCTCAGCTAAACACACACTGCTTGCAGGGATCCACAGTCTAGCCAGGGGTAAACAGCATGCTTCACTAGCCACAGCCATGCAAACACCACATGCAGGGATCACACTTCATATGCCTCAGCCCAACACAAGGTGTATGCATGGATCCCAAATCTATCCTGGCTGTAAATGTAGATATCACACTTCACATGCCTCAGCCCAACACAAGCTGCATGCAGGGATCCCAAATCTAAACTTACCGTAAATGTAGATATCACACTTCACATGCCTCAGTCCAACACAAGCTGCAGTCAGTAGAACCGGAGTTAGGAGCTTTAATGAATAAACTGCAATATAGCGCCTAAAATCATAAAGAACCAACCACGGCTATCTGGTTTCATTTGACTGGGCCAATGCCAAAAGTTCAGGTCAACAGCGATGGAGTGAGGGTTGAGTGCAGTCCCAAATTAGTCCCACTGAAGGTTTACCATCTCAAGTGATGTTCCCAGTGTCACATTCGCAATGGAGAGGGTCGTGGGGAGCAAGGAGAGCATTGCTGGTGGTGGTCGGCGTGGCGCGATGAACAGGCCAGGCGGGCTGGAGCTTGCATGGCGGGCCTCCGCGGCCATCGATGCTTGCTTTGCGAGGAGACGGTCGGGCAGTGGCGCGTGCTAGTTTTCCGTTCGAGCAGCGCGGTTCCGGTGTGAACGGGCCCATTCGCGGCTGTGAAGAGTCCAAAAGTTTGAATTGTAGAGCTCAAAAGCCACACCAAGGGTCCAGGACCTGAGGGGCACCTCTTGGGGGTCAATAACTAGCAGAAGACGGGAGCAGGATCTGTTGGTAAGCCCATTATGTCTCTGAGGCTCACATTAGGAGGCAAGCAGACTTGGAGTCACTCTGAGGTCCTGAGTTCAAGTTGAAGTTGTAGGTCCAGTTCTTCTTCACCAGGCAAGAGGGGGAAGTCAGCATAGCATGGCAGCAGCTCCTTCTGCTGAGTTGGTGTCTGAGGTCCTTCTTATATATACAGTTGTGCCTTTGAAGTTGGGAAAAGCTTCTTGAGGCATGCTGTTTAAGCGCACAGATGCCCTGCCTTCCCTGCCCTGGCTCCAAACTAACTACAGGGGCTCTGCAGTCCTTTGTGTGGAGACAGGATACAACCTATTCAAGTGTAAGTGAGGCTGGGCCCAGATCCTCCCTCCCATCCTGCCAGTGATGGCCCATCCTGTCTCACCTAAGCTCCCATTGTGTGTGAATGGCTAGAAGGAATACACAAAGCTCAACTGCCAACTACACCCAGTCATGTGACCAGAGGTATGCTAAAGGCACCAAATGGCTGAGACAAGAAAATGGCATCTTTCTAAAGGTGGTATTTTCAGAATTGTAATTTAAAATCCAACTTCACCATAAGTTAGGATTTTAAATTAGGATTTTAAATTAGGATTCCAGAGACACCAAACGTGAACCCATTATCATTGCCCATTTTGAAATTACACTTATAAAATATAATAAAGCAACTCCAATGTTATCCTATATGAGAAACAGGCCATGCCGTAGTGAAACACGAATGTAAGAGTTATTCACTACCAGGAGATGTAAAACTTAAAAGTAATGTCCAACTTTTTAAATACATTGCACCCTGCCCTCTGGGTTGTCCTGGGCCTACCCTAGGGGTGACTTATATGTACTAAAAAGGAAGGTTCAGGCCTGGCAAAAGGTTTATTTTCCCATGTCAAAATGACAGTTTAAACTTCACACACAGGCTCTACAATGGCAGACCTGAGGCCTGTTTAAAGGTCTTCTTAAGTGGGTGGCACAACCAGTGCTGCAGGCCCACTAGTAGCATTTAATTTACAGACCCTGGACACATGTAGTTTAATTTTACTGGGGATTTACAAGTAAATTAAAAATGCCAATTTGGCATATGCCAATTTTACCATGTTTTAAGGAGAGAGCACACACACTTTAGCACTGGTTAGCAGTGGTAAAGTGCACAGTGTTTTAAGGCCAATAAAAAGAAATTCAGCAAAAAGGTGGAGGGTACGAACAAAAAGTCCGGGAGTGATTCTGCAGAGAGGGCCAGGTCCAACATAAATCTTACACAAGATTTAGGGCCAGATGTACAAACGTTTAGAATACCGATTTCCAAATATCAATATTTTTGTATCCCTATTTGGTAATCATAATTCTTAATGTAGGAAAGCTTTATTTTTAAATTACTGATTCATAGTGGTGGCAAATCGACCTACCTCATAAATATTAATGAGTTAGGTCGCAATTTACGATCTATTAGGAATGACAGCCATCAAAGGGATGATGGCCTGTTTGAGTCAGCAGACCACCATGTCTCTGATTGCTTTTACATAAAGCTGTTTTTTTTTAAATGCAACCCTTGGGGACCCATTCCCATTGGCAAATGGTTTACCACCTCCTTTGAGGAGATAATAAAGTATGTCTGTTTTGCGACCAGAATTAAGTTGCAAAACATGAATACATAATTCATAAGGAATCGATGTTTGGAAGAGACGCCCTTTCCAAATAGCGATTCTTTATGATTGCCTAAACCCATTTAGCGATTCGGGACATGTTATTTAGTAAATTATTAGTAGTACTGTCCCACGGCGAGTATATCTTGCATGAGCAGTATGTTGCGATTGAGTGGCTAAGCTGCAGCACGCCATAGTGGAAGGTTTGATTGCATGCCCTTGAATATTTTTCAAAGAAACTGAGAATAAACCTCACAATCTTTGACAAACCCTAGGAATATGTGGCTCAGAACAGCAAGGGGAAATATGACTTGACATTTTACAGAACTGTATATGTTGGCTGAGAACTAGGATATCGAGTCACAAACAAAACTATATTATAACCTGTGTAGGGTGTTTCTGCATGGTCTTAATAAACAAGTGTTAGGATGATTTCCAATATTGCACCCTATACATGTGTAAATTGAGCATGTGGTATAGGTAGATGTCTAGTATTGATGGGAAACAAGAGAACAACCACGGACACTAACAACCGCACCTCCCACACAGTTCCTTTCCATGGAGGCCTAGTGCACTTCAATTCCAGTACCAGCCATTGCATGATGCTGCTGCCGAGCGGAAGCAAATTGAAATAAGGATATGGAATGGTGCACCAAGAAATGTATAAGTCCACAATCCTGTATCTTTGTAAAAAATCTTTCTTTATTCACTTTCCATGTGTTTCATAAAATTAATCAAGACGACATCCAGCTAATGCGTTTCGCTCAAATTTTTTGAACTTCATCAGGGTTCTCAATTTGTAAGTGTGCTTATTTCTCCAAGACGCCACTTGTGAAGAAAATACATAACCAAATTTAATAAAAAGTGGTAACTAAATGTGTGCATCATTTAAACTGCAGGATACATTTTATTGTAGCTATTAACGTTTAACCAACGAAAATTAAGTAATAAAAAGGTGAGTACTGTGCTTAAATATTCTCATAAAAAACAATTCTTACAAAAAGAGGGCCCGAAACTCTAAAAAGGATGAGGAAGAGTGGTTGGTGGTAACAGGCTAGTGTCAATTGCTTGCTAGGTTTTGCCATTCTTCATTTTCACATATATCCTGAATACGTGCCTTCCAATGTCCATGCGATAAAAAATCATCTAGCTATTGACTAATGTACTGGAAACAACAATGGTGCACATATTCCTTTCCCCCTTAAACATTGGACATGCCGAGAGATGACATTTATGAAATGCAACCAATGGTGGTCTCCCCCGATTGCCAGGGTGGAGACACTACTCAGCGTGCCTCTTCCAATAACTGACCCCCAGGAGGTCTCTAAGCAATGTCTATAATCGCAACATTCATCTCAGAAAAATCACAATGAGCTAAAACGATGAATTCTAAATCCATGTATACGGGTTGAAGGGGTATTAGTCGGGGAAAGAGTAAGCATTCTACTTCGTGCACAGATTCTCTCTTTCAGGTTAAGTGACCTCTTGTTCCGGGTAACTAACCTGCCGCTCTGATCTCCAAGTTTACCTACTTCAGGGTGATCTTGTGAGGTTATAAGAGCCTTCAACAACATCAATGTCAAAACATCAAACTCAATTAAAAAGAAAAAGTATAGTGTAAAGAATCCCTTCTTTCTCCCAACTCTTCCATTGAAGAATATATCCAGTCACAAAAGATCCATGTCACCTGATAAGTTCCCCAGGGCTCCATACTGTCTCCCATCATTTTCAACATGTACATGGAGCAGATTAGTGCACTACTCATAGATACAGCGTCAAGAGTCACAAATATGTCAGTCATTCACAACTCTCCTCTGCTTCAGACATCCAACGTCTCAAGCACTGCTAGCACATCATCCAGACCTGGATGTCCAGTGCCTACCTGAAGCTCAACCCAACCAAGACAAAATTCCTAATATTTGCCTTAAGCAGTAAACAAGATACAGTACAAATTGGGTTCAATGGCATGAAGCTTGAAGGCTTCAAACCCCAACTTTCACAGAATGTCAAGTCACTTAGATTCACCCAAGACACCAACCTTACCCTGAAGGAACACATTGCCAAAAACACAAAGCTGGCCTGGTACCAACTCTCCCTTCTAAAGTATGTCAAACAATTTCTTCCAGAAAGTGAGTTAAGAACTACCATTCAAGCCATCATATTCTTGCATCTGGATGGTGGTATTGCCCTACTCCATGCCGGTTCCGGCGGCGAGGGGTAGGTCGTCCATTCGAGTAACGGATTTGAGGACACAATAATTAAATGCGTCTCAGCCTGCCGGATTCTGTTGAGGCGTGGCTACTATAGCTATTAGGTCGTCCTCTGCATCTGTGGGTACTTTACCTGCAGAGATACAACGTGGTAGGTAGGTCAGTTCACTTTTACCACGATGTGTAGATAGTTTTATTTTAGGTCCTGATGAATTGCCGCTTGATCCTCCAGACAATTAGGCAAGAAACATGTTGACCCCTTAAGAGTAGAGTGCAGTTATCCTGAACCATCACTTCAGATAGCCGCCACTCTTACTTTCATTTTAATCAGGTGGGGAGCCAGCCAGAATAAATTGCTCATTTGGATTTACCAACCTGTTTTATTCTTTCACCTATACCGCACCACATCTACACCTTTTTAGGCCCCTCACCCCCACTGCACCATACGGCAAGAACAAAAGATATCCGCCAAAGAGCCCCACATTGGGTGCCCTTCGGGTATTGCAGCGCCGACCCGACGAGGAGCAGGCTCAATGATGAAGCATGACACCTAGCTAGCTGGGTGTGTGAGGACCCTAGTTCCGAAGGGAGGAATCCCCCCTCCCACCCATCACTTTAGGACTTCCTTCAGCCCTTGTGACAGCATCCTGCAACTTTCTCCCTTTTTCCATACCCGTTAAGGAACTGCGTACCTCTTTCTCTAGTATCTGCCTGGGCATGTATGCTGGACCTTACAAAAAGCCCTGTGTCCCCCATTTTGGTTGAATGTTTGTGGTAATACCAGAGAAATAATCGGCCCACAAGACCATAAAACATGGCTGCAAACAGGCAAAAAACGACCCACACACGGACCTGTCAGATCAGCAATTCAAGCACTGCCAGTTAGGCCAGTCCAACTCTGTCCCTCTGTCCATCAGCACCTCCTCGATGCTGTTTACATTTATGAAAGAGTTGAAGACTCGCCTTTTAAAAGAACACTACCTTACACTTCATTGATTTCATGCTTGTCTTTGACCGTGTGTAACACTCCTCTGCTGTTTGGGAAGGTTTGTGTTATGGAAATACCATAAACAAACATACATATTGAAGGAAGTGACCCGATTAGGGCCACCCGAGTCACTCTCGACCTCCACTAGCCTTCCATTCAATGAAGAGTTGGTGACGCAGTAGAGAACACAAGCAAACTAGTTTATTCACAAAGTACACTGCGGTGGAGTCCAATCTGACCAGCCTCCTATGATGGCTGACGAGGGACTGCCTCCAACAAACATAAAGTTACATTATGTAGGTTGCAGAGCCCACAAAGACCCACCTACTATGGAAAAATACTGGTAGCTGTCGTAATACAATGGGGGTACAGAGCACAAGTTTCAATTCCGCAGCCTGGCACAAGCTATCTACTGCCCAAGGTTGTCTGGTTTATCCTCCCTACTAGACAGGTGGGAGAAGGCCTCTATGTAACAGAAAAGGCATGCGTTAATGAGCAAGATTCGACATTGAAGAAACAAAACTTACCAAGGACCATTTCTCGTAAATGATCAAGTAACAGTTTCGATTATAATACAAAATGGCGTCTTCGAGAGCTAAAATGGTGGCACAGATGTCAACCTAACTAACATAACATCTGCACTTTCTGATTACGTATGCATACAGCGAGAATATATAATGAATTAGCTACATAAATGCTAACATAGTATCGAATAAAATACGAGTAATATGGTACTAATACATTTCAATTCTAACATACATACATAGATACATACATGCATTAATACACACATACAAACATACCTACATACATAGAATTGTGCTCATCACAAACTCTAACCACGGAACACAGGCTGAGTGGTGTTATTAGTGATGGCACATTTCCCTATCTATCACATCTGTGCTGTGGGAATAGGCCATTGTACCTAGTACAACAAATAATAATGAAGAATGTAATAATGAAGAAGATGGTCATGAAGAAGTGAGTTCAGAAAAGGCGTGATGAAGTGAATCAAAATAAGAAAATCCCTGAGAACAACCATAACCATACCTCTAACACTAACCCTTGAGCTAGCTTAACCATATCCCAAACACTCACACTAAATGGTTGTGTGTTAATATTGACTACCAAAATATCAGGAAAGGAATGTAAATGTAGGTAAATATAGATAAAAAGATGCACCTAAGTGTATATAGATCAATATATTCTTTGTTGTATATAAATGTGTAACTAAGTAAAGCAAATCTAGTCATACCAGACGTAAATATATTTGGAGTTAAGTGTAATAATTCTAGCCACATTTAAATGTATATAAAATGGAATTAAGTATAGTAAATATTATTCACATATCTTCCAGTATTGTGGTAGTTAATATTCTGGCTATAGTATTTTTATTGCGCAATATTTAAAACTTGATATTGAGGTGGGCTAGCCTCTAAACACAGTCTTAACTCTAACTCTTATACCTAACGGACCTACTCCTAACCTTACTCCTAAGCCAAACCCTATATTACACCCTTACTCAACCCCTAACTTAGATTAGAACCCTAATATATGCCTAATGCCAACCTTGTACTTGGTTTCAAAATAACACAAATTCAACCCTAATCCTTCAAACAAATCTAAACCTAATCACATACCCAACCCGCTAATGATACATTTCCTAATAACAGAACAATACAGGTTTTCAAAAACAAATTATTTTTTGTCATTATTTCTTCAAATTAAAAAAATCTGAATTTTCAGATAAAAATTATTCATTTTCACTATTCATTTCATTTTCATCATGAAGGGAATCATCATGATGGTTTCCAATTTTTTATATGCTGTTTTGACGCAAAAGAATATATGGTAAGAACCCATGCAGAGTGAGAGAAAGCTGGGGCCCTGCTAGCATGGCTGGCCAACCCAACCTATACATTTGGGGATATATCAGTCCTATGCGTAAACTGGCAAAAGACCAGTCTGTTATCCCTCCAACTCCCATGCAATGATATTTTACCCCCATTGGGGCTTCGATAGGAACAATCATCGCTGAAATACTTAGGGGTCAGATTGTATAGAGACAAGCGGACCATTCTTGAGGTGAATGTGGGGAAAGCTATTACGTCCCTCCGGGTGGGCATGGGGTTCTGGAAATTGCTCCTTTTAATAGGTAGCAGGTCATGTGACGATTGCTAAAATTATAACATTACCTCAAACTGTTGTATTTTTGTTACCCTACCAATAATAACCCCTATAAGTACATTTCAAGAACTATACACATTACTAATAGACCTGATATGGGGCAAAGGACAGCATAGAGTATCACTGACTAAACTGCAGAGACAGGCGACAGATGGTGAATTGGCAGCCCCAGATTTTGAGACATACTACCTGGTGGTGCAGTTGCAATGGTGAACAAGATGGATGAATGCTAGGATCAATGGAGAAGCGCCAACTGCAGCAGATACCCCATCGATCGGATGGCTGCTCCAGCTACTAATGGAGCCACAAAAGGCACAAACTGAATCCAATGGAATATAGGTGGTGGCCAACCACTTTTGGCTTAGATGCCTACAGAAAACCAAGACAGAGAGCCCCTATTCACCAGATCTCTCTCTTTACGGTAATTGACAACTCTTATGCAGGGCCTCACTATTGGAATGCATATCTCTAGGTATTACCAAAGTGGGGGAATTATTTAATAACAGGAAAATACAACCATTTGAAGAGTTGTGTGATGACTTTGATATAAAAGAGGAACACCTTTTATTATATTGGGCGGTGGTAGATATATTGGGCAGTGGTAGAAATGGAGGGCGGGAACAGACAAACCTAAATCACACCAGGAATGCCATGTCATGTGTACCACCGTGGGCAAACATAAAGCAGTCTTAGGGGTATATTCACAAGAACGTGTGCTAAACATCTCCAAAAAATGTTAACGCAACTTTACACATCGCAGCCTATCGCGGGAAAATAACCCCGTGTCAACCTGGAATTCACAACACGGCGGTACCATGCGATAGTCCGCCGAAAACGCGGCCAATGTCCGCGATACAACCACCTCGACGGAGATAAAAACACAAACCACAACACAACAAAACGTGCGATGAACCCATTCGTGATGAGGAAAGCAGTGATAAGCTCCTCCAGGCCCGCGACACACACACATTAAGTGAACAGTGGTTCTGCCACCTATTAGCTTCAGAGAGCGTCTAAATTATTTGTATACTTGGTCCCTCTACTAAGATGGGACTATCATTTGATGAAATATGTCCAATTTTAAGTCCAACAAAAGAAAACTCATGCAATTCTGAATCAATAAATGATTTTATAACAAATTAGGTGAAAGTTGTGTGCTCATAAATGAGAACAAAACATATATATGCACACACAGATATATGATATACAATTACACTTATCAACAAATTGGTGACGGGAAGTGAAAACAAAGAAATACATTTACAAATCACAGCATAATATATACATCACAAATGAACATATAATCAAGACATACATTTAAACACAGTGTGAGGTAAGTGAAAATATGTTTCAACCCAACTAGCAATGGTCTAGTTATTCCTGATTGTTCTGGATGAACATTAACACTTGATAATTATGCGTCGACGTTTCAACCCCTGGACATGTACGCGATAGTGTGATCGTCTGAGGGGGGGTCTTCTTCAGGACTATATATAGAGTCTGTGTGTGGCCTTAAATAAGGTTCCACCTTGATACCAGATTTAATGGTATTGACAGCACAGTAGCTTGTACAAAATAAGTATTTGACCTGAAATAAAAACAGCTCTCCTTATCAGCTAGTGGTTTAAAGGTCAGTGGCACAACGTGCCTTCAACTCTCAGGCGTCTGGCGCTCGGGGTCTTCTAATTAATATTTCAACTTCTCTTGGGGCAGTGGTTTGTCGGGGCCGGCCGCCTCCAGACTAAACTTTCTCCTTTGGCTCAGGGCTAACTAATGCCTCAGAATTCACTCGGGCATTGAATGTCCTCAAGTGGTTCACTCGGAGCTGCATTGACACACACACGGCAGGAGGGAATAAGCACAACAAAAGCCTGAAAAAGAAAGACAAACCAAACAGAAAACAACAGCCAAGCACAATGGAGGCAACCGGAGCCAGTATACAACCCCACAAGCCCCATTGGCAACAAAACATTGTACATGGCAGGCCATCATGGACAAGGTGAATGCAGCCGGAGAGCGGAGGAGGACAATGGAAGAAAACCAGAACAGCCGGAATGATGCGAAACGCACAAACAAGCAGAAACACGCCAACAACAAGAAGGCAGCAATGCACACCGGAAGTGGGATTCCAGCGCCACACCAGGAGCTGGATGACATGGAGGAAATGGTGTCCACCACATCAGTCTGGAGATGGTGGCACGACTCGGGGACCGGAAACTGCCCAAAACAACAGACACAACAGCAACAGGGAGAGGAATGACCAGGGACTGGGGGGACGGGGGGAGATGGGCACAATGGCACACATGCACAATTAAGCACAGCACAACTGCAGACAAACCATGCCCAAGAGTAACAACACCAACCAAGAGCACAAGTCACACAACCCGGCAATATCACACCACTGAACAAGCACAGAAGTGAAAACCACACTGCCTGAACGGGAGAAGGGTGAGCCAAATCAGAGCTGAAGGGCCATCTCACACACAATGCAGCATACACACATAGGAAGCAGAGCACCCCAACATCGAACACAATGTGCTACAAACAGCAACATTTGCACAACCGAACACAGGACACAAGTGCACCCGCTTGTGGCCGGTAAACGGCCATACGCATCTGGCAAAGCACGAAACAGGGACATGATAATGCACAAGTACAAACCCACAGCCCTGATGGGGTAGCAATGCACGTGTGGCAGGGAGCCAGAGAGTCCGTGACACACACATTGGCATACAAATCAAGACACAACACAGTTGGAGATAAGTGAAAGTGCGGAAACTTTATCAACAAGTGCGTGTCAGTACGGCCAAGAGAAGTGCCACGATATGCAGACCAATGCAGCAGCATGTCTGAATGAGGAACGTAGGAAAGCGCCCATGTCCACCCCGGGGGAGTCCATCACCAACACAAGTCAGTGCCAACCCGCGTTGGTTGTCCGCGCATGGATCAGGAGTCCAGGCCAATGCAGCCATGTCCACTGTCTCCTTGGGACATGTGACCAGATTCCCAACATGCAACCAGGCGTCGGGACACGTGCAATGGGTCACATCCAGTTGTGGCTGCAGGTACCTTGTCACTCGTCCATGAACGCGAGTGCAGCAGCGTAGGCCAACATCTCCAATGAGAGATCGTTGTCCACCACATCTGACATGTCGTCGACGTAATCCATCAGCTGACCCAGACAGATGTGCTGACTCCAACCCCTGGCCCCAAAGTGCACCAAAGCCCAATCGGGTAGCGGCTCAATGTGCTCACTGCACACGACGACTCGTGCAATCTCCCAGGTCCAGTTGCCAGCATGCATGCCAAACATCCATGCATGCCATAAACGGGCATCACGGTGACACTCCTGGTCATGGGCCAACAGGGGGCACACACACACGTCGAAATCCAGGTCAGCTACAGTCACGTTGGTGAGGCAGACATCCATGGTCCACTCGAATATGCACGAGCGACAATGTAACACAGGCTGAACGCAGGTGACGTTCGCAAGGCGGAAGCTCAGCCTGTAACTTATCCGCAGCACTGCCAACGGCAGTGCCCCCAGTACATGCAGCAGACGTGCATGGTACAGGTCCACGTGACTGGAGTCGAGCATGTGTTCGGGATGGTCTGCCATTGCGTCAGTGGCTCTGCTTGAAGCGGCACTGGCTTGCCCTGCGCCAGTCCTGTGGATGAAATGGCACAGCTCGGAGCAATGAGCAGTGTCTGTGTGCAATGGGTGCAGGCCTGGGGTGGGATGGGAGTACGTGTGAAGGCCATCTCACGCACGCTAACTACGACCAAGGACTTCTGCGTGTGGGATGTGTACACGTTGGTCTCACATCAGGCAGTGCGTAGTGTGGGAGTCGCAAGTAAATGCTATCGTATCTGTCAGGGGGTGCTGGCCACATGCAAGTCCCAGCTCGGAGCCTCAGATGTGCCACCGCCTGATAGGACAGACAAAGGACCCTTCATCCCTACAGTAACTTCACCATCTGCATGCATTCAGGATATGTACAGAGGCCTGTCGTGGGTGTGTTGGGATGTCTTTGACCCTGGGAATCATGGATGATATGCCCAGCACGTGGCACATGAGCGGCCTCACTGTGTGTTACGTTGCCTCACAGCTGCTCCTCCCTCCCACGAGCCCCCACACTTGTGTGCGCTGCGCGGTTGTATCACGTGCACTCCTACGGCACACCATTGTCATGCCTGTCCGCGCATGTCCACGGCATGCCAACAACACCTTGACCCTGGCCTTTGAAGGTGTGCGGCCACGTGAGTGTAGGCCAATGGTCCGGACAGGGCGGACACAGGTGTACAGTCCATGGCTGGCTGTGATCGCGCTGCAAATGAGGCTAGGCAACTGACTCATGCAGCCGCAGGACTCATACACATAACACCTGGCATGCATGTGCCAAGACTCCGAGCGGTCTTGCGCTCCTGCATTTCCCCGTCCGTGCGTGCCCGCCCTCCTGGTGCATCCTACATTGCATCATCGACTACTGTGGCCCTGGTGGCGACAACACCCCAACACAGAGACACACTTACCACACATCCTGCCCAAGGCCAGGTCCGAGCCAAGCCCTGCTCCCCCTGCCGAATCAGCACACCCCTGCGCTGACCTGACGTACGCCGGACCAGCACACGCCGCTTGTGCATGCAGGGGGGGCGGGCGAAGCTACATGTCCAGGGTCACTGCCAATGCTGAGGTGACATTGTATCGTCCGCTGAAGACAGCACACTGTGATGTTGCAGGGCCCGTGCCCATCATGCTGACACAATGACCACACAGACGCACTTGCTCAGATGGTGTGAATGGCTACGGGCATGTGCGCCCGGCCACATTTATTAGCAGGCACACATATCGAGTGACACCTGTGTTGGATGTGTGTGGGGTGTGTGCACACCAGCCGGCAAGGGCTGCCTGGTGCAGTCAGAAATCGACAACAGTGTACATCGTAAAGGACACAAGCATTCAACCATAAAGGCCCCATGAATTGTGCTGCACAGAGTTAGTGGCCCCGGATGCACAGCGTCCTGCACGGGCCTACAGCCACGGGTCGCTGACTTGCGGGGCACTGGGGCAGGGTCACGAGAGCAGGGCAGGTTTCCGTAGATGACAAAGGGGCTTGTCGCGGAGTGTCTCGATGGACAGTGGAAGGTGTACCCCCAGGGCATGAGGCAGAGGGCAGAACCACGCTGAAACAGTCACTATGGTGGAGATGAATGGAACAGACACATGTCGGACACCAAGTCCGGTACAGCCAGATGAAGATGCAGAAAACCACCAGGCCATGGACTCAGACGCCACCAAAGTCCAACCAGAAAGTGCCCATGACTCATTGCGCACAGAGTTAATGGCACCAGTGCTGTTAGGGGATGCCGCCTCTGATAAGGCATGTCCAATGGTGTGGACTCCTCCATATCTTACCCAAGACACAGTTCCACATGTGTGACCTACTGGACCGCAGTGTAGGCCTGAGGCAGAGGTCAGCATGGGCCATTCACCGAGTGTCGCCGGCTTAGGTTGGATTGTCCCACCGGCCTACATAGTTCAGGTTCAGTGGCACCACAGGACGCGGACTTGCGGTGAACAGGGTTGATGGCACCAGGTCAGTTGTTGATAGTGTTAGATCACCTCCGTGACTCTGATCCGGCTTTCGTCCGGACTAAGCCGCATCTTCCTCTTACTCCTCTCCGTGCGTTCACTTTAATGTGTTAGCAGGTAACAGCGCGGGGATGCCCTTGGGTAACCAGGTGCTCTACAAATTCTGTTTTCATTCATTTCATTCATTCATTTAATTTCATTCATTCATTCACTGGTGTGGACTCTGCCATTCATGATTTGCGACTTGGTGCTGGATGTGGGACCTACTGGTCCGCAGGGTAGGCCTGAGCCCTCATCCACGTGTCGCCGGCTTGCGTTGAACAGGGTTAGTGGCACCACGTGTTGCAGGCCTGCGATATGGAATTATGCCTCACTGATCGAAGGGAGTCTGGTGCTGTGGCCGCTGCCACGGACTTGGGGTCACTGCCATTCAAGACTCAGGACACAGTTCCATATGTGGGACCGACTGGAGCGCAGTGTAGGCCTGAGCCCTCATCCACGTGTCGCCGGCTTGCGTTGCACAGTGTTAGTGGCACCACGTGTCGCAGGCTTGCGATATGGAATTATGCCTCACTGAGCGAAGGGAGTCTGGTGCTGTGGCCGCTGCCACGGACTTGGGGTCACTGCCATTCAGGACTCAGGACACAGTTCCACATGTTGGACCTACTGGGCCGAAGAGGACGCCGCTGGAGTATGTAAATGAGAAAGGAGTAAGTGGGCCAACATCGGGGGGGCCAGCGATGGTCTGCTGAGGCTGCAGAGGTCGCGGGACTGGTGCTTGGAGCTTGCACCGGCACGTGGTAGGCCCTCTTTGACACACGCCGGTGTCGGCAGGTGAGCGGAGCCTCGTTGGTGCGCTGGGGCAGGCATGACGGGTCTGGGGACCAGCGGCCCGGGGTGCAGCAGGCGCACAGGGACGAAGGCCCCGCCGCGCTCGGCGCAGGACTCGTGGCGGGCTGAGAGGTGCCGCCCTGGCAGATGCGTTGTCCATTCCGAATGAGAACCGCGCCCAGTGCGAGGGCTTTTTGTTCACACCCCTACGCAGGCCTGGCGTACGCAGGTCCAACCCACTATGCACGCGCATGCAGGGGGGGACATAACGTGTGACATTTCCGCGTTCTGCCCCACAGCCTGTGGGAACATGGTAGCGTCCACTGGCCACTACACTCCATGCACCAGCAGTTGATCTCCACATGGCCATTTCCGTGGTTTGCACTCTATGGTCTGTCCGGCACCTCCACGCCACACCTGGCATTGGGTAGGTTCACATTCCTTGGTCACTTGCCGCTCTCGCACATGCCTGCTCCATGCCTCTCCTCACATCCTACTATTGTGTGTCTGTGGTGCCATGCCGTGGCTGAGTTGTGGGCATGGCAAGGCCAGATTCCCAATGGAGTCGTGTTGTCTTGTCTGGTCGGTTGGCATGTTGTGTGTCATGTTTAATGTAGTTGTGCTGCATGCCCATTGCCAGTGTTGTGAGTTGCATGACTGTGGGCTGGAGGTGTGTGGTGTGTTCATTTTGGACTTACCAACGGGCACTGCATTTCCATGGGTGCCATCCTGGGAGTGCTGGGTGATGATGGACTGTCGGGAGATGTGAGAATCATACACTCTGCCTGGGGAGTTGGCCACAACATTGTTGAGGAGTCCCGGGCGGTCCACTGTTGCCTGCACATTCATGATATGCGTGTGCTTTCTGTTGTGGTAGTTGTATGCAGTGTCGGCAGGGGGCATGAGGGGTACATGTGTGCAGTTGATTGGCCCTGACACGTGAGGGAATCCAGCTATGGCGTAGGGGCCTTGCTTGGTCTCCAGTAGCTCCTGCGCAGTGTGGGTGAAGTGGAGGTGCTGGGGTACCAGGCTGTTGTTGGCATCCAGGACAGGTGTGATGACCTTGGATGGGGCTGGCTGTGTGACTCCTCCGACTCTGGCAGTTGCGGGTTGGATGGTACCAGAGGCCGACATGTGTTGCGCAGCAGGCAGCTTTGTCTGCGGAGGGATGTTGGTTGTCCGCTGGGTTGGTACCGTCAGCAGGTGGGGGATGTGGGTCAGGATGCGGGGGATGGTTGTCCTTTTTGGCCTGTAGTGGGCAATGGCCTCCTCTGGCGTTGGGTCTGGGCGGTAGGTGCGTTTCAGGTGGGTCCGCTGTCTATGTGTACGCTGCCTCTGTGGTGTTCCCGGGGGAAGGGGCGGCGGGATGGGTCCTGGGGGTGGTGGCGGGCCTGGGGTGGGTGGAGATGGGTGTTGTGGCCCTCATGGGTCTCGGAGCTGCATGATCATTGTCTCCATGGCATCTGTGGGTCTTCAGATGTGGCTCTTGGCTGGGCTCCCTTTCATGCTGCAGGTTGTCGTCCTGCTTAACACCAGCAAAAGGCAGGTGTTAAATCCCTGCTGCTACCGCGGCTTATCGCCTGTTTTTGGTTCGCATCGCAGATCTGGCAGTTCGTTGTGAAAGTGGTGTCGTGGTTTTTTCAGCAACCCGTCCCGAACTAAGTGTCAGGACGGGACCGGGTCAGCACAGCCGAGTGGCAGCAGCAGAGAGCTATGCACTTCAAAATGCGTATGTCTCTTTGGTCGGCCGTCTTGGGCCAGCCAGCCAGACATGCTCATTTCAAAGTTCTCTAACCCAGCTGTCTTAGACAGCTGGGTTAGAGAAAGCGCAGGCCTCCAGTGCTCTTAGGAGCGCTGAGAGAGGCTGCTCTATCCAATCCTGGCGCTGCTTTCATGCTGTGAAAGAGGTGCCAGGATTAGGTAGTGCAGTTTCCTGCTTCTGGGGCTTACAGAAGACGCTGGAGGACGTTGCACGGCGAAGAAAGGAAGGTAAGGTTTTTTTTGTGCCCCCCAACCCTCAGTACATGCCAGCCGCCACTGCGTCCAAGTTTACAGACTTGGTTCTGATCCTTGGCAGACGTCAAATTACATTACACTGGAAAACATCCAATACCCCCGAGACAAGATGAATGGAAAAACGAACTTCTTAGGTGTTCAGAATATGAAAGCAACAATCTCTTTAGGGAAGCTAGAAGAAGTCAGGGAACCCTAGAAGCAATACGAACATGGGAAGAACTCCTGTGGATACTGTAAACAGATGAGAGCCCCTCATTGAATAGCCTACCTAACCGGTAAAGTGGAAGGAAACCATGGACGGCAGGGAGCCCTCGTATAGTATCCACTTGTAGAGCAACAGGACAACTACTGGACAGGGAAGTTAGTGGGGGGCGTTGTGTAATGTTATTCAAATAGCCTTTGGACACAATGTATATGGTTTATTTGAGTATCACTGCAGTACAATGTCAAGGAAAACGTTGACAAAAGCATAATTGTGTGATGCAAAACCGCTATGAACAAATCACAACCAACCGAGGAATAGAATATGCGTTGACATTGTTAATACTATATGCAAGGTATGTATATTTCTTGCATAGACAATTACCGAAATGAATGAAATATGTTTTTAAAAAAAGTGATCGAGGGTAAAAATGAATTGAAGAACTAAAGAGCAGATGAATATTCACTGATAGAAAGCAGCGGAGTACTGTGACGGGTTAAAATAAAAGTACAAGCTAGAACAACAAGGACTGAGCAAAGGACAGGACTATGTCAAAAAAGAAAGCAGAAAGCAAAAAAAAAGACATAAGGACCAGGTATCAGAGAAATAAGATCATAGTACAGTCTAAGCTTTGCCAAGAACGGTGCAAACACAACTGTGAAAAGCTGCAGTGTGTGAAAGAAGCGCTTATATATTATTACGTTCTGGAAGTCAGTTGTTTTGTGTGTTCTCCATGGGATCTTGAGCAGCTGAGTGTCTGCAGGCTTTCGATGTGTGGTGCAGGTGTGTAGTAGTGATGCTGCTCTGTTGCACGTGTAATCAGAGTTCCAGACATTGTCAATGACATGCCACCGTCATTGCACACGAGAGATGCTGGAACGGGGGAAGTTCAGCAGCCTGTATCTTTCTCCAGTGCTGAGGCTGCAGGTTCCACCCCTCATCAGCAGCAGGAGACGCCAAAGTCCTCAATCCTAAAAGTGCAGCACCCTAAGTATCTTCTGACAGAAGATGAGGGACAGTCAGATCCTGACAACGCAAACTGTCCACTGGAAGTAGGCTGGAGTAAATGATCCTACGCTCTTCTATTGCAGTGCAGAACATTATCTTAGCATGCCCTGACTGAGGAATGATGGTCATTCCCATTATCACAAGCATGCAAACCTTGGAGACTTCAGCTCAAGGGAAACTCAATCTAGAAGAATGACACCTGTGAATGTTATATATTATCCTAAAGTCAGTAACGCTTTTCCCAAAAGTGGAAGGAAATCAGGCGGTGGATGACAGAATAGGAGAAATGTCGTATCCTTCGAATAAGCCAGTTACCACATTTCCCCAGACAGATAAGCATGGCGTGCAGTCTGCAGTGTTCTGGCAAAAACACCAGAGATCAGTCACTTGGTGAATATTTATTAAGCCAATCTGCCCTCCGCCACAGGCAAAATTTAATTAAAAAAGCTGCAAATTATATGACTTTTTCAGATCTGTGTGCTGGCATTGGAAATAGGGCTGGTTTCCAAACATATCAAATAACGGAACATCTGTAAGCTGAAAGTGATGAGACAGATTTCAAATGCAATCAATGGTTTTGAGGCTATGCAATGATAGTGTGTGTAATTGCAGCAGCCTTTAATATCGGTATACACAGATGACAACTGCCACAACATCACTAGTAACATCACCAATGGTTTCACTGATGATATCACTAAAGCCACAAACAGTTGTTCTTTTCCACACAAATTTGATAACAGTGGAAATATAGACTGGTAAGTATATGTATTAAATGCAAGTACACCTACATTGAAAGTGGCACTGCAGCCTTCCAACCACAATTAGTGTATGTAGCAAATTTGGCTTTTTCTAAATGGGCACCCCAGATTTCGTGCCTTTTTCTGCACCCAATTTTGCTGGCTTTAGGACTCTGTGCACGGTAGCACTTCAAAGCAGTAATAAAGCGCCTGTGCTTCACCTTTAAAACATATGCTGTACACTGGAACTCCCTATATGGCCTATTTAACTACCCTATAAGCCACTTGTAAATGCTGCCTTAAGTGCACCTGTAGTTACAAAAACGGGTAAACCCAAAATATGTCCCTGGGACCTGGGTATAGGACAGTACAATGCAAAAAGTGGTCCCAATGAACAATTCATCAGAGGACGGAGTCGTGTTTCAGCATTTTCGAGCGAGCAGCGATTATGAAACGCACGGAGCTTTTGCCTAACCAAGGAATCTATCAGGGTAATACTTCAAGGCGCAGCTGAGTGATCCGGCTTGTTTTGCATTGGAAGATTTAGAAATCAGATTCAGTGATTGTCTTTTGCTCTCGCTATTCTGGAGCCTGCGCGCCCACACCTACGAATCAGCCCCCATTGAAGGGCTGTCTATGGTGCCCCCTTCCCTTTCTCTCCTGTCCTGAGGAAGACCCCTGCGTAAGGGATAAACAGCCTACAGTGTCTTAGGGGTCGAAACATCGACACTTTTATCATTTGCCAGCTTGATCAACAGCGATTATTCACTGTGATATTGTTCTCAAACATGGCTACACATTATTTGTTTGATAACGTTTCGAATTTTGTGGCTTGAGTTATGAGCCTTGTTCTCTATGTAATAATTATGTGATTGGCACGATACTCTCTCTACTTACACTCTTATCCTCACTCCAATCACTACACCCACCTTATTACCCATTTCTTCCTCCTTTCCCCTCCTGGGGCACTATATTGTTTTGATATTGTTTAAATAATGGTACAAATTGATGTACATCCAGTGTGATTAAATAACACTGCGTTCCAACTATACTACGTGTTTTTTTTATTGTGTTATTATTTTCTTTGTTATTGTAATTTCTCTGCTGATTAAGTGCACCTGTGGCACAGAAAGTTAAATATCATATGCGCGCCTCAGTGTGTATTTACACCACCCACATGTATATGACAAAAATATGTTTTTGTCAGGAGCACCAGTCTGCTCTGGCTATGCTACAATTTGAATTTACTGCAGTGACACATGGCTGGCAAAAATGCCTTTGACATTAAGGAAAATCCTGTTTTTATGTATTAATAAGTCACAGCTAATATATAAGAAATGGGATACACTACATATTAGGGTTAGTGTGACCGCACAGTAAAATAAAACCCAAAAGTTATTTCACGTTGTAGACCTTATCCTAACAGGCCTAAGTGGGAATAAAATCTTTATTATCCACCTCAACTCAGTAAAGGTCTAAGCAAATGCTTCAAAGTTATCCCCGATTATTTTTGTAAAATATGACATCCGAAATCAGATTTTTGATAGCTTAAGCAGAAAGGTAATTTTGTAAAAATGTACTTTATGCTGCCTGAGCCAGAACTGGCGTGAAACCAGTTCTTCCAAATATCACACCTCCAGAGCTTGAACGCACATCCTTGGATGGGGGACTTAACAACCCCAACTCAGAGGATAATGGTTTCCTAGGAAACGCCAATGGGTGTTAATTGCTGACCACTTAGCAGTGATTAGATATCTGGGAGTGTACAGGATCAGTTGGTAGAATAAAAGTCACCTTCAGCAATACCTTGGAAATGCCATGGAGGGCTTCTTCTTTTCATCCCCAAGACCCTGCTGGACAATTAAGCTCCAGCCCTTGCAGGAGGAAAAACTAGTTTTGACTCTGTCAGGTATGGATGGGGCCAAGAAGCTGAGAACAGGGCTGCCTGATGTCAGCTGGGGTCCCCCATCTTGAAACTGGGGCTCCTGGGTAATTTCACACTAAGGCAAAGAGGAAGTGCTGCAAACAGGAGGGAAACTGTGAGAAAATTGTTTGGATTAGGTCATAGAATTCCTCCAGTCACTGGCTAGTACAAAGGATTAGTCACCACCATTTCTTAAGAATAGTTGTGGACCTGGGAAGATTCCATCTGAAGAAGAAAGCCCAGCTGTAAGAAGAATCCTGACTCATGCTGGGAGAAGAGGACTTGCACATGGACTCAAGGACTTCTGAGTCCTATTGTCACCCAGGTAATTGAACTGCTCGCTAAAGGCTAAGTGGTTGGCCTTCCACCTACCTGCTCCAGGGACACAAAAGCAGAAGGACTCCTGACTCCAAGAGGACCCAGCAGACTAAATAGGACTAGACCCTGCAGGAGACTTGACTGGAGAGAGACGTGGTACCCAGAAACCTACCCTGAGTAGTTTGGGTGCTGCAGTACTGACCAGAAGACTCTTGCAGCGCAGCTGAAGACTAAGTAGGAAGGTTAAGCCTTTGACCGGGACAACTCATTTGGTATATCCGACCTTTCATCACAGTTGGCCTGAATTGAGCATACATCCGGGCCCACCATACACTGTTGTTTATCCATAGTTCTTGACTACTTTCTAGGTGCTTTTGCCTTAAAACTTTAAAGATCAATATCCCTGGGTTTCCTTAACTGTTTGGATTGTCTAAATTCTTTTTGCCCATTAAATTTTACTAAATTTTTCTAAATTAGTTTGGGAATTTTATTGTGTTTTATTCTTTACTTTACAATTGTTGGTACTGCTTGAACTTAGCACACCCTTCTTTAGGGTTGCCTGCTGCTTGTGCCATAGTTACCAGGGGTTGAGCAGAGATTCTTTCAGGGCTGTGTTTTGACTTAACCAGAGTTGGTTTATTGAGTTGGTTACTTGACGTCTCTGTTAATACATGACCTGTTTTTGACCACATCTTCACTTATGCCAGTTTCGTTGATCTATATATGTGATGGATTTCTCGAATATAATTCTCGAATACAATTAAGCATTTTGTTTTTAAAATGTGTGGCCCGTTTGTGCATTCAATGCTTTTCATTTGATATGTTGAAAGTGATTATACAGGGAGAACTTGATTGATTCAGAGGTGGGTAATCAATAGATGCTAGCCTCACAAAACAAATTCCACTGGACGATTGTCCGTGTTATATGCAAATTGTTAATGGGCAGCTGAGGCACTGGTGCAAGAGGTTCCGCCCATCAGTTGTCTCTCTCCATGCCAATGAATGCGCCATACTACTTTTTTCTAATGAAAAAATTGTCGTAATGGCTGCCTTTGCCCCGTTATCTAAGTGGATGTGCACAGCACTTTATATCACGTGTATGGTTCTGAAGCCCTTTTGGATTCTGGCCACCCTTTACCTTGGTAGGCTTCTCAGGCACCAAAGTCAGTAAGGTCTGTTGATATCATATTTAGGTGTGTTTCCTATTTAGAATCAATCTTTTTTTGGACACTGGCAGGCAAGGTAGAAAGTAGAATAATTTATTCTTTAGTGATGGAATATGTTGGTTAGATGCTATACTATGGGCCATATATCATGCTACTTTGATCCTTTAATGTCAGGGATTTGCACAAATATGGTTCTCATTTAAATATACCAAAATGTGACAACTAATTTTTGTTAAATCTCACATGTGCTCCCTGACATGGCGATCCAATATATTTATGAAAGATAGACATTGGATCGGGTAATTGTTTGTACTTTCTATTGACTATAGTGGCATTTGTGAATGAAAAAACATTATATCTCAAGTTTGGCTACATTTTGGATTTTTCCGAGATATCCCAATTAAGGTCTCATTGGGTGCCTATGACATCTAAAATAAAAGTGGGCAAATGTGACCAGTTTTTCTCTACAGAATATAGTCAGAGGGGCATATTAGCAAGGGCAGTATCGCCACTTTAGCGGCACTTTTTGCCGCTAAAGCGGCGATATTTTTATCGCCCTATCAGCAAGCTGCAGCTAACAAGCGTTAGCGACAGCTTTCTGGTGATAGCGGCCGGTTTTCCCATCGCCTTGCATGCCAGCGATAATTATCGCTAATGACATGCAAGGTAGGCGTTCCCAACTAAAAGCGACTGAAAACAGTCGCTAACACAACTTCCCCCTATTAGCAACGCACGCGAAGCGATAAAAAAAGTCGCGCTAAGCGCGATTATCGCTAGAATTTAACACCTGACTTACCTGTTTGTTCAATGGGAGGTGGATTGTCAGGCTAAGTCCCCCATGGCGTTAATGCGTGAATATCGCTGGATTTCCAGCGATATTCACGCATTTCGCCGCTATCGCTGGATATTTTATCGCATTGGGGATAAACGTTGCTAATAACGTGTTATCTCCGCGATAAAATCCAGCGATACGCGGCAATAAAAAAAAACGCGCTAAGCGCGGTTTGCGATAATTATCGCAAGTTGTTGCTAATATCCCCCAGAGTTTTTAATAGAGATGAGAGGTATTGTTCTCCACAGTCAATATTCGTAGACGTGCAGTAATCAATAATCATACATTTGACACTCGTAGCACAGATGAGCAACTTCACATTTGCGGGAGGTGTGTTGTTTTGACACACTCCTGGGGAAATCGGACAGACTATCTACCTCAACAACGGGGCATCCCTCCCCCTTCAAATGGGGCTTCACCTTTGAAGCCCGCTTTTAGGGCGAACACCCAAGTGGCTTCCTGAAGGAGGGAGGTACACCTCCCTGGCCTGCAAACCCTCCTTGTTCTCCTATTTGAGAGTCATTAGCATGTCTCTCCAGGAGAGCAAAAAGCTGCCTCGTGGATCAGGTTCCATGTATACCCGGGAAGGCACAAGTGTTTTAAGGGGAGCAAAGTGGCAGCTTGCCTAAAGCTGCACACTACAACAAGTTAAACTAATTTACAAGTCGGGCTTCATGTAATGAGTTGTTTGATACCTTGGGGTGTCTACTTTGACCGCACCAATCAGGAATTAGCACAGCTGAGGGATCAGCGTGTAACCCTGTACTCGCCAATTGGGCAACCAAGTCTTACCTCAGTAAAACAACTTTGATGCGGGTTTTTCTTTCAGGACATGTAAACTACATGTCCTGCCTGTGTCATATGTTGCACCCTGCTTTAGAGCTAGGTAGGCCTGCCAGAGGGGTGACGTACATACATGTCCAGGGGAAGTAGCAGCTTTGCCATTGCTTTCAATGGCTAGCAGTGCATGGCTGCTCTACCAGTCTGCAGTGATGGAGTGGGGGACTTGTTTTACTTGGGGGACCTTCAGGTTGGCACAATCAGTGCGCAAGCCCTGGGGTACCCCTCTAATTCACCTGTCCTCGGTACCATGGTACCAAACACTGGGGACCGACAGTTAAGTTAGCCACTTCCAGTGGGGTATAGCCAATTTGACATACCCTTTAGTGTCAGGGCACTTGCACTGAGGTCTGGTTAGCAGGCCTCTGCACTCTCAGAGTTGAAAACCAGCAGAATCACTCAGAAAACAGAATAGGGGGTGACCATATAATAAGAAGCATTTCCTTACACTGCCCTTCTTGCGCCCAAAATAAAGCTTCCACACAGAGTAATTGGTTTTCTTTTTTACCTCTGGCTGAATTTTCCTTTAACAATTCTGTCCATAGTGCCACTAAGCGATCCCCATTCTTTTGACTTCAAGGGGTACATCCTAGAGCCTTTCCTTGAGCTCTTTTGTGTCCTGTCCTTGTTCCTGCTGCTTTCAGTTTCCTCAGGCAGTTATAGGCTATAAGACGTAGAGTTGCTATTAATCTCCTTGATATTAACATTAGGATGAAATCTTCTTCTGACAGTCATCGGATTTAGCCCTCAGCATATAAAGTTGTGGGTGAAATGCGGCTCTCCTCATAGTTTGTATCTGATCATTTTTTCTTTAATAAATTCAATCCTCGATTCTATGGCCCTTTTAAGATTTTCCAGTTAATTAATCATGTACCTTTCAGGGACCAACTGCTTTTGCACTGGAAATTCAATACCACCATCAAGACCGGCACCTTTCCCGATGACTGAAAACACGCAGAAGTCAGACCCCTGCTCAAGAAGCCCTCAGCAGACCCCACCGACCTCAAGAACTACCGACCCATCTCCCTCCTCCCCTTCGCGGTCAAAGTCACAGAGAAGACCGTCAATACACAACTAGCCAAATTCATCGAAGAAAACTCCGTCTTGGACCCCTCCCAATCCGGATTCCAGAGCAACCACAGCACCGAAACCACCCTACTCACAGCCACAGACGACATCCGCACCCTCCGCAACCAAGGACACACCGCAGCCCTGATCCTACTCGACCTCTCTGCAGCATTCGACACCGTCTCCCACCGCACACTCACCGCCAGACTCCACGACGCCGGCATACAAGGAACCGCCCTCGACTGGATCCGCTCGTTCCTCACCGGCAGAACCCAAAGAGTCAGACTACCACCCTTCCTCTCCGAACCCACGGAAATCAACTGCAGAGTGCCCCAAGGATCATCGCTCAGCCCCACGCTCTTCAACATCTACATGGCCCCCCTCGCCGCCATCATCAGAATAGTATCAGCATAGTATCCTACGCCGATGACACCCAGCTCATCCTCTCCCTCACCAAGGAGCGAATCACCACCAGACTCAACTTCCAGGAAGGAATGAAGGACGTCGCATCCTGGATGAGCAGAAACTGCCTGAAGCTCAACTCGGAGAAGACAGAAGTCCTCGTCCTCGGACCCTCCCCCTCGGCATGGGACAACACCTGGTGGCCTACCGCCCTCGGCAGCCCCCCTACACCCACAAACCACGCCCGAAACCTTGGAATCGTACTCGACTCCTCCCTCTCCATGACCCGACAGGTCAACCTTCAAGTGGATCCCCCATGAATCAAGGAAGGCCGTCACCCACGTGCTCATCACCAGCAGACTGGACTACGGCAACGCCCTCTACGCCGGGATCAACAAGTCTCTTATCTGCAGGCTCCAGACCATACAGAACACCGCAGCCAGACTCGTCCTCGACACGAGCACACCACCCAACACCTACAAAACCTCCACTGGCTCCCCGTTGAGAAGAGAGTCACTTTCAAAATACTCACCCACGCCTACAAATGCATCCACAACACCGGACCCCAATACCTCAATGAGAGAATCTCCCTCCACGTACCCAAGAGAAACCTCCGATCCGCCGACCTCACCCTCGCGGAAATCCTGCGCATCCGCAGAGCCAGAACAGGTGGAAGAACCTTCTCCTACATCGCAGCCAAGACCTGGAACGAGCTCCAGCTCAACATCAGATGCACCCCCTCCCTGGAAGGAAGACGCTCAAGACCTGGGTCTTAGACTGAACGGAGCTGCTTACCTCCCCTCCCCCCCAAACACCTTGAGACCCTCACGGGTGAGTAGCGTGCTTATAATTCCCCTGATTGATTGATTGATTGATACTGTATCTCATTCATCCCAGTTGAAACCTTACCGGGTGGATCCTTACCATCGCCCTTCTTCCAGACCTCCACCCTTTTTGGTAAATGATATTCCTGAGTTTGAGGTCCAGGACATCTGTGACTCTCGTTTCTTTCAAAAGAAGCTTTAACTCTTTATTCATTGGCAGGGGTAGCCTCCTAGTGAAAGGCCTTGAGAAGATGCTCCCTCTGTTCATGCTCCTGTTCTGGTTTGGTGCTTTTTTCTCCTAGTTCCCAGTAAGCTCAGGGCCTCGGGAGGGGTCATACTATTGTACCATGGCCTCACCTGATGCCAGTTTCCACATCATTCTCAGGCGGGCATGTCTCTCTCTATTTGACAAGGGCAGGAGAGATACAGGGAGCACAGGCTGGCCACCACACTCCTTACAGGCCGCTGATATAAATTCCTGCATCTCCATTCTTTTCCTAGAGGAATAGTGGCCAGGAGGCTTCTCTGGCATCTTCATTTATGGAGACAATCTTCTTCTTAGAGTCCTCTAGTGAGGGTACATGGAATATAGCTTCCCAATCGAAGATGGTGGCCACCCATAGACTATATTTAGATCTTCCCAGGCCGTCTTGGTGCCATCCTACCTGATGTCATTTACTGGTTTCTGGGGCATAAAAACAACTGAATTATTTCCCTTAGTGTGTGCAATGCTTTGGCAGTATTGTTGCTAACCTCTTCGCTCCCAACTTGTTTCCAGGTGTTACCTGGTTCCTGTTTTGTATTTATTTATCCTTGTATTTCTGCGTATTGCATTGGCCTGTTTTCTGGAATCCTTTTGCCTGCTCCTGGATTCCTGTCTGCACCTGAATTCCTCTGCCATTCCTGGGTTTTTTTGCCCACTGGGTTGTTTCCTCCAACATGGGCTTTTTTTCTGAAAGGCACTATCTGCTTTGGCGCTGTCAAGTGTCAGCGGCATTGTCGCTACTAGAAAGGGTCGCCCTTACCTCTGGCAGACTAGGACCGTTAAGAACTGGACCTCTCATTCCAACTGACACAGAGGGTCTTCAGCTAGGCGTCAGTCTTCGGATAGCTATACTTCCTATGACGTCGACAACTTTATGGCTTCCATTCTCTCTACTGCACTCACATAGGCTGGTGGATTAACTGCTAAAGAGCTCCCAATTTGACCTCAGTGCATGGTATCTTGCCAACATTTTTTCTGAAACCAGATCCCAACCCGTCCTCACTACCGCTCTGCCTTCTATTCTTCAATCACAATGATACCTGGTGCACCTTTGGACCCTTCTACCGTCTAATGGATAGGGCTATAGGATGGGAAATAAAAAAAGTCATATATCTGTTCTAAAGCATTGTTTATTTTTCTGTTTCTGTAAGTGCCTTGCAGCTTCGAGTTAAACATCACAAGGCTGGAGGTACCAACACTGAAACCTTAGTTACCAACTGCTACCACTGGTGACCCCTAATATATGTCCAGGGATTGTGAGTATTAATTGTTACTGTGGGGGAAATCAGGGATGGTGTGTCTGAACATTAATGAAAAGTGGAGTCTATCAGTCAAATAATACATTTTTTTTTTAAACTTCTGTCACAAAGAAATTGGCAACAAGGACAAACTTGACAGTAAATCTGTTCTGGCTTACTTAATTGGTCACAAAGCAGCTGCATTTTAAAATATTTTACAGTCTCAAGGCACCTGCTGCAGAGATCTTTGTGTGTCCAGCATGTTTCAGGGAATAATAATAATAATGGTAAGATAACAGTGGTGGTTAAGGGACTTACTGGACAGATTTGTGTTTTGTCTAGTCACAGTTGTGAATCATAATGTAATATAGAGGGCTAATATGCCTGCTGCAAAGCACATTGTGTAACATGCAGATCACATATTTGTAGTTATGAAGCAAGTTAAGTGGGTTACTACTTTTGGCAAAGAGTTCCTTTTTTTAACTTGTAGTTTATCAGTTTAAATCTTTCTACTCTCGCACATTGGGCTAAGAACCAGCATCAACAATCTGCATGCAAACTTCAAAGCATTCTTTACTCCCTCAATCTATCATTATATTACGTTTGCTGAAAAGGGTTCCCTTGGGTAGTAATAAAGTCTTATTAGTACAGACAACCCTAACCACTGTGTTATGTTTGAAATCCTGACTCTCTGTTCTCCCGACGATGCACTCTTAACATATAATGACTAACAGTAAGGACGATATGTGACTCCTACACCCTGTAACCCCCATTGTCTTATGTTACATTTACTGCACATTGATTTAAATACTTAAATGATTTATTGTCTCTGTATGATTTGTGCGTGTGACATAAAGTGCTCTGACACCCTACATTAGGACGAGTAGCACTCTAAAAGAATTAAATAAAAAAACATTATTGGAATTTAAATCATTTTTTGTATAATTACTCATACAGACAGATACATTTGCCATTCTTACAATGCATGCATATTTCATATACAAGAGTTGGACAAAGACGAAAACCTGCCTCCAAATCATAGTTTCTCTGCAGTACTTCTGAAGCGATAAGCTGTGTGCTTTTGTTTCCTTCCATTACATTGGCATCTAGGTATTAGGCTCCAGATAGCTCGCAGCCTCACAGCCAAGATGACACTGGAACAAAAGTAGAGTTGACAGCCCTTTACATCAGGCCTTTGTTTTGGGCCCAGCTGGAACTGAAAATAAGAAAACCCCTTCACCATGAATAGAAAGCAGGCAATGCGTGGGCTTTACTTTATGTGTCATCGGCTAATTACATCAGGACAAATTCAGCAGTTTTCACTGGGGCCCAGCTGGATCCACTTCAATTCCTGCATTGGTTATGATATGAAATGATATGACATGATATGTTATATGATATATGATATGTATGATATATGATATGTATAAGATATAATATGTATGATAAGTTATGATATTACGGCGTGGCCTAGCGAGCTAAGATGGCGGTCGCACCTTGAGTGTGCTCCCGGACCCCTCCGCTATCCGCCCGCAATCTGCCCGTCTTGGTTGCCCTCCAGCCCTGAAATCTGGCGCCCTTGCTCCTGTCACATACCTGACGGTGGCCCTGGCTCTAGGGACTCTGGGCACCGGTGCTTTCTCACGATCGCCTGACAGTCCGGTCGGCGCTTGCTTCCAAAATGGCGGCTGCCCCTTCGTGCTATTCGCTGCCTCCCGCCTGAGACTGAGCTGCCTGGGCTCCGGCTGAGGGATCCGTGCCGGCCTGGGGGGCCCTGGGGGATCAGGCGACCTCTGGGGTGTTGCGGTGGCTGGACGCCGTTTGCCTCCTCCTCTTTCTTCCTGTTGTGATCGGTGCCGCGAGCGCGAGGCTGCCTTCTGACCTCCGCCCGCGGCTGGGATATCTGCGGTGGTGCGCCTGGCTCCCCTGCGACGCTCCCACAGTAGCGGCCGTCACCTCGGACGGCGGGAGCCTGGACCGGGAGTTGAGGTGCGGCGGCGCTGGACATAGAGGTTGGGCGGTGGCCTGTGGAAGGGCCTCAACGCTGTCTGCCCCCTCCTCCTTCCTCGCTGGACGGACGCCCCGCTTCGTTTGCGGTGGGGGTCGGCTCCCTGCTGCCGGAGTCCACGCACATGCGGTGAGGTGCCCCTGTGGTCCCTTGCGGCAGAAACACCTGCAACTGCACTCCGGTTCCCCCTGCGGTGCTGCCGCGGTACCGGCCGCCGCATCGGGCGGCGGGGGGCCGGGACTTGCGGCGGTGAGAGGCCCTGGACGCCCGGCTGTTGCCTGGAGGAGGTGGAGCCCTGGCACTTGGCGGGACTGGAGAGCGGTGAGTCCTGGCGACGGGGGGGGGTCCTGGAACTGTTGTGGGAGACCCCCTGTGCGCCTGGCTTGCTTGTGCGATCTGGACATTGTGAGGTGCTGCACGTGGTTCAGCCTGTTGCTCCCCCCACCTCGCTTACTGCGATTCCGACCTCCTGGGCCCTGGTACTCTCCCCACCGTCATCCTGGGGCTGCGTCACTACTTCTGCCTGGCGGGGACCCGGTGAGGGGGTCCCGCCTGCATTTGCTGTTGGGCTCCTGGAGCGGGCCCTCCGCCGCCCTTGTCCACGGTTTGGCCTGCCTTCCTGGTGCTGTCCCTGGGCCTGCTGGTCTCTGGATTCCCCTCGCCGGCCTGCACCCCAGCCATCACTACCCCGCTTCTGAGGGGAGGCGGCGCGGGCGGGGTGGGTGTTCGACCGCACGCACCGAGAGGTGTGAGGCCCTGTAGGCTGGCCCCCTTCAACACCTCCTGACCTGCCTTGGGGCACCTGCTGGGATCTGTGGCTCCTTCCGCTCGGAGGCCCTGGCTGCCGGATCTGGGCTGGCCCTCCATTGTGCTGCCTCCTGCCGCAACCGTGACCCGGAGAAGATCCGTTGGTAGCAACTATTGCACGGTATGAGGACTAACGGTGCATTCCCTCTGCTATCCCCCCTGTCTTGCTCTGCCCTGAGGGAGCCTGGCGCGGTTCGGGGCCCTTGGCGCGGAGACCTCGCACTTGCTCTGGGGCCTCGTCGGAGGTGGCCGAACTGATCCACATTTTGACTGTGCACCCTTGACCTTGGTTGGAGGCCCCTGCCGTGGAGACGGTCTACAGGAACGGTAGGGCCCAGACATCATTGAATGACGACCATGGGTCGTGACAGAGCGGCCAAGACCCTGGCCAATCAGACCAAAATGGACCACTTCACCACCACGGACGCCGGGGCGGTTGGGGGAACCGTAGACAGAGAAGCCCCACCGGCCGCGGACCTGACTACCATCCTCCAGGCTATACATGCCTCGCAATCCTCTGTGGAAGGCAAGATTGCCGAGGTCCGGGTGGACATTACCCTCATCCGGCAAGATCTGAGGAATGCGGTGGCCCGGATCACGGAGACCGAGTCTCGCATCTCCACGGTGGAGGACGATGTCCAGCAGCTTAAGGCGCAAGTCACCCGGCTTCAGTCTCACACCCGAGAGCTGCATCGGAGGGCGGAAGATGCTGAAAATAGGTCCCGCTGCAACAACCTCCGCCTGGTGGGGTTCCCGGAGGGTGTGGAGCAGGGTCGCCCAGCGGACTTCATGGAAAAATGGCTCCGCTCGTGGGTCACCGAGGGCTCCCTCTCCCCGTGGTTCGCGATTGAGTGAGCACACCGCTCCCTTGCCCCTAGACCGCCTCCCGGGGCCACCCCCAGGCCCATCATCATGCGAATTCTCAATTTCAAGGACCGCGACTCCATCTTGACCGAGGCCCGCAAGAAGCAGTGTCTTTGTTATGAGAATCACACCATCATGATTTTCCCTGATTATACGCGGGAGTTCCAGGGTCAGCGCCGCTCATTTGGTGAAGTTAAGCAAAAGTTGCGTGCCCTCAACATACAGTACAGGCTCCTTTTTCTGGCACGCCTGCGAGTGGTGTTCTCCAATAAGACCCTGTTCTTTGATACCCCTGAGGAGGCTTGGACTTGGGCCACGGAGGAACGTTCCCTGCAGACTGACGTCCGATCCTCCGGAGGCGTGCTTGGTGGGTCTGGCTCCCGGGAGGCTCCCGGCCCCCGGCCCCAACGCAACCGATCATGAAGACGCCGGGGCCAGAGGCGGGCCCGTTCAGACTCTCCACTGGGTTCCTCTCGGCAGCCGGCTCCACTTCCTGGAGGGCCTTCGGGTGTGCAGCGGTCCGGCTCCTCGGGCCACCTGGATCCTGGAAACACTTCGCCCCGGCCTTCGCCGATGGACCTCCCCGACATTGACCTGTCGCGTGGCCCGCTGCTCCTTAGGGATCCCGCATGAGCCTGTCTCTGCCTGCCGGGCCAGGCTCCGCGGCCGGAGATGGTGGCTTGGCTCATCACTGCTCCAACTCCAGACGGACGTACCTATGCACATCCTGCAAAGAGGAGGGGTCCTCCACGTTTCCCAGTTCCGAGCGTTTTAGTTTGGTTTTTTGCTAGTTTCCACTGTTAGGGCGACAGATGCTTCCGTTCCTGAAGTATAGGGTGGGGGTTGGGGGTTGCGTTCAGATGGGGGGGGTCCGGTGTACAGGGTTTTATTGTTTGTTTTTTGTGTTGTTCTTATGCCAGCACTATTGCCTCATCTTGCGACATCCATACAGTGACCAACATTGTCCCTCTAGGTCCTACACCTCACGCGCTTGCACCGCTACGCTCTCTGCGCATGCCGGGTGCTCGACCATCATCCTAGCCTCTCCATGTCTGATGACCAAACCGGTTTTACCTCACTTCATATTATGTCATGGAATGTTAACGGCCTCCTAGATAAGGTTAAGCGCACGGCAGCCCTGCGGTATGCCCAACGACACAATGTAGACATATTGCTGCTTCAGGAGACCCACCTGGTAGGCAACCGTTGTCCCTTCCTGGCGCGCTATGGTTACGGTGGGGTTTGGCACTCTGGTTTTGCCCGGGGATCTCGCGGGGTGGTGGTCCTGCTGCGCCGCGCCCTTCCTTTTGTAGAGCGTAAAGTAACACATGATCCGGGAGGCTGCTATGTTATTCTGGAGGGGAACATTGGGACTCAATCCTTGAACCTGATAACCGTGTACTCTCCCCCTTCTCTGCTGTCTTCCACGCTCTGGCGCCTTGCTCCACTGGTAGCCGCCCTGCCCCCGGGGATCACTGTAGTTGGGGGGGACTTTAATGCGGTTATGGACCCGGACCTTGACTCTACTGCAGTCCCTTCGGTCTCTCGGGTTTCCCATTCCACAATCCTTTCGAACTGGGCCGTGACTCTGGGTCTGGGAGATGCCTGGCGACTCTGGCACCCGACTACTTGTATGTTCACTCACACATCGGCGGCCCACCACACACAGGCCAGGTTAGACTATCTGTTTCTTCCAGCCCTGGATTGTCGATCAATCCAGGACATCGCTATCCTTCCCAGAGGCATATCGGACCACTCCCCACTCTCTATGCGCCTGGGTGGTCTCCCGGCCTATGCCCGCCCGATCTGGTGGCTTAACGCCTGGTTTCTCCAAGACAAGGACTTCCGGAAACACGTAGGGCTCGAACTGCGTCACTACTTCACCACTAACCAAGACTCGGTTTCGTCCCCTGGTACCTTATGGGAGGCCGCTAAAGCAACTATTCGCGGTTTTGCTAAAGGCCAACTTAAAATCCAACGCACGAAGCAGGAGGCCCGGCTCACGCTCCTGGAGGCCCAAGCTGCCCGGCTGGAAGCCCATCCGCCTGGGGAACGAACGGAGGCTCAGGATCGGAAGCTCGCATTTCTCAGGGATGAGCTCAGACAGGCCTCCATGGAATCCGCTAAGCTGTTGTGGAGGTCCTCCGTGGCGCGAGTGTATGGGTGGGGAGATAAAAATGGGAAGCTCCTCCACCGCTTAGCCACGTATCCAATGGCTAACCGCATTATCCCTGAAGTGATCGATTCCCATGGGGAGACCCATCAGACCCCCACGGCAGTGGCCCAGTGTTTTGCTTCATACTATGCCTCTTTGTACTCTGCCCAACCTCCGGACCTCGCGCTCTCAGAGCTCCTCCGGAGTGAAAGATCCCCCCTCCCGCGGCTCACTGCCGCTGAAGCAGAGGGCCTTGATCTCCCGATTACTCCTGAAGAAATTAATGCCGCTATCTCCCTCATGGAAGCGGGCAAGACGCCGGGACCGGATGGCCTCCCACAGGAGTTCTACGCCTCTTACCGGGATGTGCTGATCCCCCATCTCCTGGCACTGTACCGTGAGGCGGTGGATCGCGGCTCCTTCCGTCCTGAAACGGATCTGGCCACCATTGTGGTGATTCCTAAGTCTCAGCCCCCCTCTGCCCACTGCTCTGATTACCGCCCCATTTCCCTTATCAACTTGGAGCTCAAAATATTTGCTTCAGTTTTAGCACAGCGCATACGCCCTCACCTGAGTACGTTGGTCCAGATGGACCAATGCGGCTTTATGCCCGCCCGGGGTACCAGGCACTGCCTCAGACGGCTCTACCTTGCTCTGGTGCACCGACAACAACTGACTCCCTATCTCTCTTTGCTCCTCGTGGATTTCGAGAAAGCATTTGATTCCGTGGACTGGCGGTCTCTCTCGCCCCTCCTTTTCGCGCTAGCGATGGAGCCCTTTGCCTCTCTCATTTGCGCGGACCCGCTACTCACGGGGTGGCAATGGCCTGGTATGGCGGAGGACAAAAATGCTCTCTACGCCGACGACGTCCTGATCTTTCTGTCGGACCCAGCCCGCTCGGGGCCTCGATGTCTCCGAGCCCTACACCTCTTTGAGCGTGTTTCTGGTCTCAGATTGAACGCGGCCAAGTCGGTCCTGGTCCCCCTTCATCGGTCAAGAGAGTGTTTTGATTGGCAGTCCTCGATCCCTCTTCGGCGGCAGTCGTTCAAGTACTTGGGGATCTGGGTGACGCTCCTTCCGGATCTCGCCTGGTCTCTTAACGTCAGCCCTCTGGTGAAGCGGGTTCGCGCTGATCTCCTTCGATGGCAAACGCTGCCACTGAACCTTATGGGCAGGATCGCTCTTTTTAAGATGATGGTCCTGCCCCGTTTCCTCTATATGCTCCAAAACACCCCCCTCGCCTTCTCGCGGTCCTGGTTCCGAGAGATGGATGGCTTGGCCACTAAATTCCTGTGGGGGGGTCGGAGGCCGAGACTGGCCCTCAACCAATGCAGGATTCCCCCCTTTGACGGGGGGTTGGGAATGACGAACCTACATCTCTATTATCTGGCGACCAGGCTTCTTACGGTCCATGATTGGTTCAATGGCGACTGGGCAGATCCGGCCTACTGCCTGGAATTGCACGCCCTGGGTTTCTCCGGTATTCAAGGAATGCTCTATGGAACTGCTATCCCCTACACTCTGATGGAAGTCACTCGTGGGGTGTTTTTGGCTTGGCGTACCGCCCTGCGCCACACCCGCTGGTCAGGCAGATTAACCCAATATACCCCCTTGTGGTGCGGAACACAGCTTAAAGACGTTGCCACTCTCTCTGGTTTTAGAGCCTGGGACCTCATCGGAATTTCTCCGCTTGGGGATGTCTGGAGCGGGAGCCGTATCCGCGAATTCTCAGACCCGCAGACCCGGTTCTCCCTCCACGTCTCTCAGTTCTACCCCTATCTTCAGCTGCGCCATGCACTCCATATGCACATCTCGGAGGGGACCTCCTTGCCCGAATATAGCTCGCCTGAAGCACAGGTTATGACTGGCAATTTGGGGAAAGGGGGGATTTCCCGCATTTATCGTTCCCTCACAAATAACACCCCCAATTCCCTCTCCTCTCTCCGGGATAAGTGGGAGGGTTGGATTGGTCCGTTAGATGACGCTGATTGGAGGGATGCGCTGATGGCCCCTAAAATAGTTACAGCGTCAGCGCGGCTCCGTTTAGTTCAAGTATATTATTTACATGCGGCCTACCTCACGTCGCGGCGCCTTCATCGCTCTGGGCTCCGGCCTGATGCTTCTTGTCCCCGCTGTCACTGCCACCAAGCAGATTTTTATCACATGGTATGGCTCTGTCCCGCTATTACGCAGTACTGGGAGCTAGTGACTGCGGAACTTACTGAAGTCCTGGGCTGGGATGTCCCGCTGAACCCGACGACCATACTCTTGGGTGTTACTGATGGTTTGGACGGGAACAGGGCTGAGAAGATCTGTCTCACCACGGCTCTGATGGTAGCTAAACGAGATATTGCAGCCCTTTGGTTGGATCCGGTGGCCCCTTCCATGACACGGTGGTGCAGAGGGGTAGATTGGTGCGCAGCGCAGGAACGCCCAATGTATGCTGCCCGCGGCTGCCCCAAAAAGTTTCGAAAGGTGTGGGGTAAATGGGTCGGGGTGGTAGAAGACTGAACTTCTTGAGGCTTCCTTATGGACATGGTTATGGACATTGTTGCTTGCTATTCCTAGTCGGACTCATGTATCTGGGGGCCTTACTCCCCCCTGCTTTATCTGTCACTGTTTTATGCTGCTCACTGTGCGAAAAGCTGGCTGTGTTTTATTGCTGCATATGTGTTCATTTAAAATCAATAAAATTGGTTATCAAAAAAGATGATATTACATGATGTGATATGATATGACATGATATAAGATATGTATGATAAGATATGATATGTTATGATATTATATGATGTTATGTGATATGATATATTATATGTATGATAAGATATGTATGATATGATATAATATGATGTGATATGATATGATATATGATATGTATGATAAGATATCTATGATATGATATGATAGGATAAAGGACACATCTAGAGACTACAGAGGCCCTGAAATGGTCTCTTGGGGAGTTGATAGGGAGAATGAGTCCGATCACTCGGGCCAGCAGGGAGGCCTACAAAGAATGGCAGCTTTCGCGATGCTTTTGGTATTTTAAATGGATTCATTCAGCTTTCAGCCTAGTGGTTTACGAGCGCCAGAGTTTTTCTCTATGTAGGCTGAAATTCCTCACTCTCTGCTTATTGTAACAAAGGGTAGTACTTGTGATGTGGGGGTGAGGGGCACGCAGGAAATAACAATTTTTAAATTGTTCTCTAGAAATATGGGTCCTTGCTTATGCTTATTCTTTTGTGGACTGGATGCCCAGGCAGTGGTGCACATTAGGGGTTAGATGATCGTTTTTTGAGACCCAAGATTCTGGAAGCTGCGTCTGCGTGTCTGAGAGTCCATACATGACCCTGTGAGTTGACGATCCGCTCAAGACAGTGCTAAATCCGGGACCCTAGTCCAAATCCAATGCTATGGCATGTAGGCTTGAGGCCATTAGTGTTTGTTGCAGTTGATCATGGAAAAGAACAGACAATAAAGCAGCGGGGAGATCCAATAATCAATTAGAGTGGGCTTTACCAAGTCATAGATTTCCTGCAATCTGAATTCTGGTTACCAAGCATCTCCCTTTGATATATGACTGAGAAGAGAAACTATGTCAAATGGAAAGGCAATCCTTTACAGCAGTCTACCGTAGCTGAGCCAGGGTTTATCTGGTCTTAGAGTCTTGTAAGCATGAGCCTCTTGTTCACTTAGGCCTGACCATTCCCAGAGATTGAGGAGAAAGATGTTTGTAAAAATGTATCTTGACTCCTGGACTGTGGCTGCATGGCAACAGGATAAGTAACACAATAGTGTGATAGATTAGTGCTTTGGAAACATAATCTCTATAGGTTTGGACCACCTGAACCACTTGTGGGAGTCCCTACTGCTGCCTAGAAAGATCCATTGCCCTCTTCTGTTTATCAGTCTACATTTGTAATGTATTGTATTTCTCTGACTGTATTTCTGGCTTTGGGTAAAACAGGATCATCACTAAAACCAATTTTAATCTCTTTTGGTCTAGGAACACGGAGAGGCGGAGTTGATCTTTGGCACTCGCCAGACTCCCATGCATCAGACCTCACATCTAATCAAGGCTTTCACACCCAGAAGTGTCCCTGTTCCATCTGGACACCAGAAGCCATTGGCAGGGTCTTGAAGTGATCTCAGTCACTAAAAGCCTGGAGACCAGAGCTACTACACCCTGGATAACACAATCCTCTAAGTGTCCGAAACTGGCGACTGCTATTATGGTCCCAGGGAGAATGGGCCTTGAGCAACTATCAGTGATGGTGCTTCCAGCCTTCTACAGAATGATGTTGCCCACAAACACTCCAAATTTTAGGCACTTCAGACATCCTCTGGTCCACGTCATGGATCTCGCAAACCAATTCTTTATCTGAAAGGAGTATTGTTTTAGGGCGTCACACACGCGTCATATTGCAGAAGCAGTGGAGGGCTTCTGCCATTCTCACCGAATGAGAAGCATTACCCTCTCCACTGACAGAGCTGGCTTTCCACCTCCCTATGCTACCATTGCTCGATTTCTTTCCACTTCTGGATATGATCCTGTGAGGGCCTGGGGAGTTCGGGCACAGAGGAGGGGAGGGCGGGCGCGAAGACGTTAAGATGTGGAGCCCTCCCCAGCTGAGAGGGGCTCCGTGGAGGCACACACTGGCTGACGGAGATGGGAACAGCCTGTGGAGCTTTGCCCAGCGCCCCAGCCTGGTGAAGGATGTCCAGCAGGAGCTCGCAGGATGGGGAGCGCAACAGTGAGAGCCCACGTGGCGGCATTGACGAGCGAGAGCGCATCAGAACCCAGATGAAGATGGTCATTGGGCAGCTGGAGGGCATCCTGCAGGAGCTGAAGGAGGTGGCTAAGGAGCTGCGTGAGGTAAGGAAGCTAAAGTGTCATCCTAAATGCCATAGGTTGTTGATAAACTGCCAGTGTGCTTGTACTGTGCCATGGTTGTGAATTTTCAAGGGATATGTTTGCAGCACATGAAAAGCAGGGGGAGATTATGCACATCCTATTGGAAGGAAAAACTGAGATCTTTATATCTTCTTTCTGTTCTGTTTCACAATATTAACCATATGGTCTTGCAAGCTTTACTCATCCTCAGCCAATCAAAATTATGCTTTCAGCGAGGGCTTATGATCACCAATGGATTCTGATAAGAGCCAGGCCACCTTTTAAAAAGATGTCTTATAGCCTCCAGCTTTTTGATATATCGTTTTGGTGATTTTCTGTTTTTTGGATCCTCTTTTCTTCAGCGAAGCATCTCACTGTTTTACAAAGCCCGGCTGGACTACGGAAATAGAGTTTATTTCTGTCTCCCAAAATATCGGTTATCTCTCTTACAGTGAGTGCAAAAAAAAGGTACGTTTGACTATGTTATGTCAGTGGCTTAATGCTTTGACGGGAGTGGCATACTTGTCAATTAGCCTGCTCCTTTTATGTCGCAAAACTATAAGCTGTCGCGTTCCTCTCAGATGTGTCGCTCCCAATCACCGACAATCTTCTGATCCCTAGACCTACCAAAGTCAGAGCTGGAGAAATGGCTTTCAGAGCTGTGGCTACAATAGCATTTCAGGGAAAAACAGCACTTGCTATCTCTTAGGAGGCATTTAAATACCTCTCTGCTTAGTCTAAAGATATCTGTTATCCAGGATGGCAGGTCTCTCCTGCCCTGAAGTCCATAGCAGACTTTCATGTAGCATCAAGCAGCTCTTACTAGTAGCTGCTCTTTATAAGTAACAGTTTGGATTGTACTTTTATAGACTTGATTAAGCATCTCCCTGATTAGGTCTAGCCTTCGAGACAGCTTTAACTGTCTTGCCCAAAAGGCCCGATCCATGCCAAATTTTCTGAGTATCCCGATAAGATACTTTTGCTTCCAACAAATTAAAATGAATGGTAACTTGAGTTAATTTCCATAGTGGATATACTGAAAGGCTGGAATGCACCTGACCCTCCTGGACCTGTGATGAACACCCATGTTCTACAATACTAAAATTAGGGTATAGCAGATGCTAGATCCTGTGTCAGGATTTTATGGACTGTAGGGCCATAAAACTAGGAGATGTTGTCCTTTACACCAATAGTGTTAGGATGTATTGCTATTATCATTTATTGATTAAGATGGAGTGCAGACTCTGATAGGGGAATGGTTTCAGATGAGTCACCGACATGAGAGAGGCACTGGAACACCGTGGAACTCTGGAAAGCAGCCGCAGCTCGGCGGTGCCAGTGGATGGACTGGCCTCACTGTTTACCAGGATGTCTCATCAGAGATTGCAAGAGAGTGACAGCACTCTCAAAGAAATGCTTGATCTGGACATTAGCCCAGGACTGTTGAGTTACAGGCAGGGTCACTTCTTATCTATACTGGATTGGGGAAACAGTCAAATTAAGGTTATCTCCAGGCCAACAGGGAGGCAATGCACATATCTTGGGCTTTTCATTTACAAAACCTTTTTTAGGTGTGTTAGTTCAGTTGGTTCTACTGAAGTGATCAAGGCGATAACACCAAGAATGCATTAGGTTGATTTACGAAACCCCAAAAGAAGACCACTGTGTCCTGGGTGACATTGAGTCATCTGACAATCTTACAGGAGGCAAAGAGAATCCAGGAAATAATCGACCATCAGTAGATTCAAGAACCCCTCTAATGTGTATTTCTTCCAAGGCAGTTGAAGAGAATATATTGACCTTAGTGAGGCTCTGTCCTCTATTTTGAGGAGGGGTGCATGTTGGAAGGTGGGAAAATCCTCCTTGAAAAGGCAGGCCGTTTTCTTGATGAAACTTTTCATTTATATTTTTCTTTTTTTTTCTTTTTCATAACATATAATACAAAATCAAAAGTTTCAGCTTCAAAGATAGACACTGTCCAGTATTTTCATATACTGACAACAAATCACAGGCCCCGCTCCACCATTCTCTTGCCAGTAATATGCAGTCCAACGTTTACATTTAACGCTTTATATCATTGAGTTTTGTATCACTTGGTCATTCATATGTATTGTCACTTGCCCTCCATGCCACCATCCCTGCACTGACCATCCCGCTGACACTTTCTGCCTGCTCAGAGAAACAGCCTTCTTAGTCAATAGCTCACTCAGATCTTAATTTGTTGGTGGAGAACAGTGCACAACCACAGTTCCTGCTAGCAAACACTAGCCCAGAGCATGTTGTTGTTGATAATAATATATTTCCTTATTCAAATCCTATTTTTCATTCAATCATTTAAATAATTTCATTCCCTCTGGTCCCCAAACATCATGTACCTTGGAGATTCCAATCAGTTCCCACTTTTGGAAACCATCTAGCCCATTTCTGATCCGGTAACAATTTACTGTCTCATAGAGGAGTCCCCCTGTTACCACGCCCTTTCATCACGTGTCTCTCATCTCCTTACTATAGACATGAGCTTTCACTGATGTTTATTCAGAGAGCTCCTTTTAGGTATTTCCACCATACTTACTCCTTTACCCCATTGCATATCTATTCATCTTCTGTAAAAGCTCTGCTTGTGATGAGAAAGCCACCTCATGTTGCACCACTAGCTGAGGGTCCCAGTAGTAAGTCCTAATGTCAGGCGGCAGTATTCCTCCATCATCTACACCTATTGTCCATGTAGTTATCACTATAGACCTTATATCCCACAGTAGAATTCTAAGTAAACCATCTACTCAAATGAAGAAGTCTTTTAGTACACTATGTAGTATTTGGAAGCCGGTACAAAAGCTTAGGCAAAGTGACCCTTTTATACAGCACTGTCCTTCCTACCAATAATAAGGGCACTTTTCTCCAACGCGTGACATCCCTCTTTTAGTGTGCCAATGCTTTGTCAAGACTATTTTGTAAAAATGATATCTTGTCCCTAGTAATTCTAGGTGTATGAAAGGGGCTTCTCACTTCAGCATTCAGCGGCCATTCCATAACCAGAAATAGGGCCAGTTCTGGCGTTAGTGCAAAAAGCATACGGGGGAGCTGACAGTCGTTTCTCTCACGATAATTCTCAATTATATAATTCCTTTAACCCTTACTTAGGTCATATGTTTTGTATAATATAAGATGATCCAGGAACTATATTGGGCCAGGACCCATTTTACCCAGTACCTCAAACAGAAGCAGCCATTGAACAGAGTCAAATGCATTCTGTAAGTCCAAGGAAACCAGTTCTTCTAGTACCGTACTGCGACTGTCGTATTGTAGGCAGCAATTAGATGCCATAAATTCAACCTTGCGTCATGACTAGCATTGATGTCACTGTATTCAGTTGATTTGCCAGCATCCTTTGCAGATTTCAAACTTAGTAATATAATTGGTCTGTAGGAGGAAAAGTCCTCGGGTCTTTCCCTGTCTTGTATATCTGCGCTATTTTGCCCTTTCACCGTCTACCAGCATTGTCTGAAACATATTGAACACATGACCTTTCACTTTACTCAACAAACAGTTAAGGATCCAATCAGGAGTCTGTATGGCTCTGGCGCTTAGCCACTTTGCAGTTCTGAGATAGCTTCTGCCAATTTGTTCTCAGACATTTCATTATCTTGCTTTTCTATATCCATCTTGTCTACTTTTGGTACAAAGAATTCTTCTACAAAACATGCAATTTTCTTTTTCTCTATCTCCAATCTGGAAAGCTAGAATGTAGCAAATAGTTCAAGAATGTGTCTGCTAATGTGTTGGCTATCTCACTGTAAGTCCGTTTTTATATAGCGCAGCTACTCACACTTACGGGTCTCAAGGCGCTGGGGGCCATAGTGGAAATTAAGTGAGCTATTGCCCAGAGTCACATGGTGCTGAGCTGAGCTGCCGCCGGAGCCAGGGATCGAACCGTGAACCCTGTGCTCCGAAGTCAGCTGCCCTGGCCGCTGCACCACACCTCTCCACCACTCCACTGTCCTTTTACACTAAAGTATCATTGTCCTATCTCTATTGCTTAACCCATTTATTCTCTCCCTCGCTCTTCCCACCGCCAAATAAGTAGATTGCCTTGTTACCCCCATAATATCAGGTAATTTGATTGCATGTCACCCCCACCAATGCCTTCTGCTTCTCTTTTTTACTGCCATTTGCCGTCCCACATTGTTGTCTTTATCTATGGTATACAGTTTCTCCAATTTATATCACCTTCCAATTCCTTTACCCATACTTATTTATCTTTTCTATTATTTTAAAGAAGGCCTGCTCTCTTACCATTGTCTGATATGCCTCCGACCTCTTTATTTCCAAGTCGACCGTTCATTGGTTTTCCTCAAAATATCGATCTGTAGGTTCAGTTGAGTGTCCAACTTTACTCTATCCTTTTAGTCCCTCCCGTCCAGCCTCAAATCTTCCTGCCTGCTTCCACTCGCTGACTTCAGAGTCTATATTAGTGGTGAGTGGTCTGAGATACTCTTTGCCACATATTTTGTATCCCTAAATCTAAGTAGTATATCTGTGGTTATAAAAAAAAAACAATCTAGAAAATACGTTATCTGCCTCTAAGTAATAAGAGAATTGCCCTTCTCCTGCATATGACTATGTGCTTAAAAACCCAGAGCTTCAACACACCCCTTCACTTTTGATCTCCAGTCCACTGTTGAGGTATTAGACCAAATTCTATTCATTGTCTCATCTAAGGCCAGATTAAATGTTCCTTCTAATATTAGGGTAGCCTTCTGTGCTTACATCAACACTTTGAACAGGTTTTCCAATACAGCAGCTTGTAAAATAGAGGGCCGATATGATAATACCAGCAATAAGTACTCACCATCACATTTCCCTGAGACTACCACATAACACCCCAGGAGATTTACCCACTGTTTCTGTCATTTAAAGGGGTGTTATATCTGGCATGTGCGAGCAACTGGCATCTCCCCCTCCATATAAATTTACAATTACTTCCAATTAAAGGTGTCTCTTGCATCAAGACACGTCAATATGGTTTTCAATGTAAAACCAACGCATCCTGAAAATATTGCCTCAGAATTTACTACTACCACTGTTTTCTGAAATGCTGCACGTGCAAACACGAAAATTAAGTTCTCACCTTCCCTCCAATTCTATCACTCTGCAGCAGACCTCAAACGTCTGCCATCCCAATGCCACATCACAACCAAACTAATCACAACCAGTTCAGAAAATGTTTTGAAACTTGCCTGTTCGGCCTTCCTCTGTGAAGTCCTTCATCCTTTGTAGTGCTGAATCTATAGTGCCATGATGCCCTGGGGTAGCAGTGTCCTCAATAAGTCTTTCTCATTCATTCATTCAGAATGCCCGTCACCCGAACTCTATAAAACTACACCAAATCAGCACCAAACCAGCAAGGGGTACCAATTTCTAGGACTGAGATCTAGTCCAGCATCTCTACCACTGCTCATGGGTAGGGCTATACATTCTCCGTTCAGTATGGAACATAGCATTAATTGCCAGTTGAACTCTACTAGTGGGTCTGCACATTCCCACTGCCCTAAGTATTTCCATATCAGGTCAGGCTATCAGGTATCTCTTTTTTATTCAGAGTTCTACCTTGTACCTATATCATGACATGGTGGTAGCTCCATCATTTGTATCTTGCATAAGTTAGACATGTACTTTAATAGGTTTAATCCCAGTTGCGCTTGCCCCTTGCATACTTTTGTTCCATTTCTTTGTCTAGTGTTGTGCCATGTTCACTACCTTTCCTCCCATAACCATGTTTTTGGCCATGAGTCTGCCAACCCTACAGCTAGTTCCAGACATCGTCGGTGATAGAAAATGCTAGTCTTGCCATTCATCTGGACCCTGAGGAATGCCCAAACGGCCTCATGCATTTACATATCTCTGATTCTTTTTTTTAAACTTTCTTTTTATTAGTCCATAAAAGACAATCAACATTACAGGTTGCAAAGTGTGATGCTTAGTCTAGTACGCAGGTGGGCAATCATTCATAGCAATACGCAGACATTGGAGATCAACCATACAAGTAGTGTAATAATTTGAATCCAGCACTCATATCTCTGATTCTTAGTTCTCGGTTTACTGTGTCAAAGCTTTGCCATTGCTTCTTCACCACCTGAATGAAGTCTGGAAACAGCAAGAACTTTCCCTAGGCTAGCCGCCTGTAAGGTGGCATCCCTGTCTTGAAAATTGAAGAGACATTCTGTGCTTGTCTGTTCTTAAACACTGGTACTTTGTGTGCCTGTTCCACAGAGAAAAGGACAAGCCTTTTGGACAAAGCTGTTTTGCTATAAACTCCTTCACAAATACCTCCTCTGTCCCACTGCCTTTTCCAGAACGCCCACAATCATGACATTGTTGTATCTTGATCTACTCTACTCTTGATCTCATCTTCCATTATCAACACTTGCAGTTGGTTGTCAATGAGCAGCTGTGATAGTGCGTCCATGAGCATTTTGACCTCCGCTGTATTGGTTGTTGTTTTCTTCTCTACCACTCCCACACATTCTGAGATTGTCTAAACATCAGACTCAAGAAGATTGACAATTATTATTACCATGATTATTTTCTGTTCCGTAGCCAAGCCAACCTGGTCACATTCACTACCATCAGTACTTCTTTCAGCGAGAGTTTGAAGTCTTCTTTAGTCCCCTCTCTCCTTTGCTTCCAAGGATTTAAGTGGTTGCAGCTCTCTCAGGAACATATGCTTCTCCATCTTGTTTTGCTGCTGCATTTTCTTACTCCTGTTCGTAGCCCTGTTGCCTTCCTATTCAAACGCGGAGCAGCAAGCTATCCTTCCTACTGCAGTGTAAGGAGAAGATATCTCCAATTCCACAACTGTCGCTCGTGCATAGGTTCACATTTCTAAATGTTCTGGGGCTCACTCGCTTGATTCCATCTTTGGGGAATGTTTCATCAAAGGATATCCTCTCAATTGAGTTCCTTAACTCAGAGCCAGGGACACACAGTGAACATACCATAGTCACTTTGGGGCTCAGTAGAACAGGCAGAGGGTGTTGAAGGAGGTGCAAACCTTTAAGAACTGGGGTATCTCGATATCTGTCCCTAAGACCATTGGGTACCCTCTCCCACTTGAACCTTTCAACAACGAGGAAGCCAGGCCAAATCAGACAAGAGGAGTTTACTTGGTCTTGTAGAACATCATGAGTAAATCTCTGGGGCAGACTACAAACTTGGCCAGAGAGATTACCCTGACACCCTCTTAACACAAGAGCACTGAACCTGAATGGGTCTGGCTAGCAGACACACTAAACACGATTAGAAAGCTGCGATGACAGGAGATAACAACTCATGAGGCTGATAACTCATTATGAATATTCTCCTGGAACATCATTGGACTTGCCAGCAAATTGGGTGATCCACTGACCCTGCAGTATCTACGTTCCTTCCATGTGGTGTTATTGCAGGAGACCTGGGTGTTGAAATATGTGTCACTCACTGGCGTAGCAAGGGGGGGGGGAGGGGGCGGTGCGCCCCGGGCGGCACGAGTTTTAGGGGCGGCGGCGGCCGCAAAAATCATCGCTAGCACACCCCCCCCTCAGCGCGGCGGCAAAAGACAGGGACCGCCACGGGCGGCAGAGTGCCTAGCTACGCCACTGGTGTCACTGGAAAGTTTCTGCAATTTTTCTTTCCGGCAACCAAAGCCCTAAACAAATGGGCACTGGAAATCAATCAATCAATCAATCAATCAATCAATCAGGGGTTTGTTAAAGCGCGACTACTCACCCGTAAGGGTCTCAAGGCGCTAGCGGTGGGGTGGGGGGTGCAGGTTCCATTCCATCAAGGAGGGGGTCTGTCGAAGAGCCAGTTTTTGAGGTTTCTTGCGAAGATGGGGAGCGATGTTGTCTGTCTGAGGTGGAGCGGAAGGACGTTCCATGCTTTGGCCGCGAGGAAGGAGGAGGAGCGGCCTCCCGATCTGGTCTTTCTGGTGCTGGGGACCATGGCGTAGGAGAGCTGGGCTGATCGTAGGGTCCTTTGGGGTGCATGGAATTTGAGTCGGCTGTTCAGGTATGCTGGTCCGGTGCCGTGGAGGGCCTTGTGTGCGTGAGTGAGCATCTTGAAGGTGATTCTCGCCTTGACGGTGAGCCAGTGGCGTGTGCGCAGGTGCTGGGAGATGTGGCAGTGTTTTGGCAGGTTGAGGACCAGTCTTGCGGTGGCGTTCTGGATGTTCTGTAGTTTGCGGGTGAGGTTTTTGTTTATTCCGGCGTAGAGTGCGTTGCCGTAGTCGAGTCTGCTGGTGACCAGGGCGTGAGTGACGGTCTTTCGGTGTTCGAGGGTGATCCATTTGAAGGTCTTACGAAGGAGGCGGAGGGGGTGGAAGCAGGAAGACGAGACGGAGTTGATCTGGCGGTCCATTTTGAGCTCAGAGTCCAGGATGATTCCCAGGTTGCGTGCGTGGTCCGTGGGGGTTGGCGGGTTTCCGATGGCGGGGGGCCACCAGGTGTCGCTCCAGGCGTCTGGGTTTGGGCCCCTGATGAGTACTTCTGTTTTGTTGGGGTTTAGTTGTAGGCAGCTGTTTTTCATCCATTTGGCGACAGCTTCCATGCCTTCTCTAAAGTTGTGTCTGGCGGTGTTGGGCTCGTTGGATAGGGAGAGGATGAGTTGGGTGTCGTCTGCGTATGACACGATGTTGGGGGTCTTGATCCAGCGCGATATCAGCAAACAGCATTCATACACCAGATACTCACTTGGGCCCATACATTCACACTACGCTAATACTTACGCTGGATTTTATCAGTTGTTACTCTTTATCAAAATCCCTGCTACCAATTACCTTCTGAATGAAGAGTAATGACTTACCAATGAATCCTTTGCTAATTGGGAAATTTAAAATGAGTGACATTCATTATAGTACATAATCCTGAAATAACCACTGAGTCAGGAAGTTTTAAAATGTTTATCTAAAGATTTAGCAGAGTAAAATACAGAGCCACATGGTACTTAATCGCAATACCCAAGATTAAGCATAGAAATGATTATTGCTAATCAATGATGGTGTTTAAAGAAGAGGAGAGGATAGAGATAGCAGCGCAACTAAAGGTTGCATTATATTTACCTAAGTGCGAGAACCAAACCCCTTAGCCAAGGAGTTGAAAGAATAGGACCCAGGAAGATGAAAAGCAAAGACTTCCTCCAGGATCAGGACAGGACCGGTGACCTCTCTACAACGACGTCTGCGTCGTTCCCCTCTCTGATACTCGGCTTCTCCTCGATTCTCCCGTGTCTCCCTTCTAATGGACTCCGCTGCCCCCTCCTCAGGACCTCTTCTGGACAGGAATTCAGTCAGCAACCGATCAGCTTGGCAGTCTGGAGCTAAGAGCGCTCTGGCAGCATGGACGCCTGTTCTTCGTGAACGCATGCTCTAACTAATTAACTAATTATATATTCTATTATACCCTTCTACGCCCATGTACCTCCCCTTAATGTTACTAAAATATGGGGCCACTACTTCTGATTGGACAGGGACAGGGGGTGGATTCTCGCACCATATCGATTTGGCCTAAATTGTAAAGCCTATTGTCTTTACATTCCCACCCCTTCAAATTAATACATTCACTTTATTTCCCACCCGTCTCATGACAAATGTAAACCAATTTTCCTAGACAATGTGTCATTATGCAACAGGAAAGCCAAAGTACAACATCTTCGGCCATCGGGTCGCGGCCTTGGACGACGTCCAGATTGACTTCATTTGGCAGGCACACAGGACACATGCGCAGAACCATTTGCCGCTCGAGTTTCAGGTTACCAACCCAGGCCCAAGTTTACGAACTAATAAAAGTGCAAGAAGAAAATATTAAAATCACAAATAAAATGTTTCACTGTATGCCCACTTTTTCTATTCTATTCCCATTTAATTATATATTCTAACCCGCGTTAGTAGCGTTAGGAAACGACAATTTAGTAATGACATGAGAGCAAGCTGAAGCATGTGAAAACATTAAACAGCCATTTTAATGCACACTGCGCAGAAGCAGAAGTTTCCCACCTAGCAAAGAAAGACGTCACACCATGTGATATGGTTGCGACATGCGCATTGAGCTGTCCCGCGCATAGCAGCCATTTTGAATTACAAACAAGCGTTATTCATTAGTAAAACACATAGGCAAGCTTCCTTTTCTGTCGTGTCGTGAATGCAAAGGTTAGTATTAACAATACAAGTTTAATAAATTAATACTGTGAGGAGGATTGAATACAAGCAAGTTTCATTTATGAAACCTTGCTCCATCAATCCCCTCTCTGATGGCATTTCTGAGCCATCAAAACACTACCCTTAATCAGATGCCAACTTCTAGCAAATTACTTCCTTCTCATCTTTACACTTTCTATTTTTACAATCTCCTTTTAATTTCTTGTATAATTCACTTCTCCATTCTTCAAGTTCGATTTCATCTACCTTTCGTTTCTTTCCTCTTCCTGTCACCTTATATGTTCCATTCTTTTTACAGCATTTGCACCATATTGTTATTGCCAAAATTATTATTGCTATCCCTGCTAAGGGTACTAATATTTGACCTATAAATCCTTTTCCTACATTAGCAAACCAGGTACCAATTGACGATATACTATTTGTCAATCTTTCCCATACACTATGGTGTAGTGGAGAGGTGTGGTGCAGCGGCCAGGGCAGCTGACTTCAGAGCACAGGGTTCACGGTTCGATCCCCAGCTGCAGCAGCTCAGCTCAGCACCATGTGACTCTGGGCAATAGCTCACTTAATTTCCACTACAGCCCACAGCGCCTTGAGACCCGTAAGGGTGAGTAGCTGCGCTATATAAAAACGGACTTACATTTACACAATCAACTTCCAGTGGTTTAAGTTCCTTCTCAAGTTTAGTTATATTCTGTATACACGTTCCAATTTCTGCACTCTTATCAGGAATATAAGTGCAACAATGTTTCGTCTTCAATAATTTACAGACTCCGCCCTCTTTTGCCAATATTATATCAAGAGCAAGTCGATTTTGCATCACCATAGATCTAATCGCAACCATTTCCGCATTAATCATTAGAAAACCTCCAGCAGTACCCATTGATAAACGATCAACCACTGTAGACAATTTACATATTTTCCTTGAGTTCAGAATTATTCCCACTGAAGGTATCAATGCACCAAATATATCACCTACAATTTCTGAAAAGCTAGCTCTTTTACTACGTATTAATTCGCTATTGTTTTCATTGCTCTCAGTGTTTCTTTTTACGTGGTATATCTTTGGAAATACTATTCCAAAATAACAACTTCCATACCACCGTGCAGGAAGCCTAAAGTACGCCTTATTCCCACACACATAATAGATTCCAGGAAAAACTGAATCTGTTCCTCCTTTGATTCCCCAACCTCCAAGAATTAAAAAATTGTGTTCACATTCACTGGTACCGATGAAAACATTGTTATAATCAGTCTTTAACCTATGAAGACAAATTTTTCCTGTCTTTACGAAATCCAGAGCCATAGCAGCTTGAGCCTTGCCAGGTGTGTAACTCCTTCTTTCTCCGCCCAAGGTGGCAAATGAGCCTTATGCTCAGAAGCTTTCTTTTGAAAATCTTGTCTTCTATCTTCTACTAAATTCAAAAATATCTTCTCTTCTTCAAGTAAAGAACATGTTAGATTGTGTCTATGTGCATGTGTTATGTCTATTGATTTCATTATTAAGAAAAATTCTCCCATAAACTGTGCGTCTTGACTACTAAGCACTGGGTTCATACTCTTGCGAATCGGAACCTCAGAAAATATCACATCTAAGTTTGAATAATAATACTGAAGTTTCCCTGTTCTATAAAATAAACTAGACAAAACACTACATGATATGCATATGTCAGTGGTAAGTGATGATATGTTAATCCTTCTGCTACTGATTCAGGTAACTTCATACAGACATAACAATTACTAACTTCCATTGTGTCTACATATTGAAACAATAACTTTGTGAAAACGTTTAAACTAGTGTCGTTGTCAGCTACTTCATGATGAATTTCTGGTTCACTTTCTGCCATTAGTTCTACTCTATTGCCCTTCATGTTTGCTGTCCTCTCCTTAGTTTCATTATTAATCTTTTTATCTATTATCATAAGGTAAGGAACTGCTACAATCAGGACTAACCATAGTATAAGCACCATTACTAGACTACATATGCATAATGCACAGCATCTTCTACAACATTTCTGTTTTGGTCTCCCAGCAACTCTATTGTCAGGCATTTTTCGACAAGGAAGATTGCTCTTCTTATCTTTTCTTCTTTTCTTTAGCTTATTCTTTTGCTTAGTCAGGGTGGTCTTGTTTCTTCTTCGTACATCAATTCTGCACTTGTTCCTTCGCCACCACTGTCACTTGATTCTGAGCTTTCAAAATCTTCAAGGATGATATAAGTCCAATCAGGACCCTTGAATTTATTATTCACAAGTTTGTCTTTTGCTTCTTCTTTTTGCAGTTTTATTTTCTTGTTCAGTTTGACTTGTTACTTCATTCACTTGATCTGGATCTTCACTTCTGGTTGTTATGTGGTACTTTACTCTTTTAATGACACTCGGCCAATGATCTCCTTTTCTTGTTTTCTTTGTTGGCACTGTTTCTTTGTTTTCGTCTTCAGAGATCTCGTTAATTTCACTGCTTAATACTGCTTCGTCTTCTTTGATTACTTTTTCTTCTGTTTTGTCTTTTTCAGGTCTGATTGGTTTCTCTGTAACAGCTCCGCTGTGAGTTTCCAATAACTGACCTTGTTCTTTATTTACTTCTTCAAGTTCATGTTTTTCAAGGTTTTCTTCTTCTGTGCACTCTCCTTGATCTAACTTGTTCTGATCAGGGCTTATTGCACTGTGAACTTCTGCAGCCTGACCGGATTCTTCTAGACCTGTCTGTCCCTGTTCAAAGTCTATTAGGTCTTTACTGTTTTGAGTCCAGTTTTCTTTCCCTATCTGACCTTGTTCAGGATTTCTTAATGTCTTCTTCTTTTTCCTGAACTGCTTCTTCTTCACCTATCTGATCTTCTTCAATTTCTTCCAATTTCGCTTGACTTCTTGTTCTGTGGTATACTTCAGGAACTTCTACCACTGGTATCCAATCCTGACTTGTGCTCGGTTGTTCTTCTTCAGCTTCTCTGGAATCTCGAACTTGAGATCCTACAGCTGGGCAACCTTCAGCCTCTTCAGTGATTGGCGTTGTCTGAGGATTCTCTTCCTCAGGATCTGGTACTCTGTTGGTGTGACTTACATGAATCCAATTAGGAAATCCGGCACACTTCACTGCTGTATTCGTTGTCAGTATGACTTGACATGGTCTGCCCCATCTAGGTGATAGACACGTTTCTCTGGTGTGATTCTTCACTACCACCCAGTCACCAGGATTCAGATCATGTTCTTGCTCGGGCTGCCTGGAAACTGCGTCTTCTCCAACCTGATGAGAGACAGAACGCACTAGGTCAGCCAATCCTTTGCAATAGTCCAGAACCATATCATCAGATATATTCACCAGTTTGTTTGTGGGAACATGTGTTTGTCTCATTGCTCTTCCCATCATTATTTCATGTGGGCTCAATCCTGTGGTTCTGTCAGGTATACTTCTGAGTCCCATTAAAACGAGTGGCAATGCATCTGGCCACTCTAATGATGTTGATGCACACATTTTTCCCAGTCTTGACTTTATAGTGCCATTCAATTGTTCAACCACTCCAGAAGCTTCTGGACGATATGCACAGTGCAGTTTCTGTTTGATTTGAAATGCTTCACAGATTATTTGAATCACTTCACTGTTAAAATGTTTTCCTCTATCTGATTCCAAAGTTACTGGAAAACCAAACCTAGGAATGAGCTCTCGTAGCAACAATTTTGCCACTGTAATGCTGTCATTTCTCCTAGTAGGGTAAGCCTCCACCCACTTTGAAAACAGACACACTATGACTAGTACATATTTCAGCCCTCTACATGGTGGTAACTGTATGAAATCAAACTGAAGTCTCATAAATGGACCCTCTGCCTTTCCAATTTTCCCAAATCCAATTACTGTCTTCCTCCCCGGATTATGCATCTGGCAAGTTAGACATCTCTGGCAAAGACTCTCTGCAACAGCCCTGAATTTGGGATTGTACCAATTTTGTCTGAACAGCCTAATCATTGCATCTCTCCCTATGTGTGTATCTCCATGATACATCCTAGCCATTTGTGAGAGTAAACAGTCTGGCATGACTGGTCTGCCATCAGCACTGATCCACACTTCATCATCTCCTCTTTGGGAACAACCCACTTTGATCCACAAATTCTTCTCACTTTCACCAACCTCATCTTGCAATTTCTTCACCTCATTCCAAGTTTCAGGTGGCATATACAGCATAAGTTGGCAGCTGATTCCCATTCTTTCCACCCTCTTATTGACTGACATTCTGGTTTTGGCACAATGTTGAGCCACCAGATCTGCATATCTGTTGCCAACTACCACCCAGTCATCCCCTGTCTGGTGTGCGGCACATTTCACCACAGCCAATTCTTTTGGTGATTGTATTGCTTCTAGCAATTCCCTTACAAATTGTCAATTTTTAATGGGGGATCCTGAAGAAGTCATGAAATCCCTCTGCATCCATAGTTGGCCAAAATCATGCACAACCCCGTAACCATATTGGCTATCTGTAAATATGGTTACTCTCTGATTCCTCCCAATTTTGCATGCTTTTATCAACGCAATCAATTCAGCTACTTGTGCAGATTTGACTCCTGGTAAATAAGATGCTTCAACTATTCCAGTTAATTCACATACCGCATAGGCAGCAGTTAGTTTACCGTCTTCATGTCTTTGACATGAACCATCAACAAATAGCTCGCTGTCTGGCTTTTTAAGAGGTTGTTCCTCTATATCTGGGCGTGGTTTTGTGCATAACTCTGTAATCTGTAAACAATCATGTTCATCTTCTTCGTCATCTTTAATTCTCTCATGATATGGGTTTGGTAGTAAGGTTGCTGGATTTATTATAGTACACCTTACCATGGTCACATTTTCAGCACCCATTATGATTCTTTCGTATTTAGTCAGCCGACTAGGAGTAGGATGCTGAGTTCGTGTTCTTGTCAACAGAATCACAACCGCATGTGGAACATACACCTTTACAGTATGTCCCATCACAATTGACTCACTTTGTTCAATGCTCAAACAAGTAGCCGCCACTGCTTTTAAGCATCCTGGCAACGCGGCTGCTACTGGGTCCAATGTAACAGAAAAATATGCTATAGGACGTCTTTCTAGTCCATGTCTTTGAGTTAGGACAGAAAGTGCACAATTTTCCCTCTCATGACAGAACAATGCAAATTCTCTTTTATAATCAGGCATGCCTAAGGCAGGTGCTGAACATAGGGCATTTCTCAATTTTACAAAGGCTTCTACACTTTCATCCTCCCACTCCACAGGGTCCTTTGCTTTCTTTTTTGTCATGTTAATTAAGGGCTTAGCTAACATGGAAAATCCTGGTATCCATTGTCGACAGTAACCTACTATTCCTAGGAACATTCTCACTTGTCTTTGTGTTACAGGCATTTGCATTTTCTTTATTAAAGCTACTCTTTCAGCTGTTACTCTTCTTTTTCCTCTCTCAATTTGGTGTCCCAGATACTTAACAGCTGTTGTACAGAACTGCAACTTTTCAGGTTGAGACTTTATGTCCTTCTTCTGCCAAAAGATGTAATAATGCTATGGAATCAACAACACAGTCCTCTCTGGTGTTCGATGCCACCAATAAGTCGTCGATATAGTGGACTAAGACTGAGCTTCCTGGCATCACTAGTTTTTCAAGACACTTTTTCAGTATCTGGTTGAAAATAGAAGGACTTTCTGTGTACCCCTGAGGAACACGATTCCACACATAAACCTTGTTTTCAAATTTAAATGAGAAAAGATACTGGCTGTCTGGATGTAATGGTATTGAAAAGAATGCTTGACACAAATCAATTACTGTGAACCATCCTGCACTCCACGGAATCTGATATAGAATTACTGCAGGATTTGGTACTATGGGACAACATGGTTCTACAATCTTATTTATTTTCCTCAGGTCCTGAACAATCCTATATTTTCCACTAGGTTTCTTTAATCCCATTATTGGTGAATTACATGGGCTACTCATTACTTCTTTTAGTATGTTTTGCTCTACCATTCGATTTATTTCTTCAATGACTCCTGCTTTTACTTCTGCCCTCATTTTGTACTGTCTGGTATTTGGGAAAATTGCACCTTCCTTTACAGTAATTTTAACTGGATCTATTTTAGCCATAAGTCCTACTTCTTTTCCGGTGAAATCCCATACTATGGGGTTTACTGTACCTTTTAATTCTTCTGGCAACTCATCTTTTGTTATTAATGAAAACATCTCATCCACTTCTGTACCTTGTTTTGCAATCATAATTTTATATATATGGTCTTCATCTGGTGTCTGAACTGCCACACCATCCGGTGTGCAGAAAATGGTACAATTCATCTTGCACAACAAATCCCTACCTAATAAGTTTACTGGACTAGAATCACACACTACAAATTGATGCATTTCTCTGAAGTTTCCAATTTTAACTTCCATTGGTTCGGTAAGAGGTGTTCTAATCCGCTGATTAGCTACCCCCACTACTTGGATATTTTCACCAGAGAGAGGAAGATCTGGAATGTCTGCTGTTCTCACAGTAGACCGGGTAGCACCAGTGTCCAAAAGGAAAGTAATATTATTACCTTTCACATTCCCTTCAACATATGGACCTGACTGATCTACCTGTAAGGATGCGCCAAGTATGCACTCCTTCTTCCCCTCTCCTAGGCACCGTCATGGACTGTATTGACAGAAATCGTCCTGCAAAAGAAGTTGTGATGTCATATAATCATTCTTACCACTTACTCCCTGATATCCGATGTCTGTACCATGCTTTGCTCTGCTTACATTACCCTGAGTAGGTGCAGGTGGCAACTGACTCTGAGGATTTGCACCCTGCTGTGAGTCATTCTGCGTCTGTGGATTTAAATTTTGATTTGGGCCATTATTATTCCGGATCTTTTTACATTCATCCTTCCAATGCCCCAATTTTCCGCATCCATGACAAGGAAATTTCTTTTTAGCTTCTTCTCTACTCATTCGTCCTCTAAATTTTCCACCATTCCCAGCATCATCATTCGTTCCAGAATCTTTTCCTGGATTTTCACTCGGATTTTCCAAATTAATTCCCTGTTTCTCAGCCATTTTCACCTGTGCCCACATCACTTTTTCCTGCAATTTCTTATGTCTTATCCTCAATATCGTCTCCACAATATTTCGCATATTTCAAAATTTCGTCGATAGGTTTCCCTTGCCAACACAACATGTGCTGCTTAATCATCTGACAAATTTCTGGCTTTAGACCATAAACAAATCGATACACAAACTGACTCATGTTCTTATCTCCAATGTCCTCAAATCCACTATACTGTTTAAATACCTGCAATAGACGCTCATAGTAGGAATGTACTGATTCATTAGCTTCTTGGGTAGTTCGATCTATTTTTACCCAATCCGTTTCTTTCGGGGGTATTTTCCCTTTCAGGTATGTTATCACTTGCTGATACTTTTTCATCACATCATTTGACGGGGCACCTGTTTTCGGATCTCTAGGATATTCATCACTAGGCCAATCAACTGTAATTTTACAATCTGTCCACAAATCGGCAGGTACCACTATGTCAAACAAACCATCCAAACCCTTCAACAATACCTTTGACACCTTCACAAACCTGTCAACCTGCTTGTACCATTCAATTGGTTTTTCTCTCAATTTTGGAAAATCATTCGTAAATGACAAAATATCCTGTCTGCTCCATGGGACATGTACATATCCTCCTCCCGCAACTTCTCGCATGGGATACATTTGATCTGCTTTCCCTGTTTCCTTCATCACATATTCTGATGCTGTTCTACTTGTTCGTGCTTCTTCCTTTTTCTTGGCCCACCTAGTTTTCCATTTATCTAGGTCTCCCCATTTTTGCAAAACTAACATTAATTCTCTTATTTGTAATCTTCTTCCAGAGGCATTCATATTTTCTAAATCTTTGTCTGAAAATTCTGCTCTATAGGGTTTCTGTAGTACCTTTGATCTCCCTATTTCTATTCCCAACTGTAGTGCTAAATTGGATAATTTTTCATGGAATATCCTTGCATTTCTGGTGATACTCCTACACAGGAACAATAATTCTTCTTCATCATAGGTATTTAAGCTTTCTAGTCCTACATTTCCTGCTATTATTTCTTCTAATTTGACTTTCAATTTATGAATGTCCATTATTTTCGGAGGTGTGCACTGTTTAACTGACCCTTGCACCCATTTTTCTAGATCTTCAGGTGTTACTATGGTGGCACTTTTTGCTCCCGATGAAGTTATTAAACTTACATCTTTTGAACATCCAGGTACATCTTTTCTGGGAGTGCTATTTACAGAACCTCGAATAGGCAAGTCCATGAGTGATATTGTGGATTCACAGTCACTAAATTGATCCTCAATTATAACTGGAGCTTCAGGTTTTGGATTATTCGCAGGAGTAGGTGTAAGTATCGGTGGCGGACAGCTTCCCTGAGTACCATATAATGGAACTACTGGACCAATTGTTACAGGTATGGTCAACGAATCAGGATGTACTTTTATCTGGGTTATTTTCTGTATTAATTCTGCTCTGGTCTTTTCTAGAGCTTCCTTTTCTTTGTCATGAAGTATTCTACTCGGGGTGAATTCATGCATTACCTGTGGCACTAATGGAGTTTTTGGTGGTGCACTTGGGGTGCATCCACTTGTCCCTTCCTGATATGGTGGGGGATTTCTTAACATTTCCTCTATAAATTCGTCTTCAGACTCCTCATTTCTCATTAAATGTTTTGTCTTTTCTGTGCACTTACTTCCTAATTTCTCCTCTGCTGAGAACAATGGATATAATCCTTCTGTAATCATTGCCCTTCTCCATTGTTTCATCTGACCGTCCCTAGACTCACGTAGATATCTGGGAAAAAATCCTGGATAACTCCTATTACTTCTAGATCTATCCCGCTCAAATGCCTCGGTTTCCCATTCTTCTAGAGCTTCGTACTGAGTTAATCTAGGTCTGGGTTCTAAGTCATTCATCCTCAATCTCAAATTCTGAAGAATTCTTCCATTGAAGGTACCATTCTCGGGAAATGCTAATATTCCATCATTTTTGGTATATTCTATCCAATTCTCCATCCATACACAAGTATGATAACCTCTCTCCATCATCATGAAAGAAGCGGGCGTTTTAGCTGGTGGAATAATAATTCCTTCTCTAGTTTTGATTGGTTTGTCCTTTTTAAAATCATTCTTGATCTTTTGTAAAAATGACATTTTTCTCCTTTCTCCGTACATCTTGGGTAAGTACCGATGTATAAAATTATATTCTGCAAAGCCTAAATATCTCCTATCCTGACGAATTCCTGTTAATGTCGGATCGCGTTTTAACATGCAATCCTTATCCACTAAGAATTTCGCTTCTATAATTTTGACCAATCAAATGTCTGCTATCTTTTATTTCTGAGCCAATCCTTGCGCGGCCTTTTGGTGACGTTTAGCTGTCAACCCCTCCTTTACAATCTGCTCTTTCCTGTCCTTGCTGGTTCAACCAATCCCAGCGCGGCACCTGTGACGTCAGTACTGCTCCTGACTACTGACCCCTCCTTTACAAGGGTTTTTCCACACCCGCTGATTCAACCAATTGTGCGCGGCGTTTTGTGACGTCAGCTCCCTCTCCGGCAACTGACCCTCCCTTTACAAAAATGTACGTAAACTTATTTTCTCTATAAATCTTAATTAAATTTCAGTAACAACATAAAACATTTGCTATCGTGCCAGTTTCTCTAAAATAGGAAAGATAGTTTTTCTCTCACACTTAGTAAAACCTTTCCGTTTACTAACATACACTACGAGTAAAACCCTTCCGTTTACTCTTCATACAAGCTTCAGCAGTACCTGTTACTTCTCCAATGTTACCCTTTCTAGGTGATATAACATCAAATTTTCACCAGCGTACTCTTTTGCTATTACTCACACGTATAGAGTCCCTAACGAGTACTGAAAGTCCTGCTTAACTTTTCAGTACTATTTCTGCCTGGCAGATAACTTCACTGCAGTATGGCTTCCACTTACCATCCGCTATTCCTTTTACCCCGGGGTTTTCTGGACAACATAAAACAAAACTTTTTGGAGATCAACCATCTTCTCCATGACTCCCAGTCGGGTTTCAGGAAGGGTTACAGCACAGAGACGGCCCTTCTGGAAGTGGCGGAAACCATACGGGAAACGGTGGACCAAGGCAGAAGTGCAATGTTAGTGCTGTTGGACTTGTCCGCAGCCTTTGACACTGTGTCACACCACATCTTATTAGAGAGACTTGAGTCCCTTGGTGTGAAGGGCACCGTTCTAAACTGGTTCCGCTCCTTTTTAGAGGGCCGTTCTCAAAATGTGTTCCTGCGCCCTATTATTTCAGCCTCTAGATCCATTAGCTGTGGGGTCCCACAGGGATCGGCGTTGAGCCCCACCCTTTTTAATGTGTACCTGGCCCCTCTCGCCACGCAGATTGAACAGTGTGGGGTGAAGGTGGTCTCGTACGCTGATGATACGCAGCTTGTGTTCTCTTTTAAAGAACACACGGAGGTAGCTTTTATGAATTTTAAACTATGTCTACGTAAAATCCTGACATGGATGACGAACAATTGCATGAAGTTGAATACAGAAAAAACCGAGGTTCTGTTTTTTAATCAACCATCTCCACCTTCCTCGGAACTTTGGTGGCCGGCAGAGCTTAACCCCCTCCTAGTCCGGTGCACTCTGCCAGGAACCTGGGATTTAGATTTGATGCTAATCTCTCGGGCAGTGCCCAAATCTGTAAAATCTCTTCTGCATGCTTTTGGAAATTAAAAAGTTTACGTAGAGTTCTGCATTTACTGCCAATGAATTGTAGGAAAAGTGTAGTCCATGCACTTGTTACCTCTCAATTGGACTACGCAAATAGTCTCTACCTGGGGCTCCCAGATTATTTGTTGAGAAAATTGCAGATTATACAGAATGCTGCAGCGAGGCTGATCAGAAATGTGCCTCTTCGTCACCACATCTCTCCTCACTTGTGTAGCCTTCATTGGCTCCCTGTCAGAAGACGGATTGAATTCAAGGCATTGGTACTAGCATTCAGATCCATGAGAGATGTGGGTCCTCAATATCTGAAGCTTAGACTTCGGAAGTACTGCCAATCTAGATCACTAAGGTCAAACCATCAGGACTTAATGGTGACCCCACGCTTCAAAAAGTCCAGGATGGGGGGCCGTGCCTTTGCTGTGAAAACAGCCGCTTTGTGGAACTCCATGCCTGCTCATCTTCGAAAGGCGAGCTCAGAGCCTCTGTTCAGAAAGGCCTTAAAAACCTGGTTGTTCAGTCTAACCCAATTTACTGCATAATTTTTTCTGCTTCTGTATGCTATCTGCACTTACCGCTAGCGCCGGGACACCTCCGCAGGAGGTAGCCGTGCGCTCTACAAATTGAATTAATAATAATAATAATACACGGATGTTAGTTCATAAAAATACAGATAAAAATTTTCATTACCCAATTAACAAAGAGTAACCATCCTCTGATTACCAGAAAACTGATCCAGCGCGATATCAGCAAACAGCATTCATACACCAGATACTCACTTGGGCCCATACATTCACACTACGCTAATACTTACGCTGGATTTTATCAGTTGTTACTCTTTATCAAAATCCCTGCTACCAATTACCTTCTGAATGAAGAGTAATGACTTACCAATGAATCCTTTGCTAATTGGGAAATTTAAAATGAGTGACATTCATTATAGTACATAATCCTGAAATAACCACTGAGTTAGGAAGTTTTAAAATGTTTATCTAAAGATTTAGCAGAGTAAAATACAGAGCCACATGGTACTTAATCGCAATACCCAAGATTAAGCATAGAAATGATTATTGCTAATCAATGACGGTGTTTAAAGAAGAGGAGAGGATAGAGATAGCAGCGCAACTAAAGGTTGCATTATATTTACCTAAGTGTGAGAACCAAACCCCTTAGCCAAGGAGTTGAAAGAATAGGACCCAGGAAGATGAAAAGCAAAGACTTCCTCCAGGATCAGGACAGGACCGGTGACCTCTCTACAACGACGCCTGCGTCGTTCCCCTCTCTGATACTCGGCTTCTCCTCGATTCTCCCGTGTCTCCCTTCTAATGGACTCCGCCGCCCCCTCCTCAGGACCTCTTCTGGACAGGAATTCAGTCAGCAACCGATCAGCTTGGCAGTCTGGAGCTAAGAGCGCTCTGGCAGCATGGACGCCTGTTCTTCGTGAACGTATGCTCTAACTAATTAACTAATGCTATATTCTATTATACCCTTCTACGCCCATGTACCTCCCCTTAATGTTACTAAAATATGGAGCCACTACTTCTGATTGGACAGGGACAGGGGGTGGATTCTAGCACCATATCGATTTGGCCTAAATTGTAAAGCCTATTGTCTTTACATTCCCACCCCTTCAAATTAATACATTTGCTTTATTTCCCACCCGTCTCATGACAAATGTAAACCAATTTTCATAGACAATGTGTCAATATGCAACAGGAAAGCCAAAGTACAACATCTTCGGCCATCGGGTCGCGGCCTTGGACGACGTCCAGATTGACTTCATTTGGCAGGAACACAGGACACATGCGCAGAACCATTTGCCTCTCGAGTTTCAGGTTACCAACCCAGGCCCAAGTTTACGAACTAATAAAAGTGCAAGAAGAAAATATTAAAATCACAAATAAAATGTTTCACTGTATGCCCACTTTTTCTATTCTATTCCCATTTAATTATATATTCTAACCCGCGTTAGTAGCGTTAGGAAACGACAATTTAGTAATGACATGAGAGCAAGCTGAAGCATGTGAAAACATTAAACAGCCATTTTAATGCACACTGCACAGAAGCAGAAGTTTCCCACCAAGCAAAGAAAGACGTCACACCATGTGATATGGTTGCGACATGCGCATTGAGCTTTCCCGCGCATAGCGGCCATTTTGAATTACAAACAAGCGTTATTCATTAGTAAAACACATAGGCAAGCTTCCTTTTCTGTCGTGTCGTGAATGCAAAGGTTAGTATTAACAATACAAGTTTAATAAATTAATACTGTGAGGAGGATTGAATACAAGCAAGTTTCATTTATGAAACCTTGCTCCATCAGTCTCGCAACCTATATATCAACAACTAATCAAATGGAAGGTAAAGAACTCGAGGGCAATGAGGAGGGTCTGCAATTCATGGAGCTAGCCCTGAAAACATCTGCTCGTCTCCTAGTCACCATTGTTATAGTGAATGTTTATATCACCCCAGTAAGAAAGTGAGGCTGGAGCTCTCAGCAACTCTGATGGAAAAGCTTACGAGCTTAAAATATGAGCGAGGCAACATCACTCTCATAGTCTCGGGTGACTTTAACAGGTGCCTGTTGGGGGCTGCAATACCAAGTAAAATTTTGATAGCACAAGATCAGCTTTGGGGTATACACCACCAAGAGAGACAGACGTTGCATAAAAATGATAAGAAAGGTCAGCTGTTACTAGGGAATTTGGAGCACCTCGGACTTCGGGTCTTGAATGGTTATTTCGCCTTTAATAAACCTCCAGGGCTTTCGTATCACTTCAAAGCAGGAGCATCCCTGATAGACTATACCCTGTTGTGCTTACCTCTAATGTAACACGTGCTCTCCCTTGGCCTTGGTGAGAAATTTGACGGTGACCGCCACCCTCAGGAGACAGTTCTATCAATCTCCCCAGGAGAACACTAGCTCTCAGTTGAGCGGGAGATAATATCTTACACAATCAGCAAGAAGAGGATCAAATGCATGCCTACCTCTCAGCCACACCTTATCCAGGGCTCCAAGGAAATACTCTATATGGCAAATGCAACGCAGGACCCTCTGACCAACTGGGAACGCTTTACAGCTAAATTTGCTGGTCTCTTTGCAGCATCAGTAATGGCATGACTGAATGGCCATTAACACAAGGATCCCACATTAAGCACCATGAGGAGAACCACCTCATCAGGGAGACAACAAGGTGAGCAAACAAACTTTGGAGGGCACTGGGGGGAGGGGGGATACCGAGTGATCTGGACCTATGGCATGAATTGAGGAAAGTAGAAAAAGACCTAAAAAGCAAAAGTGGGAGCTCTTGAGAGTTAGCAGCGATGCATTCTGGGCAAAATTGCTACGCGATAAAAAGAGAAATAACTCGGGCAATTTCTGGCAGACCATGACCAGCATCAACAACTCTCTGCCCAGGTTGGCAAAGGTCTAAAATCTCAGAAGCCACCTGGGTATGCTTCTTAACTATGCATTTCAATCCAATGGGCACAGCACACTCAAAGAGAAATTCACAGTCACCTACAGAACTACAAGGAGAAACACTGAAGCAAGAGTTTCACTTTGCGACCGATCTATAAACTGCCGACTAGGACAAAGCATGTGTGCAGTCAAACTGGGATAAGGAGCAACACACAAGGGTAAACAGCTCAGCAGGCCCAAGTACAACCACACCAACAAGGTTAACAATTGCCACCTTGAAATCTCAATCGTTTAATAGTCCGGAAAGTTGGAAAAAACCCAAGTTATCAATTTGTTCACCCAACATCCAGAAGCAAATTTCCAAATGGTGCTGAGAAGGGCCCCCGGGTCTAAACGGGACCACACCGGCAATCTTCGAGGAAGAGCCCTTCAACTGGGCAAATCAGTTAGAACCACTCATTAATTTTGTCTTAGATAATGGCAGGGTCCCTGCCTCATGGGATGGGTCAGTTATCTTGCCAATATTTAAAGGGGTTGACAAAAGAAAGCCCGAGCACTACAGACTAGTGGCACTAAAAGACAAACAAGCAAAATATTTCGCAGGAGAGGGCAGGAACATTCTAGAGAAACTACAGACGTGGTCTGAGAAAAATAACATAATTCCACTAAACCAGATTGGTTTCACAAAACAAACAGGATCAATAACAAACATCGTGGCCCTTTCCCTGCTGAGTGACTTTGCAATGTCTTATAAACAGTCTGTCCATCTATGTTTTATAGATTATAAATCTGCATTTGACAGGGTAAACTGCAGCAAAGTATGGTCAAAACTCACAGCCTGGAATGTGCCTGGTGGCCTTCTCAGGACACTACAAATGCTGCATACAAATTTGTCCATTAGGATTTAAATTGGAGGATGGTTCCCAACTGTCCAGGTTCATACAAACAACCAAAGTATTAAAGCAGGGCTGTGTACTGGCGCTGACTCCTTTTAACTTGACCCTCTCAGATCTTCCTCCCTTACTAAACAAAGTCAACAGTCATGCCCCAAAAATGGGAGGAATTCTGCTATCAATCCTGCTTTATGCAGATGACTTAGTACTGGCTAGCAGAACAAAGGTGGGGCTGCAATGATTCCTGGATGCAACTTTGAAATAATAGAAATGGTTTGACCATAAATATGAAAACGAGTGAAACCTTAACATTCCAAAGAAAACAAGCATTGGCATAGCCAATAGGTCTCGCTTTTGGGACCTTATAAGTATTTAGTTATGCAGCACAATATCCTTGGTGCAATAACATCAACTGTTGCATGGCTAAAAACTTATAAGGTCCCAAAGGCGAGACCTATTGGCTATGCCAATGCTTGTTTTTGTTAGGCACGGGGAGATTAAGTGATTTGCCCAGAATAAATGATGTTGAGCATCCTTGCCGAGACTCGAACCCAGTTCCCCAGCACCGAGGTCGACCGCTCTAGACATAAGACCACATCCTCTCCCCTAGCAGCAACCTCCATTTTGCCAACCTCTTGCTCGCCCATGTACCCCGAATCCGAAGAGCCAAAGCCGGCGAGAATGGATTCTTCCACCTGGCTACCAAAGCCTGGAACGACCTTCCCCGGCACATTAGAGCCACCAGCTCAGTCCCTGAATCCCGCAAAAAAAGGCTGAAAACCTGGTTCTTACAATAGGTCCCAGCCAGGATCGCACCGTCCTTCTTCAGGTGCAGGATATCCTCCTGAGTGATAAGCTCGACCTACAAATACACATAATGTTGGTACCCCAATACATTTTCACTGACGAGAGTAGGGAAGCAGTGCTGATGTGAAGGGCCTAGCTCCAGACGAGTTGCAGCGTCTCTAAGCACTGTGGTGATCCAAGGACATCCAATCAGGTGTGTAATGCACCCTTTGATGGGGACGCACACAGTCTCAGGAGGCTATTTGACAACCTGTCCAAGGTAATCTGAAGCAGGCAACAGGTTAGAACCCACTGTTTTAAATCTGAGGGCACAGACACAGATGACGATCCTGTTATTTTGTAAGGATCGAAACGTCGACTCTCGCACACTGACCCATATTATAATGTACAGAGTAAGGCGCATAGGGGCAGAAGTGTTGCTTTAAATTTAATTAAATAAATTAAATGTTTTGACTTATGTCACACACTATTGCCTGAGTTTTTCTGTTTTTGTTCTGCTTATTTAATTTTGTGTCATTTGTGTTTTCTCCCACCGATTTGACTAAATTGTCTAATAAATGTGATTGTATTTTTTCAAATTGACCGCATGTCTGGTCATAATTGTTTTCCCAGTTAAACGCCTAGATAAGTTCTCTTTAGGGACCTCTGTTCCTTTAAAGCACTATGCACCCCTGGTCCCTAAATATTCATGGGTTTCGCTTGTTCTCTGTAGGCACAGACACGACAGACCGCTTAGTCCTTATACAGTGGCGCTATCCCGCAGGTCCCAAAGAATGCACAGCCTCAGACCTCAGGCAGTGGAGCAACCCCTAGATTACACCGATCATACAGGCTTAAATCTCAGACAATAGAACTACCCACAGATTAACCACGTATTACAACTCAGGTGTATCCTAGCAGTAAGCTCACCCTGTACACAAATCATAGCGACTCAGGGCTCAGTGATTCGAGTTAGCCCTCAGTTACAAAGATAGAATAGGCCCAGGCCCAGGCCCAGGCCAGGGCCGCATGTATTATACGGAATGGTAATACTGTCTGGGGAAGATTTCTCCTCATTAGTACCAGTTTAACAGAAAAATACAGAAATAGGGACCTGTAAGATGACCAGTTAACCTTCACTAAGGGCTTTCCACTGTGTGCGAAAACATGCTGCAACATTTTTAGTAACTTTTGATCGGTTTGAGCTAGAGAAAATTTTTGGGTTAAAATCTGCAGATCTGGATTATGTGGCAAATCCATAATTATGCAAAAAAAAAGCCACAGCCACAGAATTGCATAATTCCAGTGGCCCCAGATCAGGCCAATGCCAACAAAGCTTACTCCGATGACACGGTTATACAGGTCCAGGCCTTCACCGGCAGAGATAGCCGAAAGCTTACTCTGAACCTACCATGCAAGTTTATACAAGCAGAGCTGTCTTTAGATTTATACATTTCTTACAGGTTGAGGCGTTAGCCAGCAGAGATGCCTCCCAGGTTACATACATGTTACAGATGACAGCAACAGCCAGTAGAGCATCTTACAGTTTACACAGATCTCCCAGGCTCAGGGCTCAGTCACTAGCGTTGTATCTCAGTTTACATAGATCTCATAAACTCCCGCCTCATCCATCAGTGCTATCTCTCAAGTTACATAGACCTCACAGGCTCAGGGTGCAGTTACTAGTCCTGTCTCTTGGCTTACACAGATCTCACAGGCTCCCACCTCAGCCACCAGTGCTATCTCTCAGGTTACACAGATATCACAGGCTCAGTGTTCAGTCTCTAGTGCTGTAGCTCAGGTTACACAGATCTCACAGGCTCAGTGTTCAGTCACTAGTGCTGTATCTCAGGTTACACAGATCTCACAGGCTCCGTGTTCAGTCACTAGTGCTGTATCTCAGGGTACACAGATGTCACAGACTCCCACCTCAGCCACCAGTGCTGTCTCTCAGGTTACACAGACATCACCAGCTCAGGGCTCACTAGTCCGGTCTCTCATATTACACAGACCTCACAGGCTCAGGGCTTAGTCATTAGTGCTGTCTTTCAGGTTACATAGATATCACAGGCTGCCGCCTCAGCCATCGGTGCTATCTCTCAAGTTACATAGATTTCACAGGCTCCGTCATTATAGCCGTCTCTCGGGTTACACAGATCTCACAGGCTCAGGCATCAATAGAGCTAATCTTCCTGTTACACAGAGCCTACAGGTTCACGTCTGACAACTGATCAGTCACCCAGAAAACAAATATTTTAGAGGGTTTTAGAGGGCTTCTCTCGCCGGAGGCTCTAGAACGGTCTCACAGAGCCCTCTGCTCCTAGAGACCAGAGCGTTTACAGGAAGGAATGATTTTATCAAACAAAAACAGCACAGAACAGTTCGAGTGCCTCGTCTCCCCTGGCAGCAATTTCCAAAAACAAGCCAAAAAAACATGCTCATGGAAACAACTAGCTGAATGTGCAATTTCAGGCACCCACCACAGTATTACCCAACCCATCGTAATGGAACCTAGGAGATTTGAATAAATCATTGCCAAGAAAGTACTGGGGTTGCAGTGTTCGAGGTCAAATAACTCTAGATCACTCACCTGTGAAAAAAAGCAACGAGCGACGGAAATCATGTGGGGAGACATGGGAACGAGGGCGGCGAGCGACGGAAATCATGTGGGGAGCGGGGCCGCGAGCGGTGAGCCGCAGAAGGTGAGCGAAGCCGAAAACTACGGGGCGCATCGGGGGACATGGAGCGGGGGCGAGCGAGCGCGGCAGCCTGCAAAGCAGTCCCAAGAAACGCTCGTGCGTCGTGGCTGGCCTTTGGATGAGTACGCGCGGCAGACATGTGTTTCCACTTATCGCGCCCGCGTCTGGGCACGATAATTGGAAACACATGTTTGCCGCGCGTACCCATCTCAAAAAGGCCAGCCACGACGCACGAGCGTTTCTTGGACTGCTTTGAAAACTCGCTTACATTAAGTCTTCGCCTCTAAGCAGCGCTTGCGCGCTACTCGAGGCTCGACCTAAAAACTGAACAGTCACAATTTGCATCTGTGAAGTGAAAAGGTGGAATCAGCTAATGTGTAAAAATACCTTGGAGTGCTATTTAATCCCAATGGAAGGTTCACAGCCCAAATCGAAGAAATTAAAAGTAAAGGCAAAGGACTGGCAGTTCGTCTAGGGTCACTGCACAGGAAGATGAAGGGTTTGTCGCTTTCCTCAATCTTGCAGGTTGTGCAAGACAACGTCCACCCCACGTTGGCTTATGGGAGTGAGGCTCTGAGGGGCTGGGACAGCACTGTGCTGGATAACACAGTATCGAAAATCGAAAATCTTCAAGTCCATTTTCCACCTGCCAGCGCACACGTTCCATGCTCAAGTTCAGCTGGAGTTCGGCCTAGTAAAACAAACTTTGGGCCGTTAGGCAGCTTTCGTGAACTGCTGCCAAAGCCTCAAACCCGCAACGTAGAGCTCTCTGGGCAATTACCTCTGGCTGGAAATACAAGGGAGTGATCGTTCACCCATGAAAGCCTTCCTGCAACGGTCCCTCGCGATCCTCAGCCTCTTATCTACTTGGGTACTAAACCTGACCCATGGCGAGCTAAACAGAACAACAAAACTACACACCAAAGCACTTTCACGTCTGGAAGACAAGCAGTTGTTGGCAAGGAGGAGCCATGGGTGCCTAACACTCAGGGGCATATTTACAAGCCCCTTGCGACACTTTTACGCCGCTGTTGCGTCACTTTTGTGACGCAGCGGCGGCGTAAACCATGCGCCACATTGCAACTTATTTACAACGTGACGCATCTAGGCAGATGCGTCACGTTGTAAAGCACTGCGCCACAAGAAACCTGCGTCAGGTTTCATGTGGGCGTTCCGTCGGAGGAAAGCCTCGGAAAAGTGACGCAGTGAAATCTACAAGATTTCACTCAGTCACTTTTCCGACGCTGCTGCGTCAAAACCTTGTGCCTGCTTGAAGCAGGCGTAAGGCGTGACGCAGCATGTTGGAGATAGGCCGGGTTGGAACAGTGCTGGAGTTGCGTCGCGCGCGCTTCATGACTCTCGCACTGCGCCAAACTTACACCGGCAGATACGTCACGCATCTGCCTATCCGTGCGCCACGGCGCGCCGCATTATAAATGCGGCGCATCCATGGTGGCGCACGGGTAGTTTTGCGTGACGCATCTTTCCTGGCGCATCCCTGCTGATTTGCAGGGATGCGCCAGAAGTTGTAAATCTGCCCCTCAGTACCAACACAAAGGTATCCCCTCAAGGCTTTTCAGCGATACCTTACTCTAATTATACAAAGGGACAGATTTTAAAATACAGACTGGGGATACTGCCTGTACTAAAACATTACCCACCTTGGAGAAGAAAGCAAGGCTGGGAACCTTGCAGGCTTTACGGACAAGCACCAGAGGGCATCATTCATGTGTTGTGTCTCTGCTAATCCACCGTGGCTGATCGCCGGAAACTCCGACGCAAAGATTTCAACAAGAGAGGGATAAGATCGTGCAGAGAGGCAGTTGTAGTGTGTTTCAACCCTACGGACTTAAGACTGAACTGCGTACTGGTAGAATTTCTCAGGATAGTGGAGAAAAGGGTATAGGCCATGGAACGCAACAAAGCAGATGAGGCCTAGCGGAGTAGGGTGCGATTCAGCAACAGGGTTCTTGTGGCATAAATTGGAGGGGAGGCATGCAGGGGCTCTTTATATAGCACCAAGGCACTATAATGGTTAGGCACATTTGCACTTTATAATCTGCGATTTCTAAATGGCATTACATTAGTTACAGCACTTTGCACAGAAACGAAAACTCCCTTCTGTGGATTGGTACTAATGTACTTTAAATTAAGCCACTCTGCATAGCATGGCTCCGTCAGAACCATTTTTGAATGGAATTGCTTGCTGATAGCCGAATGGCACCTTAGCATTTACACCTGGGACCCCTATCTGAATGCTTTTGTTGCGCACCTTTGGTTATTGCACATCTCCCTAGGAGTAAATCTTGCTGCAAACTTGAGGTAGAAAGTGCTAGGAATGTTGCTTTCTATCATTTTAAAGATCCAATTTTCATAATCTTAGTAGCCATCCGCCACTTACCCCCTTTGTCTCTGCACTTAGGACTTTAGGAGAAGGGCTAGGAAGCCATGTTATAATAATCAACAGTTTTACTTGGCTTTTATTCTGTACAGGGATTTGGGCTAAGTATTTTGTTTTTATTGTATTTTAATTTTATATCCGGAGATTTGGCTACAGTTTTATTATTGAATGTTTTATAGCTCAATAATTGGCAAATGACAACTCACAGAAGTTATTAACGTTGTAATTGCAGTGTTTTGTTGCATTGAGGGTCATTTGTATTGCAATGGTTTCAATTAACGATGCAAATAAACTAAAACTAAACTAAAATTAAACTAAGAGTTAATGGGAGGGTCCCACCTTTAATGGCAACTGTGTTCACTAGTACTTTAATTAAATCAACCTAGTCCAAAGCTTTGTCAGGGTTCAGTCAGACATGCTCTATGGTGTTTCTTAGTGAGTACCTGTTCTCATTCACACACAGTGACACCCCACCTTCAGATCCATTTTTAGCCAGGCATGATAGTGATGTCAGAGTTGGTTTATTGCAAATCGAGGGTTCAAACCGCTGCTGCTACCTACCATTAAACACCATTGCTCCCACTCATGGTTTCACGTTCCTTGGGCAGCGGCGGCCGGCACAGGTAAGCACAGTGAGGCGGGGCAGGGCGGGGCAGGGGGGAAGGCAACAGACAACGGAATAGGTGTTATTTATTTATTTAATTATACCTATTCCGACGTCTGTCGACTTCCCTCGCTCCCACCCCGAACCCGCCCCGCCCCACCGCACCACGTTTACCTGTGCCGGCCGCCGCTGTCCTTGGGTGCCCTTGAGTGTCTCTGCGGCCTGTCAGCTTGTACTGCACCATCCTGCAACATGTTCAATCACATTTAGCCTGCTACTGTGCTTCTTTTTCCTCTAGATTTCAGATTTGCTTAAAATGATGCCAAATTGGGTTGGTTTCTCACATCAGAGTTTAATGAGTTCCAGAGTTGAACACCTAGGATTTTGATCCTTCGTGAGTCTGTGTAAATCTTGTTTATGCAATCCAAATTGTGTGAAGTTGTTTGAGACGTGTTTATACCTTACAACACTCCAGAAGCAAGGCACTCTTACATGAAGACCACAGACCTTTTGCTCCCCCCAAACTGTACGACAACATAGGTACAACAAAATCCCGGCACCTGATTAAAAATAGTGAAAGGCTTTATTTTTGCACCTATGCACTCACAGCAGACCATGTGTTAGTCAAGCCTTTGCTTGCTGCTTCCATCTTTAAAATATTGTAGCCACTTTCAAGCTCTCAAACAATCAGGGCACCCTCACTTCCTATTCAACCCATAAGTCCATGCTGCTCTACCTAGCAACTCAGCCCTGCTCAGTCAGTCTGGGTGCACAATAATTAGCTGACTGTAACCCTTAACTATGCCAAGGGCGGTCCCATTAGGGATCTTGACTACAATTATAACCCCTAGAAGAGCTACTGAGGGATATCAATCCAGATGTGACTCGTTTTTTCAGACAGAGTTGTGGTATATGATATATAAACATCTCCTTCATAATAGATATATCATAGGGTTAAAAAGTCCCCCCTAGAGACCCTTGATCCTATTTGACTGTATTTTAAGGTCTTAACCCACAGAAAAAAGGGAAGAGAGATTGAGCCTTCCCTCGTTCTCCCATAAACTGTTGGATGGATCAGAGTGGCCTAATAGGAGACTCCCGTACCTTGAAGTAAGTGTGACTACAGTACGGGGTTCCCACTCTGTCCCCGAGTTAGGATCATCATTGATAAAACTCGGGTACACAGACGGTGTGTCTACAAAAAAGGCAAAAAAAGCCCCCTAGGAGTTCCCTACCATATAGTGGAAAAGCTAGGAGGGTACGTATGTAAAACGTCTCTTGGGGATCCATATCCTGATGAATGTCAGTGACCCATAAGGGCGGCGACCTACGGCAGAAACATGTTGATACGGCAGATAGGGTGATGGTGTCGTTGCTTGCCCATATACCCTGATTTGGAACTTTTTTAATCCTGCCAAGTGGGAGCCATAATAAAGACAGCGGATACCCACTTAGACAGTTTTAATATTTTTCTCTGTGTGAGGGATCCCTACTGTATAATTGTTTTCTTTCCTATATTATGTTTTTTCTTAACCCTCCTCCCTGGATGTTGGCCTGCACCAGGGAGTCGCAGCGGCCCTATGATGAAGCATTCCACTCATTGAGTGGGTGAGTGCAGTATTCACACCCTTTTGGGATTCCCAAATTGGGTCATTCATTTTCAGCTTTTACTTCTCTCGTTTGTGTAGGTGAAGAAGGGTTTTTCCACATTTTTATTTAAAAAAATACTTTTTGAAGTAGGAGGGGACCGGTTGGCCCATGTCCTAGAGGGTAATATACATAGAAAAATTGTTCCTGAGTTATTACCTTTAGTTACAAGTACTTCTCGAGCAGTGAGTAGTGTATTTTAAGGTCACCAGAGAACCCTGGCCCTCTTTGGCTGTACTCTATGTCACTAGAGAGCTCCAACCCTGTTTAGCTCTGTTGTATGGTCACAATGGACTCCTGGCCCTCTTTGACTTTTTTGTAGTTTCCCGGAGGGCCTGGACCCTGTTTGACTGTACTGTATAGTCACCAGAGAGCTGTGGCCTGATTTGGGTGTATTGCAGGGTCCCCAAAGATCCCTGACCCTATGTGGCTGTATTGGGTGTTTACCAGGGAGCCTGGCCCTGTTGTAGTATATGGCTGTATATTAGAATCGCCACAGAGCCATCATGATCCAGTTTGATTGTAGTGTAGGGTGATCAGATAGCCTTGGACCTGTTTGGCTGAACTGCAGGGTTTCTCGAAAACCGTGACCCTATTTGGCATTATGGCAAAAGAGTCATGCACTATTTGGCCGTGCTGTAAGGTCATTAGAGCACCCAAAACCTGTTTGGTTGTACTGTATGGTCACCAAAGACCCCTAATGCTTATTAGACTGCGCTGTACGGTCACCAGAGAGCCCCGACTCTCATTGGCTGTACTGTAGGTCACCAGAGAGCCCTAACTCTCATTGGCTGTACTGTAGGTCACCAGAGAGCCCCGACTCTCATTGGCTGTACTGTAGGTCACCAGAGAGCCCTGGCTATGTCTGAATGTGTTGTAGGATCACTAGATGGCTCTCACTCTGTGCTAGGGGTCACCAGAAAGATTCCTGAACCAGAAAATGCTGTCTGTTGTTGCCAGACACATTAGAACGTATTCCAAACCTTCTGCAGCCTTAAAGGACATTGGCATCATAGCCAATGACAGCTCAGCATCCACATAATACATTTTATTGGTGATAAAAACGTGTTTTTCACCTAAGAATCCTGAAGAGAATGATGTGCTTCCTATTCTTTCCCCACAGGCTTTAAACCATTATATCGCTCATCTCGACCCTTCCACACAATGCTAATGGAATCTATCGTTGCAGGTCACATTTTCAATCAATCCTCTCCTGGCCAGTTCAGAATGCAGCTGCTCAGTCTCTGTTTTGTATTCGCAGACACCAGGGATCACTGCACTTCCTGCCAAAGGAGCTCAGAAATATGCTCCAGACACTCTACAGAGCACCAGATCTTCCACCTGTAAACTTCCATCATGACAGACAATAACTCACCCTGGCATTCAAATTACAACTTTCAACAGAGTCTACCTATTCAGCCGTTCTTCTTCAGTACAAACTGCATATAGTGGGGGCGTTGCATTGCTAAACATCTACATTTTATGATCACAATATAACCCAGTAGTGGCGTTCCAAGTTGGTGGGTGGCCCGGAAAGTGGTTAACTGAACATTACTATGTGCAGGCGTTTTGTATCACTTCATTTAATTTTTGGGGACCCCAAAGTGATTATTAAGCAGTGACTCTGAGATCTTAAAAACGCCAGAAGTGTTATTTAAACTTTCACTTCAGCATTGCCACAACATCTGTGTACATGATGGGGGTGTGAGACCACTAGAGAGGACAGGTGCAAAGCTTCCGTAGGATTCCCGGAGAGTTGGCATCTGCATTGAGGGTGGCAGTACTTCAGAAGTCGAAGTGTTACTAGGGATTAGTGGAGATGTTCTCAGGAGAACATCTATCTGCTAGTAGCATGGAGAAAAGCACTGGCTATGCATCTCATCTCTACTGAATAATCGTCTGCCCCGCGCGCGCGTGTAAGTGTCAGACTCAGTCCTGCTTTCAGGAAGGTGCCACATGGGGTGATCATACCTGTGCAGACCTGTAGACGTCTGCAAGCAGTGCTCTAATTTGATGCACATGCTCTTCATAGTTGTCAGCTGATCACGTCATAAGAGTGTTTTCAGCCAGTCCTGGTTTACTAGACAATAGCACCTAAGTATTGTAGAACTTGTATTTCCATACATTTTGTAACTCCGGCATACATTAATGCTATCTCTTGGCACTAACTGAAATGTATGCTTATGACATGTGTCAGCTGCTCTCCTGATGCTTCTGCAGAACGGCTGTTGCCATTAAACATTTCTCCGTAGGCGATCCTGACACCTTTGCACTTTAGGATACTATTTCTTGTAGGTAAATTGACGGCAATTGCTTAGATTGTCCATCTGAGCTTGAATTAATAATATTAATAACATTTGTTATTTTATATAGTGCTTGATACCACACTTCTGCCGTTTCTAAGGGCTATAAATAACAGGTGTTACTGTTAGCCAATAAAATGGTACTCTCGTTACTGACCACCAAATGGTGGAAGATAAATTTGGAATTGTCAGGATAACAACTTGTGACCCGCAGATCACATCAGATGTCTGCAGCAAGCATTCAAATCACGGAGGCCTATTGTACATGTATTTATTAATGAGTGTTACATTGGCTTTGTTTTGTCATATTGCCACTTCAAAGCGCATGTTGAAGACAGCCTCTGTATAGTTTTCGACGAAGATCTCTGAATGAAACCTCAGATTAGAGCAGTGACTTCCTCTTGCTTCCCATAAGGAACAGGGTCAAGACTGATTTGCATATGGCTGGGGCTGCACTGGGGTGGCGAAGTGAGCTAAAGAAAGATGATGGATCCAACCCAGATCTATAATTGGGGGTGAGTGTCTGAAAAGTTTCAGCGCTCCGTCCATCATCCCCTTGTATTTGCTTTGTTTGCCCTAAGTTGGCAGGGCATGCTTAGATCTGGGTCCCTTGCTCACTTTGCCACTGGATTTAAGCTAGCTTGGCCGATGGCGGGTGTTACCCTGAAACTGCGCCCAGGATGCTTGTTTCCGGTCCAGGGAAGACCTGGCTTGGCAGTTTGAACCGGACTGTTCCCATCAGGAACAGGGTCAAGACTGATTTGCATATGGCTGGGTCTGAAATGGGGTGGCGAAGTGAGCTAAAGATTGATGATGGATTCAACCCAGATCTGTGACTGGGGGTGAGTGTCTGAAAATGATGATGGATTCAACCCAGATCTGTGACTTGGAGTGAGTGTCTGAAAAGTTTCAGCGCTCCGTCCATCATCTCCTTGTGTTTTCTTTCCTCTTGCTTCCTTCATCTCTGCAAAATAAAAAAAATCTGGAAATTTTTCTCGGTCTAGGCCATCATCCAGATTGTAATTGCTCTTGTGATGTCCCGTTTCGATAACGCCAATGCTCTTTACTTAGGTCTTCCCAAGACTGCAGCTTGTGTAAAATCAAGCAGCCAGATTGGTCAATCGACAACCTAGGTACGGCTATATTAAACCTTTGCTAAAGGAATTACACTGGCTCCTAGTTGCTCAGAGAACCCTGTTTAAAGCGGAATGTATGATCTTCAAAATCCGCCATGGTAAAAGTCTCACCATTGTGTCTTCTAGAGTACGGAACTACATCCACAGGCGCAATCTCAGATAAGCACACCACAATCTCTTAGAGGTTCCCAAGTTCAATAGGAAAAGACTGGGGGGAAACAAGTTTGCTGTGCTGGGTCCTGGTGTTTGGAACTCCTTCCCAGACAACGTAAGAGCCGCTACCCCTTACAAGCATTTTACAACCCTGCTAAAAACATGACTTTTCTAACAAGCATACGATTAACTGCTCTTGCATTCTGCTGCTAGTGCTCTTATCACCATGAAAACGGTTGGTGAACGTGCACTTTAGAAATTCCTTATAACATAGTATAACATAACATGACTGTGTTATGAATGCAACAGAGTGAGTGAAGCAGACTGGCACTTGCCCGTAGACACAGATGTAGTCAATTGCTATATGAATAAACTTCACATATAACATAACACTTAAGTCCTCATTATGAGTACCTCGTAATCTCTTATGAGTCCGGTAACTCAAGTTACCAGACCCATTGAGTGTATGAGTAAACAGGAAAACCGCTGGACCATTTAAGTTTCCACTGGACTCCGGCTGCCAAAAACACATAGAAAAAGCGATGCCAAGAATGAGCCATAACTAGGAGAACTGGATGCATTCCTTCCAATTTCCTGGGTATTCCCCATTTATTAGTGGACCCTAAGTTTCCAACTCTTAATGACACGGTTGTTCAGTCCCCCAGAGTTACCGTATTGGCTGGTAACGGTAACTCTTAGGGGCTAAATTACCTGTCCCATTACCTGAGATCTCATAATGAGGCACCAGGTGACTGAGGCCTGAGAATGTTCAGTGTTTTATATAGTTTGTAAGGCAGGAGGTTAGTATAATTTAAAGCAATCACACTTTCAGCATGTAAGAACCTTTTTTCACAGGGAGACAGTGTTTTGACCAAGATCACAATAGTTTCTTATGTGGGAAAGGTAGGATAAGATCTTGGATCTTGTGTTCCCAACTTCAGTAGGCTAACCTCTAAGGCACCTCACTTCCTGTGCTGTGGGAGTGAGCAGACATCAAATGACTGCATGAAATAGCCTCAAGGTAGAGAGAGAACATGCAAACTGCTGCTAGGCCACAAGGGTTGAAGATTCAGATTCAAGATGGCCGCCGAATGGGAGCCCCAAAATGAAGCTCCCGGATTCAGGATCCCTAATCTTTGAGATATCCTAAACAATCCATGCCATCCACACTCTAAACCTGGACGAATTAACAAACCATTTATAGCGGATCAATTGGAGATAAAGATTTATCTGTACTCACCAGAGTTAGCTCTTTTTCTGCAAGTTGAAGACCCGGGCTCGACTGATGGTTAGCAGGAATCGTCATGGGCGCTATCCGAGAAGAGATTCCTGGTGGCCATCCGGCACTCGGCGGTTGCCTCCCCATCGTTGCGGGTGACTGTGGAAGTCGGAAGAAAGGATCGGGGCCACGGTCGCAGACCCACTGATGCGTGATCAGTCTTCCCGCTCTGGCTGGCTGGGTGATGGATCGGCAGGGGTGAGTTGCACTCACACGAGTGGACCCGTTGTGCTGCTAGCAGTGGCCCGATCGAAGGACAGTTGGAAGCGTCTGGGGCTCTGATCGACCCGGGTTCACAGTGGGCAGTACAGCACTCAGAGGGTCCCTCTCCGTCGTTGTGGGCTGCTGGGGAGGGCCCCTGGTTGGATCGGGCTCGCAGGTCTGTTGTCGCTGGATCGGTCTCCTCGATCTGACTGCTGGCTGCGGGATCGGTGAGGGTGAGTCGGAGCCTCCCCATCATAGAGGTGGCTGTGGAGGTCTACGGGCTGGACCTGGCTCATTATCGCTGACCCGCTGACGCAGGTTCTGTCCCCCTGTTCTGGCTGACTGGGTGCGGGACCGGCTAGGGTGAGGTGCACGCACACAAGTGGACCCGGTGTGCTGCTAGCAGTGGCCCGTCCGAAGAATTGCAGGAGACGTCTGTACCGAGAGCACAGTCGGCCGTACGGCACTCTGAGGGTGCCTCTCCCTCATTGCGGGCTGTGGTGGAGGACGCCTGGTCGATCGGGCTCGCTGGCCCGTGGTAGCTGAACCGGTCGCCTTGAGCCGACTGCTGGATCGGTGGGTGGAGTTGGAGCCTTCATTCCCCCCTTGGACTCGGAGTCACTCGCAGGGTTGGTGCTTTATCGAGGGCCTCTATGGCAGAGTCGTGAAGTCGGCCCCATGCTGTGGGCAATAGAGCCTGCCTGGATGGGCGAGTGCCGCTGTACTTTCCATCTGCCCATGTCTGGCTGTACAGCTTGAGCCCTCCGGGCCTACGAGGACTACGTGGTATGGGTTGCCTGGACTACTCTCATGCTGTTTTTAGTCCCGGAGGGCTGCCCTCGTTTGAACCTTGAAGGTCTGACTCGCGCTGGAAAGGCGGCCCTCGCACCTCCTCTTGTGCTAAAACCGGGAGGTCTGATACGCGCTGAAAGGACTACCTCGCTGATCTGGCCGGTTTGCTACGGCCTGCCCCCCAGTGTGGTTTGAGAGGAGCGGCGAAGTGGAGCTCAGGATCTCTATGGACGCACGGGGAGACGGCGCTGAGGAGGGCTGACTGCTTCTGCCCGCCTCCCACTGTGGTTGCGCGGAGCGGGGGAGCAGAGCCCCAGGTCCTGTTGGTCGGGTGAGTCGGAGACCTCCTGCCCCCCTGGTTCGAGAAGCTGGTAGCGGTGAGGAGGTGAAAGACATAATTTGCAGGGAGGAGGTGAAAGACACAATTGGCGGTCCGATGCCACACCTGGAGAACCTACCCGGTCCCCTGAGGACTGTGTTACTGGGACTGTTTACAAGTGGGTGGGAACCCGGGATGGCTGAATCACTCTTGCTGCTTGGGCCTTGGAGACGAATCCGAGATTTGTTTATGATCACTGCCCCCTACTGGGAAGGAGCCTCTCCTTTCACAGGGCTCCAGTCAAGGGATTTTTGATAGGTCACCACTTTCTTCTTCTGGGTTGTTCATGGTCCCTTCAACTCAAGACCTATGCTAATTTACGATCAGTAAGGTGGGACACTTAACTGTCTAGTATATGGGGAGGACATATTGGCTTCAGACAAAATACACCAGTCACATTTGAGCCACTTTCTGTCCGGTCGTTGTTAGAAACGTTGGCTTGGCCCCCTGGCACACTTAGACTCAGCTTGTTTGCGATCCTCCTAGCTGTTACTAGGCTCTAGGCTTATGCTTGGATCGATCGATTCAACTTGGATCGATGGCGCAACCATCTACTCGTTCCTCTAATGGCCTGACACGGGTAGGCACTAATGCTTGCAAGATTACTTACCCTCCCAACCTCTCGAAAAAGGCAGCTAAAACCTTTAAACACAGTATACTTAAACGCTACCCTGAAACCCTCATCTCTGATACTTACCTATGTGCATCCATGGGCATAGTGGTGACAGACCTCATCTTTTACACTACCAGAAGAGCCCAGTGGAGAAGAATTTTTATGAATAAGCTCCGTTCCAAAGCCATTTGTAAAACCCCTCACGGTTCCCGCATTAACAGAACTCCATCTCGTTTCCTCAAAGCGGAACTGACCATCTCCCTCTACAATAATGGCAACATCCTCATTCAAGCCTCCGACTTGTACTTGAATCGGTTTGACAATATTTTTAATAAGATGAAAAACTCACTTAATAACCCTAATACCAATGCCAATTTAGGTCATCCCAATCTCCCCATTACGGCAACACCTTCCCCCACCTCTCTTTTGTTGATCCACTCTGATACCGACCGCAACACGACTGAGTTTAACTTTCCCTATACCAACCTGGACACTACAGGCTTGCTCTCTCCTAATCACAGTAACCCTAATCTGACTACGTCTCCCAAGACCAGTAACCCGAATCTGATTGTGTCTCCGTCCCTGCACACAACTTTAACCCCCAGCGCCCTTCCTCTGAACCCCCTACGCCCGCCCTCCTCCTCTACCTCTACACCTATTACACAGGATACTACCTTAGGGCCTCCCTTTCCCCTGAACTCTCCTAGTCCTACCGCAGCGTCCTGCTCTACATCCATGGCACAAGATACTACCAGTGGGCCCCCCCACTTGCCTCTTTAACCTCCTTCTCAGATCCCTGACTCCATCTATGCCAATCCCACTCCAACTTTGGAGCTCGCAACTGAGCTCAAGCAGGGATCCATATCCCTGTGCAAACGCTGTGAGGAGAAGGGGCCTATCCCTGCAACTTATTCGGGACGGGTACCGGACTGTGACAGCCTTAGACGGCTTGAAGATAAACTGGCTGAACTGAAATTAGACCTCCTTACTGTTAAGGACAACCTCCAGACCCTCCTACAATGCTCATGGAAGATGTTGGTCAAACCCCATCCTCCCCCGGGGTCCGATCCCCCTACGCCCCCAGCAACTACTTTAAGTGGTGGAAGGGAAAGGCCCACTGATACTTGCCCGAGTAACCCTCGCTGGCCCACTCGTCCTCTTCCCAACCGCCACTCTAGACCCCCTAGAACCCAGCCTCAGATGTCGGAGGACACACGCGCACTACTACTTTCTTATGAGGACTCTGCGGTCTCTCCTAGCATCATACCCACTATCACATCTGACCCGGATAGAGAACCTAGCGTTAACTTTAGATCCTTGAATAAGGATAACTTACTTCAGATTTCCACATCGCACCGAGTGGAAGCAACTACAATCTCTCATATCAAATCGATGCTTCTCAACTGCAGATCAGCAGTGAAGCACGCAGCGGATATCTCCGAACTTATCATATCACAAGATTTAGACCTCCTAATTCTTACGGAAACTTGGCTTAATGACTCCTCCTCCCCAATTCTTGACATTTTAATTCCGCCTGGCTATGACATTATTAGATGCGATAGGTCTATTAAATCTGGGGGGGGCATTGCCTGCATCCATCGATCCAACCTCGTTTTGAAGCAGACTCATAAGGACCTGATGTCCTCCTGCAAACACCTAGTCACTGAAATTTGGAACAAGGGCAAGATTGTGTGTGCTTTACTCGATCTATCATCCCCCAGGGGATAACCTACTTTTCGTAGAACAATTGATGGAATCCATCTCTACCAGCTCAGCCCACCACCCTAACCGTATCTTCCTCGGTGACTTCAACCTTCACTGGAATGACGCTAATGATCCACTAGTTTGCTCATTTAAGACTTTCCTCTCCGACCTCCACTATATACAGGCATGCAACGGACCCACCCACTGCAAGGGTGCTACCCTTGACCTCATCATAGCTAGAGATCACATCATTCAATTGGATGCCATAGTACCATGTGATTGGTCGGATCATCACCAAATCTCCTTTCACATTCAGGAAAAGGTATCACTTAGACAAGGTCAACCGCTCAAAAACAAGCAGGTGACTCATAATCTGAGAGACATCAACATCACTAACCTATCCAACATGAGCAAGAATCTTCTGGAACCTCCCACTAACATGAATAATTTGGAAGAGCTGATGGATCATTACTTCAGCGCCATGTTAAATATGCTCGACTCTGCAGCCCCGAAGCAATTCAAAAGGATTCCTTGCAAACAATCCAAACCTTGGTTCAATGGTGCCCTTAATGACGAACGTCGCAAACTGAGGCTCTCTGAGAGACGTTGGAGAGATACCCCCTCTATTCTCAAACAGTTAAGGAAGATGAGAAGCTCTTATAATAAACGCATTCGCAGTGCTAAATCAGATCATTTCAGAGATCAGCTTGACAGTGCTAAAAACCGTCCCAAGAAACTATTTGATATCATCAAACAACAGGCCAATCCTATTCCAGCAATCAAAACCGCTGGACCCAGTGAGGAGGATTTCTCTGCGCACTTTTCTGAAAAGGCTAGGAATATTGAGCGAGAGCTACAACGTGCCGCTGCTAACCTGTTGCCTATGAGCTCCTTGGGTTTGTCTGTACCTACAGCAGTGTGTGCTACGCTTTCCCCCACAGAGTACATACCCAAAAACAATGCATGCTGGAATACCTTCCGACTTCCGGATTTGAAGGAGGTGTCTCACTCCTTGGCATCTCTTAAACCATCCAACCATTTCAGCGATCCATTCCCCACCAAGTTGCTCAAAGACTTCAACGTGGCCATTCTACCTCTCTGGTCCAGGATCATCCAACAATCTCTCTTACAGGGGAGGATTCCCGACTGCCTTAAAAGGGGGCAAGTCACACCCATCCCCAAGAAACCCAATGCAGACCTTACAGATCTCAATAACTTCCGGCCGATCACCAACATCATGTCTTTAGCGATATTGCTCGAGAAATGCGTTCACACACAACTATGCGACCACATTGAGAAATTTCAGCTCCTAGACCAACATCAATCAGGCTTTAGATCAGGTCATAGTACGGAGACTGCTCTAACTCACATTGTCGATGACGCCTTGAGAGCTCTTGACCAAGATACGCCTTGTCTCCTAATTCTTCTGGACCTGTCATCTGCTTTTGACACTATCAAACATGATAACTTGGTTGGCCTTCTTCAATATAGGATGGGGTTATCTGGCCCTGTCCTAAATTGGTTCTCATCTTTCCTGCATAATCGAACACAAAGAATCAAAGTCAACCAATTTTTGGCTGCCAGCACCACTGTCTCTATTGGGGTACCTCAAGGATCTGCACTCTCGCCCACGCTCTTCAATCTATTCATGGAACCTCTAACTGCCATTCTGAACGATTCAAACATTCAGTACCACATGTACGCGGATGACACTCAACTATATTTGAAGATCTCTTCTCCAGATGACATAAAAACTCTTAATGGAGCGTTTAAAAAAACTCAACAATGGTTAACTCATAACCATCTGTTACTTAATGCTCTCAAAACAGAATTTCTCCTGATTACCCCCCGCAACCACGAGGCCCCCACGCAAAACTGGATCAAAGAAATCTCCACACTCAACTGCACCCCGCATATGGTGGACTCCGCTTGCTCTTTAGGGGTCACCCTGGACAAATTTCTAAACATGCAAGGTCACATCAGTGCCACCATTAAGAGTGCCAATCATCAGCTCAACACTCTTAGGAAAATCAAACCTTTCCTACCTCCCGAGGACATACAATCAGCAGTCCAATCCTTAGTTATCTCACGAGTAGAATATGGCTTGGTGACCCTAGCTGCGCTTCCTAAATCTAGGTTAGCTCCGCTGAGAGCTACTCTGGACGCCTCTGCCAGACTAATCACAGGTACCAGAAAGCATGATCATATTACACCTGACTTAATCCAGCTTAGCTGGCTTCCCATTGAAGCAAGGATCCACTTCAAAATAGCCTGTCTGACTCATAAAGCTATACACTTCAATAGCCCCGATTACCTGGCAAAAAAACTCGAGCTCTCCGGAGCCAGGCGAAACTTAAGAAGCTCCAATACCCTACTTCTGAAACCACCGAAATTCAACAAAAAAAGAACTTACAATCGCACCTTCTCAGGACTGGCTCCAAGAATCTGGAATGCCCTTCCAACGGAGATCAGAGCCAACCCCTCGACTGCTTCATTCAAAAAACAGGTCAAATGGCTACTGTTGGAAGAACTTCACCAGCAATAGCCCCTATGTCAATTGCTAGACTGTGCCTTTTTGTGCTTGACAATCACTTTTACTTTGTGTGTTGAAATGTACGCGCAACAATTATGTGTTTGATATATGTACTTGACAATCATTTTTACTTGGGGCTTAAAATGTATTCCATCGTTATTTGGAAATAGTTTGATGCTATTTGGAAATAGTTCGATGCTAAAACTGCTTATCCCCATCTAGTTGGGCTTTTTACCTGTTTGCTCACTTGCTACCTCTTCTTCCCTTGCACCCACATTTACTTTCATGTGTCAGGTTCCTATTATGTTACTTAACTGTAATGTAATCATACTGTTTTCTTCATGTCAACGTTAGTTCTCCTCTTTGTACAGCGCTCTGATACCCGTCTGGGTCTTGTTCGCGCTTTATAAAACTTTTCAAATAAATAAATAAGGGTCGCTGCTGAGCACGTCACTGATATTAGAAATGAAGTAAAACAAAAAAATAGAAAACAGCGTTTTCCAGAGAAACCATTAACACATATTTGTGTTTTTATTGCAGTTATTGAGAGATCATGTAATTACATGCATACATATTGATAGGGTACAGACAGGTTAGAGAACATGAAGTGGATGTAAAGGCATATGACTTTTTTTTGCAACCATAAGGACACAAACATTTGGAGGAGGGGCTTTGCCTCAATATATTTACAGACATGTAAATATTTGCATTGTTACTGAGGTATCAGGGGAAGGGATATTTTCGGGTTCTCTGTGTTTGGTTGTTCTAGAGCCGGGAGGTGCCATTTGAGTTCTTGTTTAAACTAAGAAAGGGGGAGGAATGTTTTTCCAGAAGAGGGTCGAGCAGGTAGCTTGAGCCAGGCGTGCAACACCCATTTGGCTCAAAGGGCTTAAGATTCTTCTGAATGTGCAGGGCAGTGTGCTTTACTGATCATAATTGTTTTAACGTGAGACAATGCTTACCCATTGGCTGGTATTTTTTTAGGTACGAGGCGATTAAGTTATTTGCCCTGGATCACAGGATGTTGACTTGACGCTAGGATTCAAACCTCGTTTACCAGTTCCAAAGTTGGCAGCTCAGTTCGTTATGCCACATCTCATCAGTTAGTATTGGTGTAAGTGGTGGCTGGTGGTCTTTGAAAGTGGGGGGCATAATGCCGCCCAGAAGTTTACCCCATTTTTTTCAAAATCTGCCTCACTCATACTCACTTCATCTCACATTTAGACCCAGATTAACAAATACGTTGTGCTCAGCTTATGTCACAAAAGTGACACAAACCTGCGCATTTTTTTTTTTTTTATTTAACCTGTTTTGCACTGGAAAGTTGCCTGAAAGTAGCTCAAAGCGATGCTTTGTGTTACTCTGCATCACGGGGACGTTCCATGGGGGGTACATGGCAACGTCCCACTGTTTTTGACGCAAAACCCTGTCTACCAACAATGCCAGAAACCGGTCCTAGGATGCTTGTTTCCGGTCCAGGGAAGACATGGCTTGGCAGTTCGGGCTGGACTGTTCCCATGAGGCACAGGGTCAGACTGATTTGCATATGGCCATGTCTGAACTGGGGTGGTGGAGTGAGCTAAAGAATGATGATGGATTAAACCCAGATCAGTTGACTGGGGGTGAGTGTTTGATTGGCTCAAACGTTCCGGTCCATCATCCCCTTTGTATCGCTTTGGTCGCCCTAAGTTGGCGGGGGTATGCCCAGACGTGGGTCCCTTGCTCACTTTGCCACTGGATTCAAGCAAGCCTGGCTGATGACGGCTGAAATGCCAGAAACCGGTCCTAGGATGCTTGTTTCCGGTCCAGGGAAGACATGGCTTGGCAGTTCGGGCTGGACTGTTCCCATGAGGCACAGGGTCAGACTGATTTGCATATGGCCATGTCTGAACTGGGGTGGTGGAGTGAGCTAAAGAATGATGATGGATTAAACCCAGATCAGTTGACTGGGGGTGAGTGTTTGATTGGCTCAAACGTTCCGTCCATCATCCCCTTTTGTATCGCTTTGGTCGCCCTAAGTTGGCGGGGGTATGCCCAGACGTGGGTCCCTTGCTCACTTTGCCACTGGATTCAAGCAAGCCTGGCTGATGACGGCTGAAATGCCAGAAACCGGTCCTAGGATGCTTGTTTCCGGTCCAGGGAAGACATGGCTTGGCAGTTCGGGCTGGACTGTTCCCATGAGGCACAGGGTCAGACTGATTTGCATATGGCCATGTCTGAACTGGGGTGGTGGAGTGAGCTAAAGAATGATGATGGATTAAACCCAGATCAGTTGACTGGGGGTGAGTGTTTGATTGGCTCAAACGTTCCGTCCATCATCCCCTTTTGTATCGCTTTGGTCGCCCTAAGTTGGCGGGGGTATGCCCAGACGTGGGTCCCTTGCTCACTTTGCCACTGGATTCAAGCAAGCCTGGCTGATGATGGCTGAAATGCCAGAAACCGGTCCTAGGATGCTTGTTTCCGGTCCAGGGAAGACATGGCTTGGCAGTTCGGGCTGGACTGTTCCCATGAGGCACAGGGTCAGACTGATTTGCATATGGCCATGTCTGAACTGGGGTGGTGGAGTGAGCTAAAGAATGATGATGGATTAAACCCAGATCAGTTGACTGGGGGTGAGTGTTTGATTGGCTCAAACGTTCTGTCCATCATCCCCTTTGTATCGCTTTGGTCGCCCTAAGTTGGCGGGGGTATGCCCAGACGTGGGTCCCTTGCTCACTTTGCCACTGGATTCAAGCAAGCCTGGCTGATGACGGCTGAAATGCCAGAAACCGGTCCTAGGATGCTTGTTTCCGGTCCAGGGAAGACATGGCTTGGCAGTTCGGGCTGGACTGTTCCCATGAGGCACAGGGTCAGACTGATTTGCATATGGCCATGTCTGAACTGGGGTGGTGGAGTGAGCTAAAGAATGATGATGGATTAAACCCAGATCAGTTGACTGGGGGTGAGTGTTTGATTGGCTCAAACGTTCCGTCCATCATCCCCTTTTGTATCGCTTTGGTCGCCCTAAGTTGGCGGGGGTATGCCCAGACGTGGGTCCCTTGCTCACTTTGCCACTGGATTCAAGCAAGCCTGGCTGATGACGGCTGAAATGCCAGAAACCGGTCCTAGGATGCTTGTTTCCGGTCCAGGGAAGACATGGCTTGGCAGTTCGGGCTGGACTGTTCCCATGAGGCACAGGGTCAGACTGATTTGCATATGGCCATGTCTGAACTGGGGTGGTGGAGTGAGCTAAAGAATGATGATGGATTAAACCCAGATCAGTTGACTGGGGGTGAGTGTTTGATTGGCTCAAACGTTCCGTCCATCATCCCCTTTTGTATCGCTTTGGTCGCCCTAAGTTGGCGGGGGTATGCCCAGACGTGGGTCCCTTGCTCACTTTGCCACTGGATTCAAGCAAGCCTGGCTGATGACGGCTGAAATGCCAGAAACCGGTCCTAGGATGCTTGTTTCCGGTCCAGGAAGACATGGCTTGGCAGTTCGGGCTGGACTGTTCCCATGAGGCACAGGGTCAGACTGATTTGCATATGGCCATGTCTGAACTGGGGTGGTGGAGTGAGCTAAAGAATGATGATGGATTAAACCCAGATCAGTTGACTGGGGGTGAGTGTTTGATTGGCTCAAACGTTCCGTCCATCATCCCCTTTTGTATCGCTTTGGTCGCCCTAAGTTGGCGGGGTATGCCCAGACGTGGGTCCCTTGCTCACTTTGCCACTGGATTCAAGCAAGCCTGGCTGATGACGGCTGAAATGCCAGAAACCGGTCCTAGGATGCTTGTTTCCGGTCCAGGGAAGACATGGCTTGGCAGTTCGGGCTGGACTGTTCCCATGAGGCACAGGGTCAGACTGATTTGCATATGGCCATGTCTGAACTGGGGTGGTGGAGTGAGCTAAAGAATGATGATGGATTAAACCCAGATCAGTTGACTGGGGGTGAGTGTTTGATTGGCTCAAACGTTCCGTCCATCATCCCCTTTTGTATCGCTTTGGTCGCCCTAAGTTGGCGGGGTATGCCCAGACGTGGGTCCCTTGCTCACTTTGCCACTGGATTCAAGCAAGCCTGGCTAATGACGGCTGAAATGCCAGAAACCGGTCCTAGGATGCTTGTTTCCGGTCCAGGGAAGACATGGCTTGGCAGTTCGGGCTGGACTGTTCCCATGAGGCACAGGGTCAGACTGATTTGCATATGGCCATGTCTGAACTGGGGTGGTGGAGTGAGCTAAAGAATGATGATGGATTAAACCCAGATCAGTTGACTGGGGGTGAGTGTTTGATTGGCTCAAACGTTCCGTCCATCATCCCCTTTTGTATCCCCTTTGGTTTTGCTATGTTCACCAACAATAATAGACATTGTTTTGCACCAACAAATAAATAAATGCCACTCGAAAGCAGGCGTTAAAAAGGAGAAATTGTTTCATTTCTCCTAACTTTTCCCATTTTTCATGTGTACTGCACTGCATAGCACACATCCGAAGTAGGAAAAGTTTTAAAGCTAGGCAAGCATAGAGGGACACCTTTCTAGTACAAAACTTATGCTAAACTCAAATAGACACCGTTGCACTAAGGCGCAAAGGTGTGTGCAAGCACTCAGCAGCCTAATTGTGCATGAGCGCTAGGGAGAGAGCAGGAAAGTATCTTTGTAGATATGGCACTTTTCTGCTCTCTTCCTCTCAGGAGACGCAGTAACTTTGGGTGCTGCACTGCGTTGTGTGAAAGTTTTGATAATCTGGACCTTAGTCTCCTTCCCCTCACTCACTCTAACTCACGTCTACACTTGCTCATTCCCACTCATACTCACTCCCACTAACTGCTACTTACACGCAACCGTACTCATACTCACTGGTTCCCATTCTCACTTACTAATATAATTACACACACTCACTAACTCTGGGCCCTGTTGCAACTGCATCTACTGCACCATTGATAGCTACAGACATGACTCACTTTCACTCCCTCTCACACCTCTAATGAATCACTCATTCTTACACACTAATACTCCTTCATTCACTCCCTCGTACTCACTTTCACCTATTCATACACACTCCGAAACTCCAGAAACTCCCAAACTCTGATTCTCACTTTTACTCTTACCGACACTATCAAACACAGACACTTTCACTTAATCCCATTCACGTACAGTCACTCACAAACACATACTCACTTGAATAGGAAAATAACATTTTTGATTTACTTACCTTGCTTAGCTGGCAACTTGGAGGCTCCATGGCAGCAGCAACACGGGAATCTGGTGCTGGGCATTGGAACCAGCAAGCCATGATTCCCAACGAGGAACAAGATCGAGCACCAAGGGCAGGAACGAAAAGGGGAAGACCCACCTCAGTCCCTCTCCAGCTTCTTGATAGGACTGGAAGCACAGGCCTAAAAGAAGCTGGGATAGTGATGGGGATCCTGCCTCTGCTGCACTGTATGGCTTTTCATTGGTTTCAGGAATGCACTGATGTACACCCTGACAGCCCTATTCTAGCAGATATACTGCCTGAGGCATGCACAGTATATCTCCTTAAAATAATGGATTGTGCATGTGTGAGGAGACCGTCACACGTGCAATACAGACATCCATCTACAGAGTGTTTTATTTTGAAACAACACTCAGTAGCTGGATCATGCCTCTGCCCCCTCAGGCCTCTCCTCCTCCTTCTGTCATCAGGAGCCTGGAGAGGAAGCAGAGAGGACTGACTTGCACACTGGCCGTGTTCCTGAAAACACGAAACTTGTGTTTTCATGGACACTGCTAAATTGAACAATGGACAGGTTCCTCACAGGAGGTGGGGGACAGGGCTTTGCCCAAAAGACCCTGATAAGGAGCTTCCTCTGACTGGCATGAAGGCCATGGCTTCACAATGATGTAATGTCACACAGTTATTCTTACAGGCCATATGCATGCAGCAGTGCAGTGCATCAACTCACTGTGCTCATCTGCCTCAAACTTGCTCTTTAGATCAGTTTGGTAGGGCTGGCATGTACACCATAGCAGGGAAACACATGCGATGCATTTTTCGCCTAAGTGCAGCCGAGAGCTGCCGGGTTCTGACCTCTCACGGTCTACCTCCCAGAAGGTCTTTGCGTGCTTCTTGAATTTGGTGGACAAACATATAATGAACTGAAGAGGCAGATCAGAATGACACTGTGGATTGGCCAGCACACAGCACTTCTCCCAACAAAGCTTTCTGCCACACCAGCATGGTTTCCCCTCGTCAATGCTGCTCTCATGTGTTCTACCTCTTGATCATCCTTACCATCTCTGCAAGTGGCAGTTGGTTTTTGGAAAACATTAAGCCAAAGGGAGAGCTGTGCCTGCTCCAAATCCAAGATACATTCACACTTCAAAAGATCTAAACCTGTAAGTGTAGACCCATGGGTTAGCACACCTACTTCAAAGACATGGTCCACCTCTTTTTAGAGTCCTTGGTGCTCAGAGACAAGAGTTCAAATGATATGTTTTTTTCTTTAACTTTTCTTTTCTGCTCAGGCCCACTTTTTCCTTCCCATGTGATACAGAACATTTTAACTTCTATTACATTGTCCATAGGTAATCGCCTGGACCTTAGCACTGTTCATCCTGCCTTATGTCCCATTTGTCATTCTCTCCACATGCCTCTGCCTTCTCTCTGTTCTCTGTCACCCTCCCTTTTCATTTTCCTCAACCTGCCCTTTTCCACCGCATACATTCCACCTTTGTCTAGTTTCATATTGACAGTGTCTCCTTGTCTCAGCTTGATCTTCCCTGCTCTTTCTAAATTTCCTCACTACAAATGTAGATCAAAAATTCAGACCAAAATTACATAAAAGCAATGAACATCAAGAAGACATTCACAACAAAGCATACTCTGGGAAGAAAGAGAGTGTACCATTAAGAGGGAATAAGAAGACAAGTTAAATAGAGATCATCAGTGCAAATGTGGAGCAAAGCACCATGTGTCCGAAGTCTTGCAGCACAAAGTACCATTCAAAAGAGTGAAGTCTGTTTGGTATCAATAAGCTAATTTCATTGTCAAATTTAATAAGGAGAGGAAGTTGGTTGTTCCTCTGGAGATAGGCTGAACACTTAGAAGACATAAACGAGTTCTTGCACAGAGGAAAGTAAGTTCTTGTGCATACACAGACAGTGGAGCCTTGCCACAAACAGACCTCATCATCTTGTAGAGTTAAACTCACTCCTCTGTAGATAGAGCTGAGGTCCAGCACAGATGCAGCCAAGTCCCTGCATGGATAGTGCGGAACCCATGCACAGATAAAACAGAGACTGTGTACCCATAGGTCATTTTTTTCATTGAGCTGTAGCTGAGTTCCAGCATACATAGCGCTAGCGCCCTGGGCAAACAGAGCTGAACTCTTCCAAGTATGCAGCTGAGCTCTTCCAAGTATGCAGCTGAGCTCCATTGCAGACAGTGCTGAGCCCCTGTGCAGACATAGATCAAGGTGAGCCAGTTCCCAGGCAGAGCTGAGCTCTTTCAGCATTCATTCCTATAATGTATAACCCTAGGTTCTGTGGGGACTAGGCCTGGGCATGAAATTCCACTCCGCACACTGAGTGTGCAGAGGTTTTCCCACTCTGCACGCCGCTTGGCACACGGAGTTCTGAAAAACTCTGCTACCTCGCTCGCACACGCAAATGTTAAGTTGGCGACCGCGAGTGAGGAAAATCGTACTCCAGACCACCTCCTGGCAAGATTTCTCAACGAGGGTGGGCGCAGATGGCCACTACCGCTCGCGTTGAGAAACCTTCCGTTTCTGTTGAGGAAGCTGCCGCTAGTGAAGAACATCTACTCGAGTTGTACAAAGATGCAGCGTCCTCTTGCGCTGCGCATGGTGCTGTTCGTGCAGAGTTTCCAGTGTGGGACAAACACCTGGCGCTAAAAACCAGCATGAACGGTGCGACCTAACGCACTCCGTAGAGTTTTTTGGTCACTTTGCGGAGTTCCACATAGCGAAACTCTGTGGGAACTGAGAAACCAGGACCAGCCAATATTTTGTGGAAGTATCACACGTCTCTCACCTTGGTTAATCTTCCACATGGCCTATGTTTGATACGGAGTGAGGAAGAGAAGGCAGGAGGGAGGATGACAGTGAGAGAGAGAAGGGATTGAGAGAAGCGATTTAAGAGAGAGATAGCGAGACAAGGTAGATAGTAGAGAAAGAGAACTAAGCATGTGTGAGAATATGGACAGAAAGATGAGAAAGAAAGGATGATGAAATGAGAGGAGAGTATAGCTGATATGGGGAAGAACAGAGACTGAGTGTGAAACTGGAGACCCCAGAGTGAGGGCCATATGAACAACAACAATGATACTAAGACAAACATTATGTTATGCAATGTTAAGGGTATTTGTGAAGTGCACAGCTCACCCCAGAGAGAATCCTAGTGCTGAGAAAGCAGGGGTTATGTCAGCTGTGACTGGGCCTTGTCCAGGTGAAGAGCCATGTTTTCAGTTTCTTGGGGAGCACAAGTACTGAGGAGGCAGCTCTAATGTGTAGGGGCAGGTTGCTCCAGACTTTCGGCAGAAGGTAGGAAAAAGCACAATTGCCGACTCTGGTTCTTTGTATGTGGGGGATGTGTGCGAGCAGGAGTCTTGCTGAGTAGAGGTGTCTGGTGGGTGTGTTGAAGTTGATGCAGATATTGTGGTAGGTTGGGTAGAGATTGTACAGGACTTTGTATCTGTGTGTGAGTAGTTTAAAGAATGTGGGTTAGTGAATCAGGAGCCAATGTAGGTCTTTGAGGGGTGGGTGATGTGAATATGGGGGGAAAGCCTGAGTGCGAGTCTGGCCACTGGGTTTGCATGGGTTGAGGGTTTGAGTGACCATTCTGCATGTGTTGACTGGGAGCTATTTGAATATTTCATTGAGCATTTTGAGGGTATTCCTTTTGCTCCCTTCATCAGAAGTCTGCCTTTCACTGTGTCACTGGACAGTGCTGGTGCTGGCTGTGGATGGTGCCGATACCAATCTCCAAAGAACCATTTTTGCCACAAGCACACTTTTGGTAGCAAATTAAGTACTGGGTTGGAATGAAGGTGTTGCACGTGACAGATTCAATTGGAAGCTATGTTTTAGAATTGTGAAAGGTGGTCTAGTCCATTTCAAAATTGTGTTTCACGTGGAGCATCCAAAGTAAACCCTTCAGATACTGATGGAGTTAGCATTTTAAATATTCACTTTCCTGGGTGCCCCAAGAAAGGAGAGAGAATTTGGGAGGCCTGGCAGACATATCACAGATTGTAAGAATGGCACTGTGATGTAACATATTTATTGTCAACTACGATGAAAGTACGAAATATTGTGCATAGTACCAAAACTTAAAAGGAATATTGCCACAATATAGATGCTCCTTGTATGTCCAAATTATTGTTTATGCATCAATAAAAAGAGTTTAAAAAAAATATTCACTTCTCTGGCTTGTTTGCAGTAGGAAAACCCCAAAGTGAGTGAATGGAGAAGTAAAGCATAAAGCTTGTGAGGGCAGCTCAACTTCAAACATGCAATAGGAGCTGTGTTGCATGGGCTTCAGGCCATGTTTTTTGCACTGGGTGCAGCTTCTGTACTCCATGCAGCTGGCTAGAATGCGCACCGGGAGTGTTGTGTCTGAGCCACTAGAAATAGCGTGGGGCACCACGCAGGGCCCCCTGTCTCCACTGCTCTTTGCTTTGGCAGTGGAGTCATTGGCGATCTACCTTCAAACACACCTGGTGACTTTGGTGCATCCCGATAGGCCAACAAACCCACATTGTGTCAATGTACGCTGTTGCCACTCTTGTATACATTCAATAGCCCTGAACCGCAGTGCCCCTCCTCCTTCAGTGGATTGCCACCTTCGGAGCAGTCTCTGGTCTCCAGGTGAATGCCCAGCAGTCCGTCGTGTTCCCACTCATGGCCCTGGCCCTGGAAAACACTGCCAAAGAGGCACTTCCTGATGTGGATGCTCCCCGGGGAGTGATTGCTTTCCGGTATCTGGGAATCTAGGTGGCACACACCACAGAGCGGTAGTATGACCTTGACATGAGGAGGGTATGAGGGCCTGGAGACCTCAATAGCTTTTTGGAATACCTTGCTGCTCTCTATTATGGGACGAATGGGTCTCAGTAAAATGGTTCTACTTCCCCGGTGCCTATACGTGCTGCAGAACACCTTCTGTAAAATGTCCCATGCCAAATTTGCTGCACTCAACCACCTCCTGATATCCCTGTTGTGGGTGGGAAAGTGAAGCCAGATGAAATTCTCTGTTCTACAGCTGGATCTGGATACTGGAGGACTGCTGGAGCCGGATCTCCACCTCTACTACCTGGCGGAACACCCACAATATGCGGCCCTCTGGTGTGAAGAAGGAATGAACTGGGAGAAATGACTACTGAGCGGACTGGTAGATGGTCCGGATCTCTCACTGAGGCTCCTGGATAACGTAGGGGACTCTGGAACCTGCCCGTGGATGGTGCAACAAGTTGTGTCAGCGAGGAATGCGGCGGTGCGGGGTGTCCTCCGGCACCAGCCCTATGTTAGACAGCTGCCCCTTTGGTGGCCGGGCCCGCTCCAGCAGCTGTGCACAGTAATGGACACTTCCCACTGGACTGAGGGTTGATGTCAAATGCTGGGGAACCTCTATCAGGGCGACACCTTTATCTCTTTCACGGAAACAGGGGAGTACTTTGGCCTCCCCCTGGGGCAGTTCTTAGAATACGCTAAGACCTCTCGCATGATCCGGGACCTGTGGCCTGAGTTTTCCACGGAACCACGGGTGTCGCAGGTATTGAGCCTTATATCAGATAGAACATCCAGCAAGGGACTGATCTCCTGGCTGTATAAGGCCCTCAAATCGGACCGGCATACAGATCCGTCGCACGTGCGACAGGGCGCAGACCTTGACAACCCTCTGACTGACTGAGAATGGGGTAGCAAGAACAAACAAGCATTGGCATAGCCAATAGGTCTCGCCTTTGGGACCTTATATGTGTTTAGTCATGCAACAGTTGATGTTGTTGCACCAAGGATATTGTGCTGCATAACTAAATACTTATAAGGCCCCAAAAGCGAGACCTATTGGCTATGCCAATGCATGTTTCCGATTGCAGTGACAGCAGGCACATCGATGTGCGCGTGCTCACACTGCTCACTTCTCACTAGTGGAGAAGTTATGGCATGAAGTCATGCCAGGTGAGCGTTGGAGGGAAGGGAAATCCTTTAAAGAGTCATTTTCTCTCTGGATTTCCCTTCTGTTTTTGAAACTCAGGAGCAGCAACATTGTCGTGGTGTCACCAGGACTGTAAGTGGAAGATTTCTCAATATTATATACAAGCCATAGTCGTTGCTTATTTATTATATGCAACTAACAACCATTGACAAAGCCAATAGTCCTGGCTTGTTGAAGGTGTAGTGTTGCTTGTATCATATATCTGGATGCAATGACAGATACAGCAAAATGCAAGTCGGGAGGCACACTATGCTAAGCACAGATTTTTAACTTACGTGTTTTAAGCCACGCCCTTAATTACATTGGCCACGCCCCTTTGAGAGACCCCCCAGTTTTTTCATCCCACTTAAAGCCCTGGGTGTGCTTATATTCACAGTACATCCAACACGTGCATTACAGGTTATCTGCAACCAGACCTGCTCTTGACAAGATAAGTTAAAGAGACCAAGTATCTCATAAAGCAAAGGGGGTCTGAGTGAAGGTGTGAACCTGTGGTATAATAAATAAAATACTGCCACCTCATCTTACTGAGTATTACAAGTTACCTGAAGTTCTATGACCTAAAAAGGAAAGTATTCTTTGACGTCTTGATATATCCTTATAATGTACGTCCCGGGGTCACGTCTTCTCACATAGTAAAAAAAACATCACAAGGCACACTCAAAATCTTCATGGTCCTTTGTCAGTCACATGACAGGTGCTGGCTCCAACGCTAGTCATTTTAGCAGCCTTAGAATGATACATGTCTGAGCCGACCCTGCAGGAATACTATTTTCACCAAAGACAAGGTGTCCAGTGGCAATGCATGTGTGGCCTCTTCACTTACGCCTAGCTTTTTCCCTCCACAAATACTGAATTGTGGAACTTGTAGTCTCAGCTTTTGACACTGTAAACAGGGCCTGAAGACGCCAGCATGCCTAATGGTGCTGGATAAAATGCCACCATTGACAGAAAATACCAGAAGACCTGGAGCCACTTGGGGGGCTCTGGAGATGGTCCCAACGGGCCACTCGGGCAGAATCATTAACACACTGAGCCATGATAACAGTCTATGGGACCTTCATTAATGCATGTATTCAAATCTGGCACATGGACAGTGCAGTCTGATACACCACCTGCTATGGATGACCTATTTACCGACCTGATTTTGCACACCGGGACTTCTAAACCCAAACTTCTACTAGGAAACACGAACTACAAATCCCATAATGCAACCCCATACTGACCGGAAAATCAGGGCTGGCTACGAGGGGCCATTGGCCAGAATTCTAAGGCATGCAGCGTCACAACTCACCTTCTCCGTTGAGTGCCGAGCCATCCTTTCTTTCCTGAACACTGTGCTCCCACTGGTGGACTGTGGTGTCCTGTCAAGGAAGAGAGGATGGAGGATACGGACACCGGACCCCGGACATCACACGGTCCAGTCCCTGTGCAAAGGCGGAAATGGAGCAGATGGATTAGTCTCCTGTCAACCCTCTACGCATGCGCAGAGCAGGAATCACTAACCACCCGGAGTGAGCAGATCACGCATAAGCACTCAAAGAAACACTAGTTTCTATTACTCAAATTTAGCCGCATACTCAGTGAACCGTCTATTGAGGTGATATAGATTTTTGAATATTAAAAGAGTGGCAGACCAAAATCTGACGACTTTGGAGCTGGGGAACCAGGCTCTAGTCTCGGCCTCGGAGTTTTAGGTTTTAAGTTACCACACAAATAAAAGAATTCATTCATTCATTCTGCTTGGCGTCGGCTCAACGTTCTGTGATTCTGGGCAAATCTCGTAACCTCCCGTGGCTACAAAACTGAATGTGTCCTTGTGAAATGTAACCTAATGTAATGTAACCTGTGCTCATCTAAAGCGCTCCAATACCTTCAGGGTTTCTTTAAATTGGATTCTTTGTAGAGTGTCATATTTTTAAAAAGAAAAATGCGGCGGGGAAAATTAGCTATTTTGCATTTGTAATTGAAACCTTAAGGCTAAATACACTTGGTACCTGTAAAGAAGGAGGCGGGCGCTGTCGTTCCTATGTTTACTGCGGCCCACCGGTGTCCAAAATTGCAAAATTATAGACTTTGGAACTAGGAAACAGGTTCGAATCCCGCCATCGACACGACGGATCCTGTGACTCTGCGCAAATCACTTATTATCATTGTGCCTTAAGTGTAGCGTCTGGGTCTATTATAAAGCGCTTTAAAGCACCGGTGTCAGATTCGCGCTACTAAAAAAAAAAAAAAACAAGCGCGCGCGCCTCGCGCTGACGAGGAGAGGGGGGAGGGGAGAGAGGATGGGGCCTGCGCCTGTTTCCCTTGCGGGAGTGAGCAGGAACCATCTGTCAAAGCTCGCTCCCGCAAGGGAATCGCCAAACGTGCACGCGTTGCCATTCAAAGCAATGCAACGCGTGCACGTTTTTGCCTGCAAAACTGAAGCGATTTCAAGAGGTCTTTTTCCTATGCAGCGCATGCGCTGCGTAGGCGAGACCTAAAAAGGAGCTCCCTTTTCAAGAGAATTTCGTCAGGATTGCATCAGTATGCACATGTCCATTATGACGAGCATGGATTATAATAAATGTTATCCCTCGTCGCACCCGATTGAGTGGGGCTTAATGCGTAGTACCGCTATGTTCTCTCAAGCCTAAACCAAAAATAGCATTAATGGGTAAACACAAAGCAACAGGTTAACAACGATCTGTTTCATATATCAAAAAAATGCATAGTAATAAATTTCATAAAAAGCCACAGTTATTTGTTAAAAAAGACTATGGGGTCGATTCCGATCTCGGTCGGTAGGGCTCCGAATCGGATTCGGCTTTACCGGATCCGAGTCGGAGGCCTTGTTTCCGACCGATTCGTACAGTCGTCCGAGCGAGCAAGTACGATGCGAGTGAACGCGAAATCGCCGACCGACTCGTTCCCGGATCCGAACCGTTCCGACCGACTCGTACGGAAACGAATCGCACCACGCAATGGAGACGTTATCCGACCGAGCGAGTACGATGGACGCGTCGGACAGCCGGATCGAGTCGGAGCGTCCGGCTCGAAAAAGCTCCCGGAGCCAGACTTGGGGGTCCGTGCCGGACCCCCCTGCACCCGTACGAGTCGAACACAGGGGGGACCCAAGGGTCCCCCCTAAACATGCATGTAGGTGCGAGTTGCACCAACGCGTACACACTGTAGGGGGCGCACCTGTTCGCGACGTACCCATTGAGTCAATGGGAGCCCATGTACGCGTCGTACGACCGGCTCCCATTGACTTCAATGGGAGTCCGACCGAATCGAGTCCGGCAGCATGCGGCCGCATCGTACTCGCTCGGTTGGACTGCAGGAGTCTGGCTCAGTCGGAAATGTCTCCGGATCCGGCTCGGTCGGAGAGTTTTCCCACCCAGATCGGAATCGGCCCCTATGTCTTTTATATGTTTTATTCTTTAAATACCTAATACATGAGACAAGTCTGATCACGAAATTCACAATTCAATGCTTCGCAATAAAGTATTACACAATAAAATATTTATCATTCCTCCAAAGATAACAGCTCATGTATTAGGTATTTAAAGAATAAAACATATAAAAGACATAATCTTTTTTAACAAATAACAGTAGCTTTTTATGAAATTTATTACCATGCATTTTTTTTTATATTTGAAACATATCGTTGTTAACCTGTTGCTTTGTGTTCACCCATCAATGCTATTTTTGGTTTAGGCTTGAGGGAACGTAGCGGTACTACACATTTAGCCCCACTCAATTGGGTGCGACGAGGGATAACATTTATTATAATCCATGCTCATCATAATGGACATGTGTATATTGATGCAATCCTGACGAAATTCTTTTGAAAAGGGAGCTCCCTTTTTGTTCTTGATTTCCATACCCTGTCCCTTTTCTTTATATATGGTAACTCTTTCGAGATAGTTGGTTTTCTGAGAATGGGATAGAGCATGCGCACAGATGAAGGTATTAGCGAGTAAAGTAAACAGCCATTACAACGAGGCTGTTACCACGCAAGTTGTTACATCGCATGCGTAAAAACGCATGCGATGTAACGACTACCATTACAACGCAAACCATTATATCGCATGCGCTTTAAAACGCATGCTGAGTAATGGTTATCCACATCGTTGTGAGAAAACTGGGCTGTTCCGTTTCCTCACAACGACGTGCACCGCCCTCTGTCGACGCTGGAACAAGGAGAGAGAGGAACCACGAGGAGAGAGAGGTAAGGGGGATTGTGCTTGGGGTGGGGGTTACTTTTTAAGGGTTTAGGGTAGTGTCGAAGTAGTGTAGTAATGTTTGTGTAGTGTAGGGTTGTGTTTTAGGATTTAGGGTAGTGTCGGGGGGGTCGTGCAGGGTAGAGCTAGAGTGTAGGGACCGGACTGGGGGTAGGGGGAGGCTGGGGGTAGTGTTTTAGGGTTTAGGGTAGTGTTGTGGTGTTTGTGTAGTGTAGGGAAGTGTTTTTGGGTTTAGGGTAGTGTCGAGGGGGTCGTGCAGGGTAGTGTTAGAGAATAGGGGCAGGACTGGGGGTCATGCGGGGGGTAGTGTTTTAGGGTAGTGTTGTGGTGTTAGTGTAGGGTAGTGTTTTAGGGTTTAGGGTAGTGTTGTGGTGTTTGCGTAGTGTAGGGTAGTGTTTTAGGGTTTAGGGTAGTGTTGTGTTTGTGTAGTGTTTTAGGGTTTAGAGTAGTGTAAGGGGGTCGTGCAGGATAGTGTTAGAGTGTAGGGACAGGACTGGGGGAAGGGGGAGGGTCGTGCTGGGGGTAGCATGTTAGGGTTTAGGGTAGTGTTGTGGTGTTTGTGTAGTGTAGGGTAGTGTTTTAGGGTTTAGGGTAGTGTCAGGGGTCGTGCAGGGTAGTGTTAGAGTGTAGGGACCCGACTGGGGGTAGGGGGAGGGTCGTGCTGGGGGTAGAGTTTTAGGGTTTAGGGTAGTGTTGTGGTGTTTGTGTAGTGTAGGGTAGTGTTTTAGGAATTAGTGTAGTGTCCGGGGGTTGTGCAGGGTAGTGTAGTGTTATTGTAGGGAGAGGACTGGCGGTCGGGGGAGGGTTGGGGAATTAGTGTAGTGTTGGGGGGTTGTGCAGGGTAGTGTAGTGTTATTGTAGGGAGAGGACTGGGGGTCGGGGAGGCTCGTGCAGTGGAACTACATTAGGGATTAGGGTAGGTTGGAGTCACTTACCTTGCAAACGTTTACCATGAGTATACCTTTACCACGCATGCCTTGGCGTTGAAATGGCATGCGTGGTAAAGGTATAGTCATGGTAAAATTTTGCGTTGTAATGGTACTCGTTGTAATTGACATCGCGTAGTAATACCCGCGTTGTAAAGGCATGCGTGGTATTTCTATGCGATGTAAAGAGTGCTATTCGCGAGTAATGCTCGATTTAATCTTCTACTATTTCACTACCTACACCACATGCATCTAATGCCCCAGAGATTATGCAGAATCTTTCCTGCACGCAGCAAGGGATGCTCACGATGCACTGTCAGTCCAGCGACGTTCCTCCACATGACCTGAGACTGTCGGTCACTGGGGGAGTACTGGTGCGTGGCCCTTGAGGGCCATCGTGAGGTTACTGGTTTGAGGTTGGATGCCTCACCCAGGCACTGCTTGCTTGGCCTTATCCCAACCCCTCGCACTGAGGCAGATATCAGCCCCGGGACTGGTGCTCGGCAGATGGCGGATAGCCATTCATTGGACGGTGACCATGTTGCCTCAGGTGGGCAAGTGACGAGGGACTTACAGGAGTAGGCCTTGGCAGAGGAGGTATTGCTGCGATGGCCAGAACAAACATGAATGCAGAGAGAGACATTGGGAGGTGGGTGGAGATGGTCAACCAGTTGATGGCTGTGGCACCTGATGAGGCCCTCCCGGAGACTGGTCAAGATGCACCCCCTAGGGCTACTACTGGAGAATTGCCGAAGACCCCTGATGAGGATGGGGAGGGGGCTGAGAGAGTAAATGCTGGGGATGGTTGTATGGTTGCGGGCCATGTAGGAGAAACTGGTGTGATTGTGGCCTCGCGCCCTACTTGTCCTGGCCTCGAGGCCACTAGGACTGTGATGTTCGGGGAGTGTGTGCGACGCCCTCCCATTGCTCACCCGCCCTCCCTGTCTGACGTGGCTAGGAGGTATACAAGTGCCCTACTGCGCAGGCGGGACGCTCTTGTTATTGCAGCAGCTAATGTTCTTATTTTTTTATGTTTTTTTGCTTTGCTATCATCCTTAATGTCTGTCACCAACAGACTGGCCAATTATGCCATCCCTTGCGCTGCAGGTGGATGAAGATGCTCCACAATCTCTGGAAATTCCATCAATTGTGTCCTGAGACCGTTGTGTAACTGTGCCTGTCAAGATATATGTTATAAATAAAGCATTTTAAAAAAAGGATGCAATAGGAGGGATTTCTGGCAGGAGCCTCTGTTAGTGAATGCAGGGCTTGACTGGCTGTAGCGGGCCCCGGGCGTTACCCCAGTGGGCCGCCCGGGTGGGGGCCGGTTTTGGGCCCCTGGGGGGCCGTTTGTTACCAGGGGCCGGTTTTGCACCATAGCTGCAATATCTGCCCCATGTAACAAAATCGTCCGAAACCGGCCCTGGCAAACAGCTCGCCCCCTGGGGCCGGCCGAGCAGTTTGCCAGGGCCGGTTTCGGTTCCCAGTCCGGCCCTGAGTGCATGTGTGCTAATCGTTAATGTATGGCTTGGTGGCACCACAAACAAAGGACAGGACTCCAGTCATGGTGCCCTCAAATTCTGGCCTCCTCAGTGGAGAAAAGCTGCTGCATACTCCCCTACAGTGCTAGCCGTACCTTCCATGTTCCTGCAAGAGAGCACCAGGCATCTGTTCAGGTCAAGGAACATTTAATCTGCACTGGCTGAGGGTGCAGGCGTTGTGCACAGGCTGGAGCTACAGCAGCTCTTTGAGAGGGGTGCAGGATGGTTATGGGCATGCACACACTTTCCCACATGCATGGGTCTATTCACAGCTCTCCTTCTGGCTATCTCAATCTAATCCTGCAGAAGTGTCTCATTCACCATAATAAGAATAAATGTACATTTACATGGCTTCAGCTCCCTCACTAACATGGCTGCCAACACCACTTCTCATGATGAATTTCTGTTGCAGCATGCACACATATAAATCTGTGCATCTTTGTCCAACCTTCTTTCATTTGAAGAGAAAGAAACAGTGACTAAGTGCAAGTTGGCTTAGGTGTGAGTGTGCATTTTTATAAGAAAATTAACTTAGAGCTAGCAAAATGGGAACTGGCAGTATAGTTGTAATTTACGATATTGCCTCATTTCTCTCACAGCAGTGCTTAGCCATTTTAAAGAAGCGTTGCAGAAACAAAAAACAAAGAAAAGATTCATCAGTCATTTGAATACTACCTTAGATTATAAAAAATACCACATTAAGAAATGTACTCCTCAATCAATCAATCAATCAGGGGAATTATAAGCGCGCTACTCACCCGTGAGGGTCTCAAGGTGCTGGGGGGTTGGGAGGGAGTAAGCAGCTCCGTTCAGTCGAAGAGCCAGGTCTTGAGCGTCTTCCTGAAGATGTTCAGGGAGGGGGCGCGTCTGATGTCGATCGGGAGCTCGTTCCAGGTCTTGGCCGCGATGTAGGAGAAGGGTCTTCCACCTGTTCTGGCTCTGCGGATGCGCAGGGTTTCGGCGAGGGCGAGGTCGGCGGATCGGAGGTTTCTCTTGGATACGTGGAAGGAGATTCTCTCGTTGAGGTATTGGGGTTCGGTGTTGTGGAGGCGTTTGTTGGCGTGGGTGAGTATCTTGAAAGTGACTCTCTTCTCAACGGGGAGCCAGTGGAGGTACCATAGGTGTTGGGTGGTGTGTTCGTGTTGAGGAATGCCAAGCACGAGTCTGGCTGCGGTGTTCTGTGTGGTCTGGAGCTTGCGAAGCAGAGACTTGTTGATCCTCCCCACCACTTTTGCTGCTCCACATGGATGGGTTCAATGGAGATTATTGTGAAGTCATTAAATCTTCGAGTGAAAATGCATGTATTACATGTTTCGGTGCTTTTATTGCAAAAAAAAGCAGTGGTATAAAGCCCATATATATTTTAAGGAAACATGGAAAATATTTCACGGTTACGTGTGAAATACATATTTTGTCATCATAATGGTAGTGACCAAACCACTGTGCAGAGGTGTTGGACTTGGCCCTTTTTGCAGCGTCATTCCTGAACTTTTTGCGTTCCTCCTGGTATTTTTTCTGACCTGGTGTTGGTGGTTTTAGGACTCTGAACACTTTATCACTGCTATTCAGTGTTAAAGTGCATGTGCTCTCTCTGGCAAACTTGGTAAGATTGCTCTCCACCTGTTTGGTGTATTTAATTTACCTATCAGTCCCTTGTAGAGTGGTATCTCACATACCCAGGGCCAGTAAATTAAATGCTACTGGTGGGCTTGCAGCGCTGCTTGCGCCACTCACCAAAGTAGCCTTTCACACCTGTCTCAGGCCTCTGCCATTGCAGGGCCTGCGCACGCAGTTTACTGCCGCTGTGACGTGGCACATAAAGTGAGTGCCATGTCTGTGACTCCCCTTTTACTACATATCAGTCACTCCTAAGGTAGGCCCTAGCTAGCCCTATGGTGCAGGGTGCGCTGTAGGTAAAAGGAAGGACATGTGCCTTAACTGTGTGGCATGTCCTGGTAGTGACAAACAGCCTATTTGGTTTCTCACTACTGTGAGGATGCCCTCTCATAGGAATGCATTGGGGATTCCCTGATATTTGTTTCAGTGGTAATTCCTGATATGAGAGGAGTAGCGTGATCAAGTTTGGTATGTTTGGAATAGTGGTAATAAATGCTGCGTAATGGTGTTCGCAGATTTATTATCACTATTTTAGAAATGCCACTTTTAGAAGTGGGCATTTCTGTGTGCTATGTGTCTTTGTGCCTGGCTGATGTGTATTGCATGTCTGGCTCTGGATGACAGGGGCTAGGGCGGTGCAGTGGCTCCAGAGAGGCTGGGTGAGTCAGCACTAGGCTGAATAGGCCGACCTGCATTTAGAGTAGTGGGAGGAGTAGCACCTGGACCTGAATAGGACTGTGCCTGCCTTACACAATGCTGGCTCCGCCCCCCTGTGGTGTGTCTGGGGCCAGAGCCTACACTAACAATGGGAACTGTTGTGCACTTGTTAAGTGCCCCCCAGAACTGGTTTGGACTAGGTCCAGTGCCCTGTGCCAGGGCAGAACAAAGACTGGAAGTAGTATAGGTATTGGGACTGTGACCCCATGAACTGGTGCTTACTTGGAGCTGAAGGACTGCTGGGCACCAGGAGGAACCGCCACGAAGGACTCCCCCTATGCTGGAGGGCCCTGTGAGCTGGCATGCCTGGGCCCAGCTCTGCCCTGTGTGCTTTTGGGACTTGGGGCGCTGCAGGAGTCCTAGGTGTTGAGCCCCTGGCATGGGCTCGTACCACAGCAGCGCGCGGTGAGTGCTGTGCTTGGTGCACCACCCTGGAACGTGAGGAGCACTTTGTCCTTACTGTGCCCCTCAGCGCTGTGCCTGCACACCAGGAGCGCGTGGTGGGCGATTTGAATTTTATTGCATGAGCCCGAGAAGGGGGCTCCAACTGTGCTCATAACGAGCGCTGTGGCCGGGAAGGAAGTCAGGCAGCGTTTGGGGCCTGATTGTGGGCAGGGCCCACGAGCGAGACACAGAGCAGTCCAGGAAGTCAGGCGAAGGACGCCTGGTTGTGAACGGGGCTCCCGTGAGAAGAGGAGAGCCCTGCGTGACTGCTATGCATGGTCAGAGGCGTGGCCGCATTCCAGGAAGGAGACGGAGCCTCGCAGGCTCACAGGACAAGCAGAAGAAGGACCAGAGCCTCGCGGGCTCCCTTCCGCCCCTTCCCGCTTTTCTCCCGCTAGTGACCCGAGGAGAGGCCCCGGTGAGTGGGGCCTGCGAGGCACACTGTGTGTGCCTAACTGTTGTCACAGCTGCGCTGCCGGATTGCCGGCAACTGCAACATTGGGGGCATTCTTTTGATGAGACAAGGGTGAGTTGCACACCCACCCCCCCTTTGCATTATGGGCATTGTTCTGCTGCCTCGGCTGCTAGGGTGCCAGTTTGGAGGCCTCGTGTTGGGAGGAGATTACTGCCCTTCATGGAGTAGGCAGGCACGTGGCTAGTGGAAGCCTTGTGAAGGGACACGCAATTGGCAGAGCCCTTGCTTTTGGGAAAGGCGCATTGCGGTGTGAGCGCAGGACAGGGCCCCCGCTTGAGAGTGTCCTAACTTGGGGACAACGATACTGAGTGGTAATACGCCCATTGATGGGCTGAGGTTCCCAATAGATGCACAGTAAATGATGGGACTCTGATTAGGCATAATATGTGGTACATGTGCCCTAATGTAATGCTTTTGCCTAATGTGTGCCCTTTGAAAGTGGGTACTTTGGTGCACTATTGCTTATGATAATGTGCAGAATGTGCTATGCTGATTAGGATGTATGCCTAATGTGTTTATGCTAAGTGTACCCTGACCAGTAGTTACTGGGTGTTTTCACTAACTGTGAATTATGATGATGACAGTGGCCCGATTGGCCCTGTAGTGTACATAATCCTTGTAAAGTCATGCCAGGTGGCACAGTGTATATATGTCATTACGTTCTAATGTGTTTTATGAGTAATACAATGGTTATTTTTGATATAACCTTGTGTGGAGTTTCTTTTGTGGTGTGCCTAGTGTGTCGCTGCTATGTGATTTTGTTGCGCAAACGCTTTACACATTGCCTCTGGGATAAGCCTGACTGCTCGTGCCAAGCTACCAAGGGGGTGAGCAGGGGTTGTTTTCGGTGTGTAACTCCCTTGCCCTGACTAGAGTGGTGGTTTCTGCCTGGCTTAGGCACGTGCCCTAGCCAACCAGAAATCCCATTTCTAACAAGAGGTTTTACATTGTTCTGGCTACTAGGATTAGGCAGCTTGTCGGACCAAGGTTATCTTTATATTATGTGGCCAAAAATGCAAGTTATGTGGCAATATGGCAGTATTATTTTCATCCTTTTGAGCTATGAACAACAATTTTGGTAAAACCTGCATATTTTAAAAATGATGTGGCAAATTCAGTAAATCCATAATTATGCTGAAAACACTGCAGCCACAGATTCACATAAAGCCATTGATCGCACCATTGCCTATTGTTTTATCAAGAATTTATTTGTGACAGGTAAACAAAACCTCAACATTTTAATTCCAGTCAATGCCAATTGTTAGCTGCAAAACAGCTTGTAAAATAAAAAATACATATCAGGTACCTTTTCATTACCATCTCGAGCTTCTGGTGACATTTACAAACTACAGAGTCAAAGATATCACCAGAACCCCTCAATGATAATGTTGGACCATATTACACAGTTACCCGATATGCATGCTCTGTATTTACTTAACTTTAAAACATTGTGTATATGCAAACAGCTAAACCTCCATCTTAAACTAGAGACAACTCAATTATGTGCTACCCATGTATAACTCATAACCAAAATAATTTGCATTCCGTCTACTCAGTAGACTGCTTAAGAAATGCGGCCGAATGTCAATGTTAAAACATCAACAGAACATGTGTGTTCACAAAGAGTGGTGAAATCGAATGTTTGAAGCTTTTTTGAAAGTTCTGTTACATCAAATAAGGAAGGAGATGTGGTCTCGTGGCTAAGCTGTCGATTTGAGGACCTTAGTTTGAATCCAGCTTGGCATGGACTGATATTGTTCAGTTCTGGGAAATCACTTAGGGGCCGATTCCGATTCGGGCCGGAAATCTCTCCGACCGAGCCGGACTCGGAGAGATTTCCGACCGAATCGGACTCTGGCAGCCCGACCGAACGAGTACGATGCGCACGTATGCCATCGGACTCGAGTCGGTCGGACTCCCATTGAAGTCAATGGGAGCTGGTCGTACAACGCGTACGCGGGCTCCCATTGACTCAATGGGTGCGAGGTGGTCAAGGGCGCCCCCTACAGCGGGTACGCGTCGAAGCGACTCGCACCGTACACGCACAGGTAGGGGGACCCATGGGTCCCCCTGTGTGCGACTCGCGCGGCTACGCGTGACAGGGAGTCCGACACTGACCCCCAAGAGCACGCCTCCGACTGCTCTTTGGAGCCGGAGTGCGCGGCTCGGTCGGACTGCTCGCGGCGCGCATCGTACTCACCCGGCCAGGGAACGTCTCCATTGCGCGGTGCGAATCGAGTCCGAGCGAGTCGGTCGGTGCGGTTCGACCCGGGAACGAGTCGGTCGGAGCGGTCGGGATGCCCGGACGAGTCGGCCGGCGATTTCGCATCGTACTCGCTCGTCCCGGACGCGCGTACTGAATCGGTCGGGAATAGGGCTCCGAATCGGATCCGTTAGCCGAATCCGAGCTCGGAGCTCCTACCGGCCGAGATCGGAATCGGCCTCTTAGTCACAATGTGCCTAAAATTTAAATGTGTGAGATACTAGTGTAGGTGTGTGTAACAAAAAGATTTAAGCCACCACTTGATGAATACAACCTTGCTTCATTTTCCATCACCTCTTATAATGTGCAATGCTCTGTTGCTCTCGGGCTAGGTCCAAATGTGTATTCTAATAGTGTCTGGGCCCTAAGTGTGAAATGGTAGCCTGCACCACCACTGTTTTGTACTAGCCCCCTCCCCCCCCCAAGTTCAGGTCTAGATGAGCCCCTGGTGTGAGCTGCATCTAGAGGGAGTGCAGGAGGGTTTAAGTACATTGAGGACATAAGGGTTACCTGTGCATAAACAGCGTGACGGAGGGTGACTTCCATACCTTAAAAACAAACTCTTTCTGATGGCCCTGGCACCAGGCTGGGTCAAAACCTGATAAAGACGGTCTGCAAAATGTAGAAATTAGAAAAAAAATTCAAGCATGGACTGTGAGGAAATGTTCAGGTCAGGTTTTAATAAACACCTCTAAATTATGCTCCAGAGGTAGGTGCACCTGATGCAGTAGCATGCAGCGTGTAAAGCAGCAGTGGGTGCCGGGTATGGGCAGCAACAGTGTCCTGTGCGTTCCCAGATTCCTTACTAAAACCATATCCTGCCCATCGGCTTCACAGTTTCCCATCCATTGATTTCTGGTTCATTTGCCAAATGAGATTGCTCTTGTCCCAGACTCTGTGTTGATTAATGGGGGTAATGAGGCTATCCACCAGACAAACAGTGGCGGGGCGAGGGGGTGACAGGCACCACAAGGCGACATTACCTACCAGTTCCTTCTCCCTGCCGAGCGACACAAGAATGTCAGCATCCCCAGGAATGAAGTATTGATCCTTCGCTATGATCTCCAGGAATGAAGCGTTCATCGTCCTATCAAACAAATAGTCTCCGGTGATAAAGCATCCACTTCCCGATTGATTAAAAAAGTATCTAGGAATAAAAAGATTAATCTTCCAACAGATGAGAAGTCTCTAAAAGTCAAGGCTGTGTCTCCAGACAGATAAATATTCGCCAGCAAAACAAGATTAATGTGCTGAAGAGTCTCGAGGGATACAAAACCAATCTCTGGAAATCCAAAATTTTCCACAAGGCATAGGAAATCATTCAGCTAAAAAAGAAATCATGCGCCCTGTCTATAGGTATCACTTAAAGGCAAATTTAAAAAAAAGTAAAAAATACATTCTGGCCACATGATGCAATATTAAGCCCACCTGACTATGGGACCTTTGTGGGCTTCAAATAGTGTACTACTTGCTCTGGGTAGTCATTTGGAAAGTCCATTAAAATATGTTGGTCCTTTGCTGGATTTGTCACAGGATCCAAGATACACCCCACTGATGAGACCTAATAAGACCCAAACCGGTCTGAAGTTGCTTGTTAGGTCTCGCAGATCTAGCGCTGGAGCGCGCATGCGCTCCTCGCTCTGCGAGGCTTATTGTGATCGATAAGATTTCAGAAGGGGACTTGAAGCCCCACCCATCATTCCCATTGGCTGGCGTCATCATTCATACTAAACGCTGGCTTTCGATTGTAAGTGAGGCTTTTTAGTCCCTCCTTGTTACCACCCTGTCTCCTTTTGGCCCCGCCCACCCGGACTGGATCTTTTACTTGCGGCGGTAGACAGTGTCTTTTAATTAGTGGGTAAGCACTTTTTTATTCCATTCCGCAGCTGCAGCTGGGAAGCAGTGTGTTTGTGTACACTAGTATAGTGGCTTGTGCGATAGTGAAAGCGTGAAGCGCTTTCCGCCTCACCGTTGTCACGGACCGTGTGTTGTTTGGGTCTGAAAGTTGTCAGGGCCTGTCTGAGTGCCCCGGCTGCAGCCGGGAGGCCCTGTGTTTGTGTATACTAGTACAGTGGCGTGTGTGATAGTGAAAGCGTGAAGCGCTTTCTGCCTCACCGTTATTTAGGTCTCTGTGTTTGGGCGGTGTGTTGTCAGGGCCTGTCTGAGTGCCCCGGCTGCAGCCGGGAGGCCCTGTGTTTGTGTATACTAGTATAGCGGCGTGTGTGATAGTGAAAGCGTGAAGCGCTGTCTGCCTCACCGTTGTCACGGGCCGTGTGTTGTTTGGGTCTGAGAGTTGCCAGGGCCCATCTGAGTGCCCTGGCTGCAGCAGCAGGCCCCGCCCCTCAGCCTGCAGGGTCGGGCCCTCTGCCAGCGCGTCTGGCCGAGCTGGGAGCGCCTCTTCCAGGAGCAGATCCTGCCTCTGAGCTGGAAGACATCTGGTCGTGGAGGGGCTGGGGGGAAGAGAGACTCGCTAACAATAAGAGGGGAACTGACTCACCCACGCTTCCCAAAATTCCCACCACATCTGCTTACGGGAAGCCATCCTTCTCTAATTAACCATACCCCCTCGGGGAGACGGGGTCAGGTGGCGGCGGCGGCCTGTGATGTGGGCAGGCAGTATGGATGGTTGTGTTTAGGCCGGGGCCCTGCCTCCTAGTAACACATCTGCCAGCGGTGGGGGGGGGGAAGGGCCTGCAGGCTGAGCTTCCATAACACCTCAACCACGCAGGCCGAGGCTGCAGCTATTCACCGCGGGGGTCCGCCATGGCCACAACCGTACCCTTGTACTCTCAGTACTACTGCCTCTAAATGCACAAACTACGTGGACTACAACCGTACCCTTGTTCTCTCAGTACAACTGCCTGTACAGGCACAGCCTACGCGGTACCCTTGTTCTCCCAGTACTACTGCCTCTACTTGCACAACCTACATGGTACCTTGTTCTCTCAGTACCACCCTTGTTCTCTCAGTACCAATGCCTTTACATGCACAATCTATGTGGTACTCTTGTTCTCTCAGTACTACCCTTGTTCTCACTGTACTTCTGCCTCTACATACACAACCTATGTGGACTCCAACCTTACCCTTGTTCTCTCAGAACTGCCCGGGTTCTCTCAGTACTACTGCCTCTACGTGCACAATCTACGTGGTACCCTTGTTCTCTCAGTACTACTGCCTCGATACACTCTGCTTGTATGGGAAGCTTGCCCTCCTGATACCCAGGCTGTGCTTCTTCAGTTTGTGTGACAGAAGCTTCAACAGGAGCTGCAATCTGTGCGGTATGAGTCCAGTGTGTGTGACGATGCTCTACAGTTCTCTGTGTGTTTAGGAAGCTTGCACTTCTACTGCCTCAGCTGAACCTCTTCAGGTTTGTGTGACAGAAGCTCGTACAAGAGCTGCAGTCTGTACTGTACTAGTGTGTGTGTGACGATGTTCTACCGTTCCCTGTGTGTAAGGGAAGCTTGCACAGTTACTGCCTCAGCTGTACCTCTTCGGTTTGTGTGACTGAACCTTTACAACAGTTGCAGTCTGTGCTTTACATGTCCTGTGTGTGTGGCAATGCTCTGCAGTTCTCTGTGTGTAAGAGAAGATTGCACCCCGCTGCCCAGGCTGTACTTCTTTGGCTTGGTCTGCAGAAGCTTGTACAACAGCTGCAGTCTGTGCTGTATGTTTCCAGTGTGTGTGACAATGCCCTACTGTTCTCTGTGTGTAAGGGAAGCTAGCACTCCTGCTGCCCAGGCTGTACCTCTTTGGCTTGTGGGACAGAAGCTTGTACAAGAGCTGCGGTCTGCTCTGTACTTTTCCTGCGTGTGTGGCGATGCTCTGCAGTTCTCTGAGTGTAAGGGAAGCTTGTACCCCACTGCCCAGGCTATACGCCTTTGATATTTCTGACAGAAGCTTGTACAAGAGCTGCGATATGTCGTCTGTGTGTGTGTGGTCATATTCTACAGTTTTCTGCATGTAAGGGAAGCTTGCACTGCTATTGCCTGGCTGTACCTCTCTGGTTTGTGTGGCAGAAGCTTGAACAAGAGCTGCAGTCTATGCTGTCCTTGTCATTTGTGTGTGGTGATGCTATACTGTTGTCTGTGTGCGAGGGAAGCTTGCACTGTTACTGCCTCCTCTGTACTTCTGTGGTTTGTGTCGCAGAAGCTTGAACAAGAGATGCAGTCTGTGCTGTACTAGTCCTTTGTGTGTGGTGATGCTATACTGTTCTGTGTGTGAGGGAAGCGTGCTGTAGACCTACTGCCCAGGCTGTACCTCTCTGGTTTGTGTGGCAGAAACTTGTACAAGAGCTGCAGTCTGTGCTGTACTGTCCTGTATGTGTGGCGATCCTCTGTAATTCACTCTGGGGGAGGGAAGCTTACACTGTACCTCTTCAGTTTGTTTGAAAGGAGCCTGCACAAGAGCTGCAGTATGTGCTGAACTTGCCCTGTGTGTGTGATGATGCCCTACTGTTCTCTGCGTGTACGGGAAGCTTACACTCCCGCTGTCCAGGCTCTACCTCTTCGACTTGGGTGACAGAAGCTTGTACAGGAGCTGCAGTATGTGCTTGACCTGTCTGTGTGTGTGGCAATGCTCTGCAGTGCTCTGTGTGTAAGGGAAGCTTGCACTGCTATTGCCTGGCTTTACCTCTTTGGTTTGTGTGACAGAAGCTTGTACTAGAGCTGCAATCTGTGCTGTACTAGTCCTGTGTGTGTGTGTGGCAATGCTCTGCAGTGCTCTGTGTGTAAGGGAAGCTTGCTCTCCAGCTGTCCAGGTTGCACCTGTAACCGTGTGTTATTGAAGTTTGAGAATCGTTTCTTGCTGTACAAAAGCCACAGTGAAAGACATTGAGAAAGCATATTGCTGCCAGCATGACTTGTGTAAATATCTTACACACCTTTCCAATTTAGGGGCATGTTTGATGCTCTCTTTTGTTTTACTTTCATGGCAGCGATGCACAAACAAGCATTTGCAATGCAATAGGTCTCGCATTTACGCGAGTTTAAGCTATTGGCATTGTAAATGACAATGCCTTTTATTTATGTTTTAAAAACGAAAACAAAAATAAAAGCCATTGTTATTTGCAATGTCAATAGCTCAAACTCGCGTAAATGCGAGACCTATTGCATTGCAAATGCTTGTTTTTCCTTCTGCAAGGGCCTTGTCTAGCAGTTCAGGATGGACTGTTCCCAGGAGGAGCAGGGGCAGTGCTCATTTGCATATGTCAGACCTCTGTCTAGAAAGAGTGGGTGAAAAACATTGGGTTGGCAATTGCCAGTGGTTTCAATTATTTGCAAGCGTTGCTCCCTTCACGTTTTGAGCGTTTGAGTTCAATAACATGAACATCTCTTGTTTCCACTGATAGGTATTTCTTTCTAGTGCATTCAGGTGAAAATGGGTAAACGAGCCTCCCTATATTCAGACCACCTTCTCAAGTGCAACGGATGGAGTAGCGTGGTATATGTCTACTAAAATGTGTTTTGGGGTATCTTCAATGGTATGAGGAGCTATACAAATGCAACTACAACACAGTACAATACAATGCAATGCAGTACAATTCAGTCCAATACTACACAATGTCATGGGTAACATGGAGAAAATGGACTGTGGAAAAAATGATAAACATTTATAATACTTTTGCTTATAAATCATTTTATCTGTGCATCCACATTTTTTAATTCATATCTTTATATTTTTTATACCATCACCTTTGGGGATCACCTTTGGGGATCCAGTTCATTATGGACCCTTTTCTAGTGTACAGTCTGCTTTCACTTTTTATACATCTATGCTCCCTGCCGGACAAGAGAAATTTGTTGGGTGTCACTTCTGAGTATGTATCTAAAGGAATTGGCATATGACCTTCCAAAAGTTTGATATAACATAATTCTGCTAGTTACTGACCCAATGTACTTGTCAAACAAATTATATACAAATAAAGGGTAATGTTGGGATGGTAAAGTCCTCTGCATGGTAAATAAAAGACATGTACTCCAACCCTGAGTGCCCAACTGTACTGTTGTCTGCATTCCTGATTTTTTTGTCTTAGGTAAATATGTATCTTGTGTGTGCACCATGACACAGGCCTGTCTCATGGATTGCGGTTTGATTGGACAAGGAAGGGGCACCCAAAGTGCTACCCTCATAGTGGTAGAACACTGCCCCCTTCACCAAAAGCTAAGCAGCACAAGCGGAGTGCTGGCAGCATACTGTGTAGTAATTAGTAGTAGTGAGCATCCTTTTTACCCTATGTCACTGGAGTGAGGACTACTAGCTGTAGAGTGCTATGCAGCACTGGAGTAGTGACTGCGCTGGAAGTATGTGTGCCTGGGAAGGGTACGGGACAGGAGTGGAGCAGTGCTGTGCATTGCATGTATGGTTAGTGCATATACTCAGTATATGTATGCCTGCTGGAAATACATTACATGAAAGAAGTAGTACTGAGCAGTGCATGCACAATGAAAGCATGTGCTGGGTGTATGTGTGCATGAATACATGAATGGTGAAATGTTGTGCAGCACACACATGGTGAGTGTGTGTGTGCTGGCCGTATATTTGTTTGCAAATAGCACACCCTGGTACAATACAGAAAGGCTACAGCACTGAGCAATGTGCGCAGACTGAATGTGTGTGCTAAATGCATGTGTGTCTGTAGTGACACAATGAATTGACTGGAGAGTAAGTGTGCTGTGAATGTACACTGAGTGTAAGTGTGCCTGCAACGATATACTACATTGAGTACCCTGAGTTTCATTTTGGGAGGCCTAGGCCTTCTGGTGAAAACATGAGTAGAGGAATCCCCCCAGACGGATTTGTGTTTTTCAGCATTCCTGTGAGCTGGGTGGGAGACACACTGGAGGAAGGGACTCTCCCTTTACCCTTCCAAATGTTGCTCTTTGATTCAGTGATAGATGACGTCAGGGCCACTGGAATTATGTGATTCTGTGCCCTCAGCGATTTTCGCATAATTACTGATTTGCCATCTTTTCACATAATCCATCATCTACCACATAATCTGCTGATTTTACCAAAAATAAATTTGTTTCTAGCTGAAACGGATAAAAAGTTACAATGGCGAGTCTGGCTCCCACGCACCAGAAGGCTTTTTACAAAGGTTTACTGTCCATCCTTCAGGTGCTAATTGCTGTATTTGGGTGTTAAATTGATACTAATTAGGGGTAAACTTTTTTCCCCAGACACTGTTACCAGGTGTAAAAATGACAAAATAATGAGGTAATACTATAACAAAATGTGCACATTATGCCACATAATTTGGTCTTCCTCTGCCATATAATTTCAGTGGCCCTGATTACAAAGAAGGGGCATGGACACACCTCAGGAAGGGAGATAAGCCTTATAAGGGAATCATAAAGAGTAGGGCACGGATCCCCGAATTAACCTTTTGATGCACATATCACTGTGGTTGACATCCAGGTGTGAACTCTTGTTGCTCTCATGAACTATGTTGTAGGACAATCAGTTATGGTGTCTTGCATGCCATGACAAGCAGCCTTTCAAAAAGAAACAAGAAAAGAAAAAATGTACACTTCAAAAGAAGCAGAACCCCCAAAATAAAACTTCAAAGACTCAGACCTAAATCATATATGTGGTGTCTGGAAAAGGACTATAAGAAGTGGAGGTTAAGACCCAAAAACTGGTAATCTGCCAAGCATCCAGACGTGCTGTGTGAGGAGGGGAAGCTCTGCAAGACTTCTGCCTGTGCCCAGGACTAGAGGCCAATGCCTGCTACTCTCCCTGCTGGTTGAGGGGACATTACCAGCGGAAACCAAGACCACCTGGTCTGGAGACTGGAGCACCAATGCCTGTCTACTTGCCAAGACCAATGTGCCCTGTGAGGAAGAGAGGAGCGCTGGAGGCAGCGAGGTCCAGTGGGGACCGCTACTGAGAGGACTCCCCATGCAAGATGTAAGGAGAACAGCTGTGTACCAATCGGGTTGTTGCCTATTCAGGAACGGTACGGCGCCCCCCGTATGCCTTTATGGGGCCGTTGTGATCTAGGACATGTGAGGAACACTGTTGGGAAGTGCTAGGCCTGCACAGTCTCCCCATATGTCAGAGGGGGCCATGGATCAACTTATTAGGCCAGGAGCATTGAGAGTTGTGTCTGCCTTTATTGGCGACCCTATATGCCAGGACGGGCCACCCTGGTGAGAACTATCACAGCAGAAGAGTCTGAGCAAGACTGCAGGGCTGCTGAACGCTTCTATAACACCGTAGCGGTAAGACTGGAACTGGGCCTTTGGGGCCCCATGGGACTTGCTGCTAATGGTGATACAGCACCATATACACTTTTGACTAATTCCTAAGTCAAGGGGAACTCTTGAGTACAGCCAACTAGTAAGCATTCCCTGGATAAAGCCACCATGAATGGGGAATAACCCCGACTACACTATAAGACAGAGGGTGAGACAGGTATTTGCCTAACAACGGCTAGTGCCCTAACCTCAAGGGAATGTTCTTATTGCTCATGAATGATGTTATTCCTTTGCATGTGTAGAGATAGAAATAAAATACTTATTTTTCTTGCAAAAGTAAGTCTTTGACTTGAAATTGATTTATTGTTCGTACTGTGTGTACTTTGACTTATGAGTCGTGTTCACCTACCTGTATGTACACTTCCCCCTCGAGGAAGCCTTTGACTGCTCACCACAGCTACCACTAAGATTCAAGCACAGAAGGGGTATTTGGCCAAGTTACTCAGGAGTCATAGTAGTTTGGGCCCCGGGACATCAGGAGTAAAAGGCTTCAACCCAGTTATTTATCTGTAAAAAAAATAAGTGCCAGGGCCCTTGTCAGAAGGCCACTGCAGTTCTCACCACCCACTGCCCCCACTAGCGCTGCCGATGACAGTACCATCACAACTAACCATCACACTCATACAAGTGTGACAATTCAAACTTAAGATATACATTAAAAATGACTAGCACATGCCGCCCAAGCTATTCTTATAGCTTTGGGTGACAAGTATTTGTGACTTTTTTGAATATTTAATTATTAAACAACTTTTGCTGTGCTCCTCACAAAATCAGATAAACAGCGCCACCATGTGGCAGGCCTGCATAAGAGCCGGTTTTGACAATAAACTGCGTTGCCGAGCACTGGCCACCACCGGCTCAAATTAAGCACTGCCTCAACCAACACAGTTGGGCCCAGTAGCCCCTGCATGCCCTGTGACCCTCTGAAAGGGGTTCTAGTTATATGTAGGATTCTGTAAGTTCAATATGCTTGGGAGTCCAGACAGAACAACAAAAAGATGGAGATGTTAAATGATTTCCTAGCTGAAAAAGAAAAACAAAGATAATTTTTATCAAACAAGTATTAGACCTTTTTTGGTACTTATATACCAAAAAATAGAAGTAGCTCAATTTGAATTAAGGTGAATTCCACCTTTTACCATTAAAAATTGATGTGGTGAGGGGACTCGAAAAGGCGATAACTTGATTCCCTTTATAAACATGATGGCCATTTTGTAACAACTATATAGTTTTTCCCTACCTTGTCTCAGGATTGCTAACGATTAGAAGTCCTGGACCGTGATTTCACTGCTATATAAATATGTTACTGATGAGCTGAGCTATTATTGTTTGTTGTTCATAAATCAAAAATTAGATAAATAAAGTTATTTTAAAAAACGGGGTGATGTGGGCCTTGTGGTGCAGCGCTAATGCCATTTTCAGGCCGTAAAATGGTTGAAGTCCACAGCAATGCCCATTGCCTTTCTTCACTGAGCTGGGACTACAGTTCCCACCTGATCACTATATTACCGATGTAGATGGCATTTTTGTTTATGTCAGTAAAAATCTGAAAAAGCCAGTACTCTCTCCCCTTTGGAATATAAACTTATAACAATCTCCTCAATAACATTTTACAGCTGTTTAAAATATTCCAAAATGATTAGTAAAGCAGAAACAGAATTGCCAAGGTCCAAAAGAGGATATTACACAAATTAATATGCAGATACCGTCCCCTTGCCCTTCTAGAATCACAAAAGACGAACACGAGTGTCTTCTTTCTATATGAAAGGTGATAACCCTAGCTGTGACATCCAGGTTGAGGCAGGTCCTACAAGATGCCCAGGTGTAACAGTGATCAGTCCATCAGAACCAAATTTATATAAAGGAACCATACAAGATGGCTGACAGGCAGTGGAAGGCGATTGTCGTGATAATTTCCACTACCTGAACCGCAAATGAAATAATTCAGTGAACACTGTTTTATTCTTGCCTTCTTCCTTTTTTCAGTATTGAAGCATGCATGTCAGGGAGTTGTTAAAGATTCAAACATTCAGAAATGCAGTACTGTTGTGGTTCGATCTCCGTCATGTATTGTATCCTGAAAAAATGACTCCAGGTGAATCAATTCACTGTGTCACTTTAATAAATAAGTAATTTGTCACTAAACATCAACCATTTGGTGTCAGCTGCAGGATACAGAACCTTACTGGTATGGGACTAAAAGATAGATGCATTAGCCTCGGGTCACATAGCAAACGTAATTGTTGCACAGAATCTGAGATGCTTCCTGAGAATGTTTTTGAACTACAGTGAATGTACTAATCCTATAATAGTGCAAAATGATAGTTGGTAGAATTCCCAGGCTTCCCGCCACCACTCCATTTGAGATGTCCAATGCCAATTCAATTCAATATCTTTATTCGGTCTGATAAAAATAGACCATAAAAGTACATGAAATCTGATACAAATCCATAATATGTCGGTAGTATAAGCACAAATTTACATTAAAATTAAAACACTTAAAAATGTGCTCACAATAATCTAAGTTAATTCACCAATTTCATGATATGTACAAGTTAAAAAGAACATAAAGACAATATTCCATAAAATGTTTTTAACATCACTACCCACATGTCGCAGTTGACAGAGGTTGAACAAAAATAGTGCAAGCGAGGGGACAAAAACCCGCCATGTACTCCAACTAATACAATGATGAAAAGGGACACCTCTGCCTAACTCCACATATTAAATGCAGGTTCGACGCAGGTCATAACTTATTTAACGTAGAAACATAAACGAGAAAAGAAAAAGTAAATGATAATTCAGCTTAGGAATTAACCAGCTAGATGACACAAGACATAGTTATGATTCAGATAGTTAGCCTTCCATAGTTTTTCTAGCCCGGATGGCTGCTTTCAGAAAGGTGCAAACAAAGTAAGTGGTTTCATATGAGCTTGAAAACTGTAAGTGGAGGAAAGCTGCTCTACACCGACGAGAACCTAACTCGCGTAGCAATGGCTTCAGAAAGTGCTTGCGTGCTAGACTATAAAATCTACAAAAGAACATAAAATGCAAAAGTGATTGTATGGATTGATTATCACAGCGGCAGATCGATTCTGTGGTTCCCTCTAAAACAGGGGAATTTTTAAAAAACAAGGACCTAAAAATTGAGTCTGCCTTGAAATGGAAAAGAAGTGATTGCTCCCACCTTGTGAGATCTAAAGACAAATACACCGCTGGTTCGCCTAGGAGTAAAGATCTACAGTAATTCAAAACTGAGGGTTTTGCTTGCTCAGTTTTCAATCCTGTATTTGCACAGTGCTCCATAAATGCTGCTTTTACCTCTGCCTTAGCGGTTTTAGAGATATTGTTAGGTTCAGTAAACCAGGCAGATAAACCAAGGGTTCCTAGGGTGCCCCGAAAATAGCTTAGCCATGGACTAGAGTGGGCCTTATCCAGTGCAAGGCAATCAAATATAATACTCCTACAGAGCTCTGCCACTGGGTTCATCCAGACACTGACCCATAATAAGAGTGGTGCCAAACGGACCTTGTCCGATATGAAACCCTGATTTAGCTCTGAGTGAACAATAAAGCTGGAAGTAATAGGTGGTAAACTCAACAACCACCAGAGGAAACGGTTTTCCTCAGACTGTAAACAGTTACATTTGTTAAAACCCCAGTCACCTGTGGCATAAGTAACTGCGCTAATACACTGTATATTGTACACCTTCAATGGGGGAAGAGCAGACCCTCTTATGTCTGCTCTAATCAAGTTACAAACAGTCCCTGCAGATCTACTGAGCTTTGAGCTAGCCCACACAAGATGAGGACTCTGACGAGCTAAAAGTTAACCCTAGGTAACAAAAGCTGTCACAGTCGCTAAATCCTGTCCCTTTAAACTGATTTTATTCAGCCTTATTTTACCTGGTCCACAGGACATACTGTGCGACTTGGTGTAGTTAGTTTTCAAATTCAAGTTTTGCATAAAAGAGGCAAAGAGGTCAACCTGGAGCCTTAGTGCATTCGGGGTAAGGGCTAGCAATACCACGTCATCAGCGTACAATAACGCGAGGATCGGAGAGCCTGCTATTCTTGGTATAACTGAGGCGCAAGAGGTTAAATGGGCTGTTAATCCATTTATATATAAAATAAATAATAGGGGGGCAATATTCACCCTTGTCGCACTACGCTCTTCAGGGGAAAGTAAGATGAAGGTTCATCGTAAGAATTTAAACACACTCTGGCTGAGAGGTCTGCATGTAATAAGAATAAAAAAATTCACAAGTGGGGGGGTCCACTCCGTGATCCAATAACATTGTCCTTAACTTGATTCTGTCCACTGAAGCGAAGGCAGTGGACAGATCCATAAAAGCCAGGTAGATGGGAGACCGCCTGGCGTTGGTGTACTTAGAAATTATCACAGCCGGGTTCAAGCAATGTTCATTAGTGCCTAGGTTTGGACGGAAGCTGAATTGAAAGGGGGAAAGAATGTCATTGTCCGCAGCCCAATTAACCAAACGGTCGTAGATGACTCTACCAATGATTTTAACCGTACTGTCAAGAAGTGAAATGGGGTGGTAACACTTTGGGGACGTGCGGTCCCCCTTTTTAAATATTGGCACAACTGTTGTAGTAGCCCAGGAAGGGGGATATTAGTTGATAAACATGAATTCAATGTGTTGGTAATAAGAGGGCCCCAGATCTCGGGTATGGATTTCAACAAATCTATGGGTACCCCGTCTGGGCCTGGTGCTTCCCTCCCTTACTGTGTTGGATGGCCGATTCTACTTCCTGCAATATTATTAGAAAGGGTAAGGAGTTCTGTAATCTATTTCAAAGTACTGATAGCATACTAAGATCGTCCTCAATAGAATGGATGGAAATGAAATGAGTGACCCAATCTGAGCCTAGGATGTAATTTTGTAGAGATGGATTTGAGATGTCAGTAACCTGTCAGTGGCTTCCATTTGCAATACTTGTCGAAACCACTGATACATATCATTGAAACTGCTAATCGCAAATACCTGTGAAGCTCGGGATTTCCCTTTAGTTCATTGCCAATGGCTTATGGCACTTTCGTAGCCTGCTGTTTAGCTCAGCTCACCACAGTGCAGAAAGGCTGAGTACAGGAGACCCTCGATTCACAAAATAAATTTGCATTCTAAACCTGACTCAAATTAAAAGCTAGCTTTGTGACTATAGAATCCTGATTTGCTGTGCATGAAACTGACATTGAAATTCACAAATGGCTTTGCAGATTGTAATAGTCACTTCGAGAGTCATAAAAGGAACTAGTGGTAAAGAGGCACCCTCTCCTCCTTGCCTAATGTAAGCAGCTGTATCATAGGTTAGTGCCTACTTCCAAGGGCACAAGGCATTGAATCATTACCATTCACAAAGTAGAAGCTGCATCCTTCAGAAAGCAGGTACCAGATGCCAGCATCACAGGTAATAGACAACAGTCCCAATAAACCATTGCCTGGTCCCCACAATGCTCTGTTTTTTGACGTGTTGCACTCCCTGCAGGCTTGACAACGGCGCCACTTTGTTAAAGCGAATGCTGGGATGGAGATCTGCTACCCCTCTCAGGCCTCTGTCCCAGCATGCACTGCTGTAGACGAGGCACAAAGTTGAATCCTGCCTCATCAATATTATTGTGAGTCGATGTGTGCCTCATTGCACATAGCCTCCTTGCCCTGAACCAGGTTAGTCCATTCCATGGAGTTTATAGGAGCTGCCTTCTTGCAGCACTGTGCCATGAAAAGTTGGTGCAGCACTGTTGGATGTCCAAATCTTGCGTGTGGCCCCGGCATAAGTCGTAAGATGCATATAGGGCCAGTAACAGAAAGCTTTGCGTGAAACATACACTGTCTGTAAAGATAATAAAAAAGAGTTCAAGTGTGTACAAATGTATGGCACATCGTCATCAATATGCTAGCAACACACCACTCTGTCCCTAGAGCCCTTTCCCTGACTATGTCTCCTACTTCTCTCAAACCTTGAAGACCAGACAAGGGTGGATGGCATCCCATAATTTCAAACTCAACCCTCTTGAAACAGAGTTGAGGCTAATCTCACCTATGAAGTCCAATTTACCTGTGTAATTGTGGGTCAACTCCTGAAGCATCCAGGATTGTAAAAATATTGCTAGCCATGTTAAATTGTTGGGGTTTATTCTTGGCAAACATTTTAACCTCCAATCTCAAAATAATGCCACGGCTACGTTTACACGCTCTCCACTTGGGCTGCTGTAAGGTATACAAAAGTTTATACTTGAACAGGATGTTAAGACCTTAGTACAAACCTTTGTTATGTCTCCACTCGGTAAAGGGAATTCATTCCTCAATGACTTCCCAAAAGTTCACCTTCCACTAGTCCTGCACTTGTCAGCTTGCTTTGTTTCGGGAAGCAATACATTTGATCACATCACTATTGTGCTATTATTGCTGGAAGACTGTCCATCGAACACAGATTAAGATGCCTTTCATCAGCACAAGACTACTTCCATGTACTTGAAAAAAGCTCAAAATCTCTTTTGATCAATGGCTCTGAACAGTGCAGAATGAGAGGTGGGCGTAACTCACGTAATCCAGTGTAGTATAATTACGTAGCATTACCTAGAATTCAGCAACATTACGCATAATTGCATGAGAAAAATAATTCTGCATTTAGCACTATTTCTTAACGCAAAAATCTCTGCTCGCTTCCAAAATGGGCACAAGAATGCATTTTGCACTAAGAAATAGTGCTAAATCAAACAGAATAAAAATAGCAAACACTAGCAGGCGCTCATGCTCGCTAAATATGCTCTTGGGGAAGGATTTTCCCCCAACTTGCCCCTGGCATTTAGCACTATTTTCGTTACGCAAAATGCCCCCCTTTCATTCAAAATGGGCACAAGAAGGCATTTTTCACTAAGAAATAGCACTAAATATGCTTTTTGGGTAGAATTTCCCCCCAAATTACTCCCGGCATCTAGTGCTGTTTTCTTAGTGCAAAATGCACCCTCGCATCCAAAATGGACACAAGGATGTGTTTTGCGTTAAGAGATAGCACTTAGTGCAGTAGCACAGAAATAGCGAGCGTAAGCAAACAATCGTGGTTGCTAAATGTGCTCTTGCAGTAGGATTGTTTTCCCTCAAACTTTTTCTTAATTATGCGAGCAGGAATAATCGAGTTATTATTGGTAATTCTGCGCCAAAGACTAACGCGGAATTACCTAAATGACTCTGATTACTCCAGCATAATTCAAATTATGCCCGTGCCTATGTAAAATATCTTCTCCTTGAGCCCCAGAGTTTAAAAAGCAGCGAACTATAGCCCAGTCATTTTTACTTAGCACGACTATACTGTCTGGCTCACTCCAGCCCTCTCTGTGCACCACTACCTCGCTTGTAACATTTAAGGAGTGGAAACTCCTCCGGTTTCAAAGACACTTCGAATCTAGTCTTAATTAAACTCTTGCTTTATTATTCAGCTGCCTTTGTGCCTAACTCTTTTGCATGGAGCATTCTGAAAGCGCTCCTATTGGGGTGTGTGAGGGTGTGGCACACACCCAAAGAGAAGTTATCAGGTATTCTGGTCTTTTATGTCCCCATTACCCTATAGTATATTCTGTGCGCCCTTCCCTTTCTGACTCGAACCTGTGTATGGGGCTTAAAGCCTCAGAAACATGTCCTGCTCCTGCCTGTTTTAGAAGGCTTAGGGTCTGCTATCGACCTGATGACAACGCACCACACTTCCACAGCCTACAGTAGTCTCCCACCGCTGAACTCTGTTTTCACTCTGAATGAACTCTGCATATGTGTGATGTTCCTCTTAGGCCTGTGTATAGGTGCTCTGAATGTAGTGATCTCATGTTCTCGAGGCCTTTGCTGTCCTGGGAGACGGTATGTCTGACTTGGCCTGTCTCTTTTCCATTCACTCTCCTGCCCAGAGTGTGAACTCCTGAGAGGGTGTGTCCCAAACGTTACATCCGTGTAGTAACCTCACCGTCCCACGGTGTTTGCCCTCGTTGGAGATTGTGTGCGGATTTGCCCAGTGGGTGAAGTACCTTGCGTCCCTTTTCTTGCTCTGAATACTTCGTGGCAGCGTATCCTACCTGTAGAAGTTTACCTGCTCTGCGGCTTACGCTCCTTCTGAAGGTTTTATGCCAGGCTCGGCCTGTCCGTCCAGTAATGAAAAATTAAGACTACTTGGCTAGCAGGCCTGTCATCTCCACCAGCCCCCTCCCCTCCCTTGTGAGCTATGTGTCCTGCATTGCAGCGTCACGGTGCTGACAGTAAATGCATGCAAGCCCCCGCGGTTAAGCAAGTGATTCGGGTAGCCAGTGCAAGCATCCCCTGGGCCGACGGCTGAGGGAAGAACAGCGGATGCTGCTGCTGTTGCCATGGAAACCCAGCGAGCTGGCCTTTGCCTTCCGTCAGAGGATGAAAGAGGGCTCTGGAAGCCTCGTTCGCTAGACCTAGTGTGCGGAATCGGAGCCTCTGCCTTCCCTCCCGCTTGACCCAGTGCAGCCCAACATTGAAGAATGTCCTGGGAGAAGAGGGGAACTTTTCTTCTCGGAGTTCGAGGTTACAACACCCTCGCCATAACCAAGCTGGAGGCCTATTCTGCAAACAACAATTAAACTATACAAAGCTACCCGGCTCCCAGGTGGAACAGAAGAGCATCGCAAGCAATGTGCTGAAAAATGCAGAGACGGCTAGGTAGAGATCTCTGTGGGGCGCCAGACAGCTATCTACTGCGGGGTTCTGCTATATACCTCCCTCCTATGGTGTCTCTTTCTGTAGTAGACCACCTTCTGAAGGGATTTTTAGACATAGAAATGGTCATTTTGTACGTTTCTCTTCTTTCAGGAATACATTGTATTCAAGCAGTGCTTAATTTGTAAAATAATAAGTGCCAGGGCTCTGACTAGGAGGCCATTGCAGCTTGCAACACTCAGTACCCCTATCATCGCTGCCAAAACAACTACTACCCATCTGTCTCGCCTGCGACAGTTCAGATTATTCCAGGTCCCCAAAGCTAAAGGAATGGCTGGGGAGGCAGGTATTAGTCATTTTTAATGTGTATTGTATGCATAAACACCCGTTGTTATGCTCATCTCTAAATTAGAAGAGCAGCGCCACCATGTGACAGACTGTCATAAGTGCAGTGTTGACAATTAAGTGCTGGTGCTCCGCACCGGTAACCACCAGTTCAAATTAAGCACAGTGTCCAAGGCATCTCATTAGGTCTCAACTGCGACAGTGCATGCCCTGCATGCTCTCTCGCTTGTGAGGGATACTGTACACATGGGCTTTTAACATTCATTGCCTTCATTGTCACTCTTATTTGCTGCCTTCTGATTGGCCAGAACGTGCTGGCTTCCACTTCCTCTTCTTTCGGCTGGAGCATGGACCTGCTTTCTTTATGTGATAGGATTTTTCCCAAATGTCATATTATTTCTTTGTCTGGGGAGATTAATTAATTAGCTCAGAATCACATGGGTGTTGTGCTGAGACTTAAAAAGCATTGGAAAAGCCAATAGGTGTCACCTTTGAGACTATGTTCTCTGCTTTTGCCTTTTGTTAATGCTGTACAGCATGGGCACTGTTGACTTTGCTAATGATTTGTAGACATGCTGCATAGCAGTGTGACTGCTGTGCATAATGCATCAAGCGCTAATGCACTTTTAAATAAAAAAGTGCAAAAGCCCCGGCTGCGTCTTAGCGCTTTCTAAAATTAGTTTTAGCCACACAGCAAAGCATCCACGCTACTGTACAGTATGGCTACAATACATTGCTACTCAAATGCGAGACCTACTGGCTTTGCCAATGCTTTTTTTTTGCGGCCAATCTGATTTTTAAATCTAAAGCCACCATTCCTAATTACAAGAAACTGGCCTCAACGGGAAGTAAGATGATAAGGGTGAATGGCCTTTCCAAGACCCTCCAGACTCCTCTGCCAAATTCTGGTCCAGACCAAACCATTGCTGGGCATGCAAAAACAACACACAGTAATTCCTTTCCACTAGGGATCCCCAGTGAGTGGCAAGAAGCCCAAGGTATATCCTAGATCCTGGAATGTCCAGGAAAGAGAAAGGGCAGCATCAGTTCCAGATCTTGCTTCTGCTACTGAGGTGTCTTTATGGATCATCTAGTTCGGAGTTGGACCGCTTTCATTTTCCTCACTCAGTTGCAGAAAACGGTCTGCAAAGCCTTGCAAAAAGACTCTGGAGTGGGATGTGATCAATCGTGTCTGACTTCCTTTAGCCCCCTCTACACCTTAATACAGTCTCTAGTAGGATATTTCAGGCAGAAGTGAAAATCCATCACCTTTCTGTCTCTATTTTCAACTTCTTAAAACGCGTACTGTGCACAGCATTCCTGGATGGGAGTGACCAGCATAGCATAGTGGTTGAACTCTGCACTGGAATAACACAGAATACTTAAGGACGGAAGGGAATCATGAGAGCTTTGTGTGTAGGTCTTGTTCCTAGCAGAGCATTGGAGCCTCCATTCCAGGATGCAGGAAATCATGAGATTTCTCTGTTGATTTCAATACTTGAATAGCATGGGGTTCTTCTTGCCAGGATGGGTGTGAAGCAGCAAGAGTTTAATATAGCCTTATAGCCCGCAGTAGTTGGCTATACCGCCCATTAAAGGCCCGCTCCAGCTTTACCCTTTAACAAGGGAGCGGCACTATAATGCGGCATAGCCAAGCTACAGAGGGCTTTAAGGCTATTAGAACAAAGTGGGCAGAAAGTTCTAACAAATAGAACAAAGGCCCCACGGATCCCGAGGCGGTTAAAATCCCCTCGGGCTTCGTGAGGCCTTTGTTCACAGTAACAGCTGTGACGGACAACATTGGAATTTTGGAGCTCCAGCTTTTACCGACCATTAGAAGCCCGGAGCACTACATTGTTTTAAATGGAGCTCCCAACATTCCAATGTTCTAATCTACTGTAACCCAGATGAGAATGATAAGGCAGATCTTTTTTTATGGTCCCCATTCCCCACATGAAAAGGAAGAGTTGCAGACAAGTCCCTGCTCCAAAGGAGCAGTGCTCTTGTGATAAGACCATATACGTTCGCACAGAGCACAAAACAGTCTAAGAGCTTTCATGATGTCATCACTGGACCGATTTCTGATTACAACAGGTGTCCAAATGGCCCAAGCACCCTTTACATGAATTGGGCTTATATGTTTCGTCTAACTCAGCCACATATGCAACTCGTCAGCCACTCTGCTGAGGTGCTGGTGTCGGTATGATCCACATCTTACATATCAACATTCTTGCCAAAAGTATGAGATAAAACAACAAAAACGCCTCCGCCTACTCAGCTCAATGCAGTTGGTTGCTTCCATTATCCCAAAGATAATAAGATGCAGGCTCACCTTAAAAATCTCCAAAATGAATTCTCTTACCCACATTCTTCCAGCATGCTTCCTGGACCGGACAATATACGAACATTGGAAGATTGTCTGTGTCAACCTCAGAACACTTTCGACATCTGCCTTCATCTGAGCTGGATAATCTTGCTAAGTGTTTGGGAGTCCAGTAAATTCTGTCAACAGCCAAAAATGATTTCATCTCAATGTTGTGGACTTTGACTATCCTCCCGGTACAGCTAGCAGCATACAGAAGGTTATCTCTTTCTTCCTCGGTTTTTCGTCCAGCAAAGACACTTCTGTTCACGGATCTCACTGGGCCATCATTTGTTTTGTACACAATGACCTCAATTGTACATATCAGAAAGTAGTGAGCAAGCCGTCAGTCTGCTGGGATATCATTTCCCAGCTTATGAGCTCCCCTTCGTCAAGTAGCTGACCCCATCTCTCTATTCTGCCTTTTTGCAGAGGCACTCTCAAGTATTCATTCAAAACCTCCAGAGTGCTGGGGGAGTCCTAGATGAGTGCCCAACTACTGTAATTGGGAATGCCCAGTAATCTCCTGATCTCATACCACGCACCTGTGGCTGATCTTATGATCCTCAACCTAACTTTGTTGCTATATTTTGGCGACCAAACATATAGAAAGCCCCTCTCACACCAACCAGCCATCATTTCTCAATAAAGCGGACCCATCTTCGATTGTCCAGGGGCCCCAACAACTGTCTGAAAGATTTAATCTGGAAAGCCCAACAGTATTTTTTATATCTGGTAAACTAGGACAACTCTTATTCTTTGTTTTCCTGAGCTTCTTCCAAGACAGCCTAGCACCCCTGTAGTTCCAGATGAAGCCATTAATATTAAATTGGATGAATTTTAAACCAGTTTTATCAAAACTCAGCAGGATATTATTGATGTAGGTAATGTTGGATCTAATTGACACTTTAACAAGGTTTACCTTGACATATATTGGTATAGGAATGTTTTCCCAATTTTTGAGACTGCGGTAGATTTCTTTCCTAACCTTATCCAGGTTCTTTTGGGGAATATCTGTCAAATTCTTCGTAATGGTTATTCCCAGAAATCTAAGTTCTTGCTTCACCCTGGGATCTTCACACTCTACATTCCAAGGCATTATTTCTGCCTTTTCCTCATTCACTAAATAGCCACAAATAATACCAAATTCTTCAATTATCTGCCTAATTGCCCACAAAACCTGATGTGGATCTGCTAATAGATCAAAAGATCATTAGCATACAGAGCTACCTTATTATTCAGCTGGCCATACTTAAATGGGATAACCTTCTTCTTATGCTTAACCACGTGTGCTAGCAGTTCAGTGTATAAGTTGAAAAGTAAAGGGAACACTGGGCACCCCTGGAGTGTTCCTCTTCCTACCTAGAGGTTCTGCATCAAGGCACCATTCACAACCACATTTGCCACAGGAGTCTTATGTAAGGCCGTCCATCATCCCCTTTGGTATCGCTTTGTTCGCCCTAAGTTGGCAGGGTATGCCCAGACGTGGGTCCCTTGCTCACTTTGCCACTGGATTCAAGATAGCCTGGCTGATGATGGTTTTGAACCCGAAACCGGTCCCAGGATGCTTGTTTCGGGTCCAGGGAAGACATGACTTGGCAGTTCGGGCTTGACTGTTCCCATGAGGCACAGGGTCAGACTGATTTGCATATGGCCATGTCTGAACTGGGGTGGTGGAGTGAGCTAAAGAATGATGATGGATTAAACCCAGATCAGTTGACTGGGGGTGAGTGTTTGATTTGCTCTAACGCTCCGTCCATCATCTCCTTTGCTACGCTTTGTTCGCCTCCTAAGTTGGCAGGGTATGCCCAGACGTGGGTCCTTTGCTCACTTTGCCACTGGACTCAAGATAGCCTGGCTGATGAGGGTTTTGGAACCCGAAACCGGTCCCAGGATGCTTGTTTCCGGTCCAGGGAAGACATGGCTTGGCAGTTCGGGCTGGACTGTTCCCATGAGGCACAGGGTCAGACTGATTTGCATATGGCCATGTCTGAACTGGGGTGGTGGGAGTGAGCTAAAAGAATGATGATGGATTAAACCCAGATCAGTTGACTGGGGGTGAGTGTTTGATTTGCTCTAACGCTCCGTCCATCATCTCCTTTGGTATCGCTTTGTTCGCCCTAAGTTGGCAGGGTATGCCCAGACGTGGGTCCTTTGCTCACTTTGCCACTGGACTCAAGATAGCCTGGCTGATGAGGGTTTTGAACCCGAAACCGGTCCCAGGATGCTTGTTTCCGGTCCAGGGAAGACATGGCTTGGCAGTTCGGGCTGGACTGTTCCCATGAGGCACAGGGTCAGACTGATTTGCATATGGCCATGTCTGAACTGGGGTGGTGGAGTGAGCTAAAGAATGATGATGGATTAAACCCAGATCAGTTGACTGGGGGTGAGTGTTTGATTTGTTCTAACGCTCCGTCCATCATCTCCTTTGGTAAGGCTTGTATTAACATTCAGAAAATTCCCACTAATACCAAATTCATGGAGGGCCTTCAACAGAAATATCCAACTAACTCTGTCGAAGGCCTTAGTGGCGGCCACAGTGTTTAGCACAAGAGGAGACTGTGTGTATACCACTAAATGTATTGCACCAATAAGCAAATGTGTCAGGTCCGGCATCTGTCTGCCACACATAAAACCCTTTCGGTCCTCATGGATGATGAGCCCTGTCTCCATGCCCAACCTCTCTGCCAATATTCCGGTGAAAAATCTATGATCACTGTTAATCAGGGAGATGGGTCTATAAGATCTATAATTCTTTGGATTTTTGTTTGGTTTCAAAATTAAGGTGATTGTTGCCAAGGACAACAAATCTGGTGCTTCTTGTTCATCTACAAGGATAGAATTAAATAACTTTTTTAGGACAGAACCTACTGATTTATAGAACTCCCCCGGAATACCATCCAGGCCAACAGCTTTCCCTTTCGTTAGCCTTTTTATTGCCATGGGACGTTCCTGTTCTGTTATTGGGGCATTTAGATCTTTTAGCCCCTTATCAAGTAGGGAAGGTAGATTCTGCTTCAGCAATAAAGGACTGGCATTGATGCTGATAAACACTTGCCTCTTTCTTATATATTCCCAGATAATACATATATATGATCTTCTCAATCTGCGTTGCATCTGATGTAACCTGATGAGAATTGAGAGTCAGCTAGCTCCACTATGTTATTTCTTACTCTAGCTGCCCTGGCTTTCCAGGCCAGAAACTCTCCATTAGTCTCCTCATACTCAAAGTGACTAATCCTTCTAGCTCCTCATTTTTTCCTTATCCTATCTTCCAGTTTAGTTCTGAATTCCTGTTGATCCAATTCAAGGTCCTTGCCCAGTTTCTCTAATATGTCCAACTTATGGGTAGTTTGCATCTCCAACTGGATCTTTCTCATTTTAGTCTCCAGGACTTCATTACCCACCTTCTCAGACCTAGCCTTCCACCATGATATCGAGGTAACCAACTGTTAGACTTGGCATCTTTTGGCGTGTTTCCCCTGACTTTTTGCTTTCTGACCTCCCGGTTTTGACTCTGTTTTTGCTGGTGTAATGATTCTGCGCACTTTCCTCACTGCTGTCCAGTGGGAAAGTGCAAGTGCTCCTGTATAAAATGTGTTATGGATTGGTGTTTCCATGATTGGCCTATTTGGTTTATGTGTCAGTCCCTTGTAAAGTGCACTGCGAGTGCCAGGGCCTATAGACCAAATGCTGTTGGTGGGCTGCAGCACTGGATTGTGCCACCCACGCAAACAGCCCGTAAAGTGTAACTCGGGCCTGCCATCGCGAGAGCCTGTGCGCAGCCTGGGACTGCCATAGTCGACTCTGGCAAGTGCACACACTTGCAAGTCCCTAAACCTTCCCTTTTCTACATGTAAGTCACCCCTAAGGTAGGCCCAAGGTACCCCTGTGGGCAGGGTGCGTTGTATGCGGAAGGTAGGACATGCCCTGGTGTGTGTGGCATGTCCTGATAGTGAATTACAGCCTAGTTCGTTTTTTACTATTGCAAGGCTTCCTGTTCCCCCTAGGCCAGAACGGGCAGTTTTGATGATTACAGTTTATAATCCTAACTGACCCCGGGAACATGGTAGAAATTCGAGTTTAGTATGCCTGGACTCAGAATGATAAAATGCAGCTGTGTTTGAAAATACCACTTTTAGAAAGTGGGTATTTTCTTGTCTAACCATCCAAGCCTGCCTCTGCGAGGTTGTGTATTCCTTGTCTGGAGTGTGAGTGACAGGGGCTGGGGGATGCCAGGAGACAGGGTGAGTCAGCGCAGGGCTGAATAGCAAGATCTACATGTAGATGGGTGGGAGGAGTTGCACCTGGGCCCTGAATAGGACAGTGCCTTCCCTCCACAATGCTGGCTCCACCTCCTGTGGTGCATCTGATGTCCCAGGCCTACTCACTGAGAAGAAGGGACGGAGACTTGTCAACAAAGTGCTCCAGAACTGGTTTGGACTAGGCAAAGGCCTCTCTGCCTTCAGAGAACAAAGGAATTTGGGATATAAATATTGGGGCCCTGACCCCATGAATTTAGATCTCGCTGGAATCAAGGAACCTGCCAAGACGAAGAGCTGGAAGAGCTGCCAGGAGGAGTACTGCCCCTTTGCTGTGTTGTTGCTTTGTTGGGTTGGCCTGCAGCTGCTGCTTCTGCCTTGGGCAGTGAAAGGACTGAACTTTCTACAAACTTGTGCTGAGTATCTCCAAGGGCCTGGAACCGAGCTGGCCTCCTGTTAAGAAGTCTCAGGGACTGCAAAGACTTCACAAGCCTCTGGGTACCGCTTCTGGAACGCTGGTTCAGTTGCCACAGAGGAAGGGAACTCGCAACCGACTCCATCAACCGAATCCATCCCTGGCCGGTGACCTGTTTGCACCGCAGACCGCATCGCCTCGCTTCGCATCGCAACCCTGGTCTCACCGTGGGCGACGTCCCGACGCCGCCAACACCGAGCCGCTGCTTGCACCGTGACCTGTGGGCACCGCAGTTCGCATCGCACCGCTCGCACGTCTGCGACACACCGCTCCGACTCGCACCGATGTCCGACGCCAGCTCCCGCACTCCGGCTTGGTCGCCTGCATCACAACCTGTCAGCACCGCATCGAGCATCGTCTCACCCTGCATCGCACGCCTTTGACTCACCGACTCCGTCTGCACGACGCTCATCGAGCCGCTGCCTGCACCGCATCGAGGGACACCGCACCTTGCATCGCTCAGTCTTGCCCCGCAACCGCGACGAACGCCGACCGGCTCGTACACTCCGTACCAGCCACAACGAGAAAGGTACTGTGACCGAGTCTGTTCACGACTCTGCTGGCCCGTATCGACGCGGCCGGCTGGAACTGTTAGACTCTGTGGTTTTCAGCATCGCGGTAGGCTCGGACGGAGCTACCGACTCGTACGAACTTTGTTTTTGAACTATTCTTGCAAAGAAGAAGTTACCTTATCAAGTATTCGTTTTTAAAGTATAGTATTGTGGATTTTTGTCGTAATTGGTCTTGTCTTGAGTATATAAAATATTGGTTATTTTTCTAAACTGGTGTGGTGTCCGTTTGTGGTGCTTACACTGTATTACTGTTGGTTAGGTGCAAATGCTTTACACACTGCCTCTGAATTAAGCCTGACTGCTCGTGCCAAGCTGCCACGAGGGTGAGCAGGGGTTACTTCACGAGTGTAACACCCTTACCCTGACTAGGAAGAAGGGTCCCTACTTGGACAAAGGTGCAAGCCCTTGCCAACTAGAGATCCCATTTCTAACACCAACCCTCTCAGGTATGCCTTATATGCATCCGATAATACCTGGGTAGATACTGATTCATTATTAAGATCTAAGAAATCTAGAGGAATCTAGAGTCTTTGCCCTTATTTGACCTACAATACCACCATCCCCTAACAGTTTACGGTCAAATGTCCATCCACTCTGCCTCTGTGATGCAGTGTCCTTAATAACAAGCCTCACCGCAGTGTGGTCAGAGATACGAAAAGGGCTGTGAGATATTTTGACATGATATTTATAAAGTAGGGTATCCACTAATATATAATTGAGCCTTCAAAAATATCCATATTTCTTTGCATAAAAAGTGCACCCTCTCTGATTCCCCATACTCTCTCCAAATACATCGAGTGATGGGCCCCCCCAGGGAAGGAGACAGGTGCCCCCTCCTACACAAAACATGCTGGGCCCTAGGGAATAGGGTCCCCGGGACCGAAATTGACGCAGGGAAGGGGGCTGTGTGCCATCTTCTTGGGCTGACTGCCTTTGAGAGGGTTGGCCACATTGAGAGGTATGTAGTGGTTAAAGAGAACTACAATGATGTAACTTCTGTTTTACAACAAAGAAAGGAAAGTCTATGTATAGCAGACCTTGACTAAAGAAATTTGTGCAGGCTTTGCTTGAAAAAGTTATGAGAATGAGCACCCCAGAGCCTTCCTGAAACCCATATTCCAAATTTAGATAGACCGTTGACTATCTGATAATTGCAAGATTGAGATTGACAGGCTGCTGGGGCTTCACCCACGCATAATGCAACAATGGCACCCTATTTTATATCCTGGGAGCCTTATGAGGTATACACACCCGGCTGGCTACCATATAGCATAACCTATTCACAAACTTTCCTGCAGGACGGGGGAGATGTCCCTCTGGATGTGATGTACAGCTTCGATCGAGGCTAAGGCACGGTTGTATGCAGAACAACGAAATCCCTAACCCGCATGCCTAAACAACGCGGTCTGAATAACGACTGTGTCTTAACCACGCATTGCTTTACCACGCATGCCTTTACCACAAATTTTCATGGTAAAGGCATGCATGGTAAAGGGGTATGCGTGGCTAAGGTCGCCACCCCCCCCACCCTAAGGTACAAATTCCCCCACCCCCCATCCGCCCTGAGGTGCAAATACCCCTACCCCCTCCCAACCCCCACGCTGTGCCCTCCCCGTGCCCTAATGCCTAAAACCCTGTCCCTTAACCTTGTCCCTTAACCTGACCCTGGCCAGCCCTGACCCAGCCCTAAGAACTGCCTGCCCTCCCCTAAGCCGTAAAAAAGACCCAGACTACCCATTCCCCTCCCCCTGCCCTGAGGCCTAATACCATAACACCTAATTAAAAAAACTACCCCGACCCCCCCCAGCCCTAAAACCTACCCCTGACCCCTCCAGCCCTGAAAACTTTCCCCACCCCCCAGCCCTGAAAACTAGCCACACCCCCAGCCCTGAAAACTACCTCCAACCCCCCAGCCTTGAAGACTTGCCCCGAAACTCCCCAGCCCAGAAAACTATTCCCGGCCCATCCCCCAGCCCAGAAAGCTACCATCGACCCAGCCCACAAAACTACCCCAGACCAACCCCCCAGACCAACCCCCCAGCCCACCAAACTACCCCCGACCAACCCCCCAGCTCACCAAACTACCCCGACCCACCCCCCAGCCCCACTTAAAACAACCCTGACCCACCCCCAGCTCACTAAACAACCCGACCAGCCCACAAAAGTACCCCGACCCACCCCCAGCCCCACTTACCTCACTGCAGATCTCTCCCTGCTTCCTGCTTCCGTCCGTCCGAACTATCCCCAACCCACCCCCAGCCCACAAAACATTCCCTACCCACCCCCAGGCCACACAACATTCCGACCCACCCCCAGCCCACAAAACAACCCCGACCCCCAACCCACAAAACAACCACCGACCCAGCCCCACTTAAAACAACCCCGACCCACCCCCAGCCCACAAAACAACCCCACCCCCATCCCATAAAAGTACCCCGACCCACCCCCAGCCCCACTTACCTCACAGCGGATGTCTCCCTGCTTCCGTCCGTCCGCAAGCCCTACCGCGCATTGCCTTAACCACGCACGTGCATGGTTAGGGCATATGCGTGGTAGGGCTTGCGGAGTCGGAACACTCGTGGTTTATACCGCGGTGTTCTGACTGTTCCCCCTAGGGCACTATATGGAGAGGCACTGGGCCGGATAGTGACTGCTGAGCACGCTCCTGACCATTTTGCACCTGGGGGCTCTAGTATAGGCGCCTGGCACTTTACCACCATCCATTCTTGTGCACAGTCGCTGCAGTGGGACGGCGGTTTCTTGCTTCAGGTGGGCACTGTGTTACGTCCGCTGTCGGACTCGGAGATGATTTCAGCCTCTAATCTTTACCATAGTTATGCCCTCTGATCAAATTAACTCACCCGTCCCGTTCTACCCGAGTGGATCTATGGTGTTGCAGGTGAGGTACGCCTCCACTATAAACTTGCTTTTCCAAGTCCTTCCTGATGTCCAAGGGTAAAACCACACGCAGGTTCCTTTTCCCAGAAGTGGTGGCTGGAAAGCAGAAGACTGCTGCACCCACCATGACGGATGTTACTTTGAAAATGCTCATGAGAGAGCTCATGGACATCAAGAAGATGATGGACCCGATGCATGTGGACACCAAGTTCACAGCCACTGAACTTAAATCCCTCCTGACTGATCTCAGCTCTTTGCACAAAAGGCTTGATGATGGGGATTGCAGAGTGGAGACTGTGGACAAATGTTTGACTGTTCTAGAATCTACTCATGATATGGGTAATGAGGTGTGGCATCTCCGCAGAAAACTAATAGAGGTTGAGGTCCACAGTCGCAGAAATAATGTCTGCTTTTCTGGTTTACTGAGGAGGTGGAGGCGAAAAACATGGATGGTATCCTAACTGTTTTTCTTCTAGAACTCACCAGCCTGACCTTTGTGCCCCTGCTGGAGTTCCAAAAGGCGCACAGGATCCGGGATAGGAGAGCTGTACATAGAAATATACTGTGACCAATTATTGCATGTTTCCTTCAAGATCAGCAGGACAGACAGGCCATTGTGGCAGCTAAGAGACAAAATGGTCCCTTCCTTTATTGTGGTACCAGAATCCATGTTGTAGCTGTCTTCTCACACAAAACAGCGATTCGCCGGAAGATATTCTTGCCACCCCAGCTGACTTTGCGACAACTTGGTATCCGAACAGCCTCCATTAACTGGCCACTATGCTCCTTACTGTCCATGACAACCATAAAGAGTTTGATGATCCGGATGACCTTAAACAATTTGTGTCCTCGTTGTCTGGAGCACACATGGAGATATCGCAGCCTGACACTGTGAACTCACATGCATCAACACCAGGATTGGACCTGGAGACTACCCAGCGTGAAGGCCTGAGTGATGTCACCACAGAACACCAGAGACTGGACAATGTGCTGAAACGGTGGAAGGTGAGGTCCATCTGATTTGTTGTGTGTTGAAGATGGGTTGCCGCCTACCTCGTGTTTGTGGGGTACTTTGAGGGAGTAGTCTGTCTCTCTTCGTGCTGCTTTTCTCCCTCTTTCTGTAGCTGGCTGCTGTTTTTGTCCTTGGACTGTTTGGGGGAGTGTTGGGTTTCAGGGAAGGCTATGGCATCCAGGATGATCCTGGTTTGTACCATGTTTCTGCTCTTGATGGGGTATGACAGGAAGGCAGAAGGTTAGGAGGCTCACTCTCCTGTTCAAAGCAGTTTATATTTCTCTTGTTAATCAGAGTCACTCACACACTACTTCCTTTTGGCCCACAGCGTTATTGTTTTCAGACACACCAATGTCCACCTTGTGCAGAGCGCCTTCATAATACCTGCGCCCCCACTGACTTGGTCCTTTGTGCATCATACTGCGCCTCTATCCCCGTTTGTACCTCCCATTGTCAACCCCATTTTTAAAGAATCAATTGTCCTTGTTTCCCCACCATGGCTTGCCCCTGGCTCGTCTCCTAAACCATGCCCGATAAGACTTTGCATATTGTCCCTTAATGTCAATTGCCTTACTCATCACATTAAGAGGGAGGTATTGACATATGTTTCCTCGAAGTCCCCGGACATTGCGTTATTGCAGGAGACACATCTTTCTGCCCAGGAATCTGGTCAGCTGAGGAGAGACTGGGTGGGTCGTGTTGTTAGTAGCAGTATACTGCCTGCCGCCTCTGCCGTCACCGCCCCTACTAATCCCCGATCCTCTCTGAAACGGTGCAGGGTAGCCATTCTCTTCCACAAATCTGTTCCTGTTACTGTTCTGAAAACTTGGACTGACCGTTGGGACGTTGCATTTTTGTGCAATTTAAAACCCTCGACCATGACCCTGAGATTGGGTTTGGTGATTGCCCGTAATCACGATAGGGCGCATGTCTTTTCTTCTTTATCCAGACTGTTGATGGAGTTTGGTAACGCCAAGATGATGAAAGGGGGTGACTGGAATATAGCGCTTGATCCCCACTTAGATCTTTCTGGCCCATTGAATATAGCTAATGCTAGGGATCAAGGGATCCTATATAATGTGAAACAAGACCATGGCCTTCGAGACTCATGGCACCTGACTCATCCTCGAGATAGGGACTATACTTTTATTTCCTGTGTGCATGGGACCTGCTCCCAGATAGATTTCTTTCTTATGTCCCATGCCTTGCTGTTCTTCCTATGAGACTGTACCATTGTGCCTGGGAGAATCTCTCACCATGCCCTGACAATTCTGGAGCTGGACATCAGACACTTGCCTCCCACCTCCAGGCGCTGGAGATTGAATCTCTCAAATTACTGACTGCCGGAGCATAAGCAGAAACTCGTGGGTCACCTCTGTCAATTTTTGTCAAGCAATGAATCCTCGATTACTTCAACCCAGGTATTGTGGGCAGCAGGAAATGCCACTTTGAAAGGTGTGCTTATGCGGGACTTATGATACAAAAACAAGAGGTTCGGGATGTACTATGTACTATGCCTACGGCCATACCACCCTGAATGCGCCCGATCTCGGAAGCTAAGCAGGGTCAGGCCTGGTTAGTACTTGGATGGGAGACCGCCTGGGAATACCAGGTGGCATTTTCCATTAAGGGCATGGTTACTACCTAAGTCGGGGTCAAACTGGGCTGGAGTAGTAAGTTTAAGCACAAATAGGCTACAATGTATTAAAAACATTTGGCATTCCCAGTATTCAAGAATGGGCAAGTATTGGTGATTGTTGATTTGGAAGGGGATCCCACGGTACTGTACCTCTTGGGCTAACCCGGTGTTCTGTTTGCAAGTTAAGGCTGTGGGTCGCGCTATCAGGTGTGCATTAGATAAGTGAAGGTTGCTAGGCTGACCGAGGCAGCGGCCTTAGTGTCAGTGACGCTTGTTTGTTTTGGGCTTAGTCCCCAGTCACCACCGGCATTTCTACTGGCTGGACTGCGTGATGCGTCCGGGCGCTGCTAGGCACATGAGGTGGTAATTGTAATCGCAGATGGGACTGTGTGTCCGTGCGTTGCATAGCAGCATGGGTAGAGTGTGGCGGTGTCTTCTCAGCACCGGTGTTGGCATCCTTCATCCAGTGACTGCACCCTTGCCCAGTGCACTTGGTAGTTGTACGTCCCGCTGTGTCTTGCTGACTCCATGCAGCGCCCCCATGGGAGACTGGAGACTACCCTCGCCGGGCGACATGCTGATCGATGGGTTCCGGCTGAGCGGCATTGAGTTGCGCTGGGGTGCCATGCGGGCAGCATCGGGCTTTGCGGGGCAAGCCCGGGACCGTCGAGTCGGCAAGCACTCTTTGGGTGACCTGGGTTCCTATTATAAATGAACAACATTATAGTTTATTAAATTAAACACAGGAACAGGTTGTGTACAAGGTCATTTATTTTGAGGTCCTCTTAATTGTCAACAGTTCTGATGGCTTAGGGAGCAGTGAATGCTCGGCCGTTCGCATTGGCAGGTGATTGATGTGTGGGCTTAGCTTGGCATGCTACCCTGCAGTGGGTTACTGACCAGGGTTAGGCAGTGGATAGTGTTGCAAGCATGTGCTCAGAGAGGGGTACTTTGATGCCATTATTAATCTTAAACTCGGTCAGTGTACATGCCAAGGAATGGCGGCATGCCCCCCGGGTGCTGGGGATGGTTTGTTGGTTGGCAACTTTTCAGATGTTTGTCGCAAGCTTGCGCACGCTGTAGTTTCCGCAGAGTTTGGGGCAGGTTAGCATCCCCACCTTGTCTCCGCTGGGTTGATGTGTCTTTCGGGTCATTATGATACAGCAGAGCCATTATTGGTTGGTATAGCGGGACATAGGAATGCCAGGCTAGAATCCAAGGGATTATAGAGCAAGTGTTCCGTGTTCTGAGCCTAGCATATACAGGCGTGAGTAAGAATGGTAGCAGCCAGTTCAATCTTGCATCACTCTAAAGTCAAGAGAATAGGCATTTCTTTAAGTGTGAAACAGGCCCCATACAGGGCTGAGAGGGAACATTCACCTAAGCGAACCAGGACTGTGCAAACTAGTATGATCTGGGTCGGATTGAGCGCGGCAAGTGTGGGCAGTCCTTGCTGGGGTGGGAACTAAAGCCGAAAGGCCGGGCTTCAGCTTTGGCGTCATGGGCTTCTCGAAGGGAGGGTTCAAGTCCCCCGCCAGAGGCGACAGGGCCAGCTTTACTACACACTCCGGGGGGTTGCCTGTTAAATTGTGTGCTATGACCCAATTTTGCCCCCAGGCAACAGTTCTTAGAAGCATTCAGCATTCCCCAAGTTAAGAAAGGGCAGAGGTTGGTACATAATTATCAGCGAGTGGGGTAACATAGATCGGTATTCAGTGCCATTTCGGCTACGGGAGCACGCGCGCTTGACAAATAGTCAATTATGTTATGCTCCAATAAGCGCAATACACAGAAAACTATAAGAGTATTAGTAAGGTGGGTTTGGAGATCTCTTGACTTCTGCCTGTATGGCACACCTTGTCATAAGTTGCCTGGGCAAAGGTACGGCACTCCTGCCCGGCAGCATGGAAAACTGTTCCACTCATCAGCCTGTACCTGGCACTGGGGGTCATCCAAGTAAGGGCAAACGAGGGCTTAGTCACCCCTGAAAGGATAGGCACAAACTTTGCAGAACTGTGGGTTTCTCATTGGGCACACTTCCTGTGCCTTGTGTATTCAGCCGGCTGTTTTATCTCTTCATAGAGAAGAGGGATGTGGGGTACCTAGTTGCTCTCAGCATGGCACATTAAGGTGGGCGCAATCCGGGATGTTACCCATTAATGTCGCGACTGCACACGGTGCTAGCAGTTAAGCAAAAGGGAAGTCCCCCCAGAAGGAGCTGAACAGGCGGGATTTCTGTAAGACAGGAGGGATTCATGGCAAGTATAGGAGGACACACTTGCTATTATCACTATTCCTGGTTCTATCAGATAGTTCACCTGTCAGGTGTTTTCAGGGACACACTAGGGCATTAAGTGAGCTGCATGGGGTAGCAAGGTAACGTGCTGTGAGGCAGTGTGGTCTCAGCAGACCCACAATAGGGGGCTGCGGCAATACTTGAAACTGGGATCCTTAGATTCTGACAGTATCATTGGTAACATACACATGACCCCCCCCTGGTCTTGTGGGGTTTGTATGTCCCATCCTGCAATTTAAGGTGACTAGAAGGGAAGCTGAATGCGGACTTGAATTTGTGGAGGGCAATCATTCCAGGGATACCAAGGTGAACTAGGTCTATAGCTGGATTGAGCAAGTTGAAGCAAGCCAAAGGGTCCGGTGCAAATGTCTGGGCAACTGCAACAGAGTAGGGGTTCCCTGCCCTAAGGGCAGGTTTCGTCTGATTCAGTTAAGCACTATATTCTCTGCCCTGGTAGCTCTAGTAGATAGGCTGGTTGTGGAAGCGGTCATCTAACAAGAGTGATGCTGTCCCACAAATTGGGGAAATGGGTGTTAAAGCACAAAAATACTGGAAGATTGCAACTACAGGTTGCAGGAGGTGGGAGCCTACATTAGCCTCAAGGGTAATATAGCCATGGTAAGAGTAGAGTTCCCTCCTGGGAGGCCATCACATTCCTACAGGTAGTGTGAGGCAGTTGCTCTTCCCGGAGTAGGATAAATTGCTCCAAGCGGTTTTCCCAGACGCAGTTGGTCTGGATGGGGTCCCCCGGAATGAGATGGAGCAGCTCTGAACAAATTGGAACAGAGACTGGTTGGGGGGGGGGGGTGGGAGGTCTCCCTAACATCTTGGTGATCCATTTAGGAGGCAATGACCTAACTGCCGTGGGTAAGGGGGCATTCTTGCAGGCAATGATTATTCACCGCAGAGTGTGGCACGGGCTAAGTCAGAGGAGGCCATTGAACAGCTCTGTAAGAGTGAACTGTTCAGGGCGTAAGTTCGCAGACCAGAGGGGTCTGGGTTTCATCAGACACGAGCTGATTGAGGCTAAGGTTAAGGGCTACTTTGATAAACATGGTGTTTATTGTCACCATTGGGTATGGATTTGTTCCCTTGGCCTTGCAGGGGGCCCTGGAAATGAGAGGTGGCAAGTGAGAAGGCAGCTGTCTTGGTGGCACGGGCCATCCAGGCGTACGCCTATGGTTAAGTTGACAAACATGGGGTGCATTTGTCACAGCATGGACACGTTCCACTGGACATACAGGAGGCCCTAGAAAGCAGGTTGCAGGTGAGAAATGAGTTGTTTTGGTGGGGGGCCCTTGCTGCGACGTTGGCCGCCTCCAGAGCTGTGGCAGAGTTACAGGGCGATCTGGAAGCAGACGGGTACAGTAAGGGTACCTCTGGGGCAGACGGGTACAGTAAGGGTATCTCTGCGCGGCACAATAGGGGTGCCAGAGCCAAAGACCAGGAGCCTCAGGGCAGGTTCCTGGAAAACCGCGACGGTGCCCCGTTAGTCCTTCGGGCGGTTGGGGGCCTGACCAACCGGGGGTTTGCCCTGCTTCGCTCCGCCCTGAAAGGGGCGTGAGTAATAAGGGACCAATGTGTCACGTGATCCGGAGGAGGATCACCCAAAGGTGTAGCACTGATTGTGTTTCCCACAGTGCTGGCTCATCAGGCGGGCGGGGCAGCATAGGTTGGTTCAGCTGCCTGTCCTTGGATCGCCCGTAAGATAACCCACCATATTGCATACTCTTGTATGGAATAAACCTGCAGCAATATTTTCCCATACATAATTTGTCTTGTGTATTTATTTACGCATGCATGCTTGGATTGTGGGTGGGGGATGTTGCCGGTATTGGCACTAGTACTAAGTAGACTGGAAAGACTAATACACAAGCTAAATGAGTCCTATTTGCGGTGCCCCACTCTGGCCCTCCTACACCGTTTAGAGTGTGCAAAGTCCAATCTAAATGCACACTTTAAAACGCAGGCAGAATATGCTTTGCTTCCTTTGAAGTGGTGACGTTATGAACAGGGTGAAAAGGCAGGCAGGCTCCTGGCGGAGCAGCTATGCCAGCCGGAGGCCAGCTCTGCCATCCCAGTGATTAGCAGTGAGACTCAGGGCTTGATTACTCATCCAGTAGAGATTACCGAAACTTGCACCCGTTTCTTTACTACGCTATATAGTGTGGAGGCAATTAATGATCCTGCCTCTGAGCTGTACTTCTGCAGGACCACCACTTGCCCTCTCTGTCTGAGGCTGGTAGGCGGATCCCTGACTGGGAGATTATAGAAGAGGAGATCTTGGAAGCTATCACGTGCATGTTCAACAACAAAGCTCCAGGGGATGATGGTTTTCTGGTTGACTTTTATAAGATTAACCGGGAACTGATGGTTCCACTCCTTTGTACACTCTTTACAGAGCTGGAGGCCAATACTGTTATACGACCGGAGTTCAATAGAGGACTTATCAGCCTTATCTTGAAGACCGATAAGGATCCCACTAAGTGTGGGAGCTACTGCCACTATCGCTCTTTAATGCGGACATAAAGATCATAGCAAAGGTCCTGGCGACCCGCCTTAAGAGAGTTCTCCCTAGTTTGATACATGACTCTCAAGTGAGATCTGTGTCGGGACGTTCTTCCCACAACCATATGCGTCTACTGTCCAGTGGTCTATGGCACGTACGTAATAATTCCAATGATAAGTTGTAGCTCTCTTTAGATGCCGAGAAGTCTTTGGACTGGGTTGAAAGGGGGTATCTCTTATGTACGTTGAGCAGGGTGCGCATAGGTCACAATTTTCTACACAGCCCCCTCGGTGCAGATTGACTGTGGAGGACATATTTTGTGACCCTTTCCTATATCATGGGGTATGAGGCAAGGTTGCCCCTTGTTGCCCTTATTGTTCCCTTCGGCTCTTGGGCCATTAGCGCTTCCATTGCCCTGGGCCTCACACCCATGGTGTGGTGCTGCAAGGCCCAGGGGATGTGCTAGTCTGCTCATATACGGGTCATAGACACGCCTGTGGGCATAGGCAAAATCCTGCTGTACACTGATGATAGTTTACTTACTCTGAGTGATCCAGATTCCTCTGTCCCACATCTCATATATATAATTAATGCCTTCTCGATCTTCTCTGGATACAAAATCAATTGGTCTAAATGCAAGGCGCTTCCACTAATGAATGGGGGCCGGCAGTCAATGTGAGATACCTATGGCTTCACGTGGAAGACCACAGGATTAAAATACTTGGGATTGATGGTTAACAGGGGTCTGGATAACATGGTGGCTGACAATGTTCAGCCCTTGCTGCCTAAAATGGAATAGGACTTTGTGAGATGGTCGACATTACAGGTCTCTTTTTGGGGAAGAGTACAGATTAAATAAAATGGTGACAGCCCTCAGACTTTACTGGTCTTAGAATATTGCCCCTCATGATACCTAAGCATGCTCTTCATGCTAACAATAAGAGCATAAAGCAGTTTGTCTAGGCGGGCAGGAAACCGCACCATAAACCATCCCTGCAGCATGTGGACACTAGAGCAGGAGGCCTCCGGCTCCCTGACATGTGGTTATACTATTTGGCGTAACACCTCTCGCAGTTTAGCCTACATGCTGGTGCCTGTCAGTACGTTACTGCACAGGCCCCTGTGGGCCTTGGTATTCTGTATAACACCCAAGCTCTGTCAACCCTGCTTTGCCCTCCTACCCTACGGGCTCTATGGGCCGCCTGGTAGGACTCGTTCCAACTCTTGGGTATTGACAAAACTGTTCACAAAGACGCACGACTCCAATGAGGGGGTTACAGTCGACCAGCAGCCAATTAGATGGGCTATCTGGGAGGCCTGGAGAATCAAGACAATTGGAGATCTTCTCGGAGGGGACTCGTTTTGATCTTTAGAGTGGCTAAAATCAGAACTTGCGCTTCCCTAGTGACAGTTATGGCGATATTGGCAAGTGCAACACTGTCTATGGGGTAAACCAGGGCGGGATCCAATACATCTCTCTGCCTCGCCTATTCTAAATTACCTCAAGCTATGAGGGCTCTCCAGGGGAGGTGTGTCCAATATTTACCAGATACTCATTGGCCATCTTTACTCACATGATACTCACCTGGCAGCTAGGTCTTATTGGCAAGAGTGGTTGGGAGTAACCTACTCAGAGGCTGATTGGAAGGAAGTCCTAGAGTACCATGAATGCTCACTTCGGGAAGCACGCCTGAAATATGCTTATTTCAAGATTCTCCATAATTGGCATTGGTCCCCACACAAATTCTATAAGGTGCATTTGATCTCTAATGCCGTCTGTTGGTGATGTCCACATGTTGCCTGTGATCTGTACCACATGTTATGGTCTTACCCTTCTCTAGATGCCTGTTGGCACTCCATATGGGGGACGTTACACTCCACTAGTTGTGTCCCTCTTGTGGAATCCAACAAACTAGCCTTACTTCATGATTTTGTTGCATTCGATTATACCACTTCCCACTGGCGTAGATAGATGTCAATCGCCCCCATGGCTACCTATGAGTGATGTTTTTATAAGGTTCAGGATCAGCTACATATTTATAACAAAGTATGAAGTCCTTTTTTGAGTCTACATGAACCCTTATTCTCCTTTCCTCCTACTATGAGCCTCTCTCGCTCCCCGTTTGTCTGGACCAGTGGTCAGGGTGATTGCTATCATGTTTTGGGCTTGAGCAGGAAGTTTTTAGGCGTGGTTTGGGGCATGAGGGGTGACCCATTCTTGTATTCAACTACTGTACTGTTGTTTTTGTTTTATTTGAGACAGCTGGGTGCGGGACGCGCATGGGGTAGTATGATGATGTTCTGCTTTGGTAGGATTAACATTGTGCACTGGAATGCCCTATCAGGAAGTATTCACCTCGTGCTTGTTGCATGCTGGCTCTTTTTGTTCCTTTTGTATCTTTAGTTCCTTTTGTTTCTTCTAGGTCCTCATGTAATTCAGTCTATTTGTGCAGTGTGGAGTACTCTGCAAGATCTTACTCTGTGTTTGTTGTTTTATTGCCAAAATCTCAATCAAGAAATGTGCAAAAAAATATGAAATATCCAAACTTCTCTGCATCCAACAGTGGTATTTGAGCAGAACAGCTTTGGTCACTCTGCTGCAACAGTATTTTCAGATGAAGTAGAGTAAAACCGGAAGGGTATTGATTTCACTGTAGATCAGAAAATTCTACATCCTCATTAACTACGCAAGCAGGCATACAAGGAAGTAATTTTGGTCTGCTCTTCCATCCAACCCTGACTCCAGTCAACGAAAATCCCATAACCATAAAGAGTGCCCACATTCTAAAGAACTGTGGGACCATACAAATGTTAAAAATGTGAATACAAATGTATGTAACATACCATAACCATGCACAAACACTGAAAGTCAGGCTCTGGAAATCTGTGCCTGGACATTAATTAAGGGGAAACAACTGCTGTGGAAAACGAAGGGCCAGACAGTGTAGTGATTTCCTTATTGTGATTATATCCAAACAGCAATTAGGAAGTCACTATTCCTAATGTATAAAATTATTTATTTTAAAATAGTGATACAAACATCACAGGAATGGTGGCCTGCTGGGATCAGCAGACCACCATGTCTGTGATTGCTTTTTGATAAAGCATTTTTTTTTTTTTTAAATGCAGACCGTTTATCTTCAAGGAAGACCGGATGCGTTTCAAAAAGAAAATGTAACATTTAAGTTTCGTTTTTTAAGTGTAGGAAGGGGTCCTAGAGCAATGTTTAGTTTAACATTCTCAAATTCCCATTTGCGAATGGGTTACCACCAATTTAAAACTGGTGGTAAAGTATTACTGCTTTGCAACCTGAATTCGGTAGCAAAACATTAATACATACCACTGCGATTCAGTATTCTGAAGGGATGCCCTAAACACACCCCTTCCAAATACACACCTTCCAAATACCGATTCGGAATTGGGTCGCAAACGCAAATTGCAATAATGTGCTTTTTTGCTGCCACAAATGGCCCAATTCTGTGCAGCAAGCAGTTTGCAACCTCCCAAAAACTTTGTACCTCTGGCACTAAGTGTGCAATTAGCGGGATGATAGCCTCACTTCCGATAAACCTGCAAACACAGCGCCCTTTGTGCTTAGATGGCTCTAGCCCCTGTATTCTTGGTCCCGTCATATGCCATATAAGATGCATGGGCATGGGGTGTATGTGAGTAACCACAACAAGCTGGTGGAATTCCGGTAAATAAAAGGCAAACCTGCTCTGCCACTGACCGTCCTTTATTTCCCCAACACTCCAGAATGCTCTGCACGCGTGCCCTCGGCTCCTTCCCGCGCTCTCGTCCCACCGCGCGCGCGCGCGCATGCAGAGACAATCCAGGCCTGCCACTCACCATAATTAGCGAGAACAAACATTCCGGATTAGGAGCTTTCTGTTCTTGCCAACATGTGGCAGCCCATCTTCGGCGCGTTCTTAACTCGCTGAAGTCACGCGCCAGTGCTTGTTGCACAGGGTTAGACTTGAAAGACGGGCCTACGACCTTTGCCCATCACTGGCGGATGCTAGCTGTGAGCCGTTTTCGCCCCCTGACTTTTACGTGGGTGGGCCGTCGCCTACGCAACCGAAAAGGCTGCAGCTGTGGCGCAGTGAAGTCACAGTGGCGGCCCACCAAGTTTCAAGCCCCGAATATCATTGGTCCAGCATCAGTCGTCTGAGCATGAGGTGTCCTACCTGCTCCTTCCATCGGAGGCTGCAGGATGCTCGCTGTTATGGACCAGTGTTTTAAGTGGTCGTGGGGAGGGAGACGAGGTCTAGAGGTCTGCTGCTCACAGAGATTTAGAAATACCTCTTCTTCACAATTAAAGATGGTAATGTAGCGGAATGTGAAGACCTTCATCGTAGTGGCTCTAAACAAGCAGGGGGCCTTTAATGCAACCAGCTAGAGATAACGGGCAGCGTTTCCAATGGATTCATGTGTATGAAAAAAAATAGAAAATACAATTTTGTGACGTCAGGAATTTTTGCTATCTATTTTCAACCACTCTGGGATGTGCTGGTACACCGATATTTTTACACTTACTTTTCTTTATTGAGCCTGTAAGGAGTTCTCACCCAATGGGAGAAAAGTGGTCAAAGTTATAGAATGTTCATGATTTGTACTAGAGCAAACAATTTGATCCCTTGGAACCGAGATTGCACTGCAGGAATACTTGTTGCACAGACTGTAGCCCTCTCAGTGTGCAGCATGTCAGTGGGTAGACTATGACACTGCACTCCCACCCCGGACACTGGTGGAAGTGCATAGAAAGTATGGGAACTGTGATCCCGAGTAGAATGGGGTGGGGTCAGTGAGAGTAGGGACCGGGTCAGAGATGTGGCTAAAATAACAAAATATTCTGTACCAACATAAAAAATACAACACACACCTCTTATGTAAAATACATGCCAGTTAAAGTAATCTGTGGGAAATGCATTGCCCTGGTAGGAAAGCTTAGTTGGTAATTTAAGTGATTCAGATGTTTGTGTGTATAATCACAGGCTCACTGGTATGAATTCTAGTTGGTGCCCTGGGAATAGTGACATGTATCTATAGTTCTATGAGGTCCCGGTTTGTGACAGAAAGCACTATGAATATCCAAGTCATTTGTTTAAAAAATTTAGATCCTAAGATATACTTTACACAGTACAAGATACGCTACAGCAACATGTGCAGAAAGATTCGGTGTTTAAGTGCTTACAGTGCTTTTAAAAGTTATATTTTTAGTAATATGCAATCAAACTCTAGTTTGATTGCAAATGATCTTTTGTATATGTTTCCATTAAAAAGACGCTCTCTAGAACTGGTAACACCCTAAAGTACCTCTCAAAAAGAATAACTCTTTGTTGCCATGACACTTCAGATTATTCTATCATTTGAAGCCTGCACTGGCTCCCAAGCAGCCTTTACGATTACTGATTAGCCAGTTGCACACATTTACATTTCTTTCAGGCTGCATCCACACTTGAGAGAAGGCTGGTGTCTTCTTTAGCTGTGTGTCCCTTCTCTCACTTCACAGTAAATGAGACTTCAGCCTTCCCTTTCAGCCTGAGGCAACTCAAGGCAGGCATTATTCATTCAGGAATGCTAGTTTTTTGACAAGAAGTATTAAATCTGTTTTGGTAAAATTAAATTTAGCTCGAGAACATTGTTCCCAATAGATCTCACCCACTTCAACCTCTGCCCCTGTGGTAATATTCATTTTGTGATAACTTCCAGTTCAGTTTTCTGATTGCATGCTCACTGCCAGTGTTTACGTTGGTTCTACGGACCCCCATTCCAGACAAACAACAGAGGCAGAGAACTAAGTAACAAAAATACTGCCCAGGATCCAACATTATGGTTACATGGGAAGGACGGAATAAAAAATGATAGGCCTCATTTACGAGGTTTTGGCGCAGGGCAGCGCTGCAAGGAATCTCGCTGCGCTGCCCTGTGTCAAAAGAAAAGGGCAGGAATGTGCTGTATCTATGAGATACAGCGCATTCCTGTCATTTTCCCCTGCGCTGATGCACAATGGGTTGCCATGCGCCAACACAGGCAACCTTGCGCCATGGTGCAAGAGTGTCTACGTTGTAGGGGTGATTGTTTTTGTGTAGGAAGGGACATCTTCCTGCACAACAACAAGAGATTTTTTTCCTCTTTTCTGCAGCACATGTAGAAAGAGGAAAAACTAGGAGAAATAAGGATATTTACAAAGCCATGAAAAGCCACATAAAGTGGCTTTGCTTGGCCTTGTAAATATGTTGCAGCACATTACGCCACAGGAGCCTAAAAAAAGTGACGCTCCGGCGGTGCAAAAGTCCCGCTAGTGGCCTTGTCAATGAGGCCCGATGTCTGTTGGTTCGACAGTTTCAAACTTGTCCATTAGACCATAACTGGGGCAGCGGTGGTTCTGATGGTGATGTTCATGGGCTTCCATTACTGGGATAGTGCTGCTGCTTTGGTCTAGCTGTCCACAACTGTACTGTAGTTTTTATTAATAGCATAATTTGGTAAGTCATGAAGCTGGACCTAGATGTAAAGTCTCTTAGTTCCATGGCTAAAATATACCCACTGGATGGATCATATCAAGTGGTGGTGTCTGCGAACATTATGTGCTCTCTACCCACCCCAGTAAATTGCCCAACTTGCTGGGGGTCCCTACTAGGTGTTTCTTTTGTTGAATAGCATTCACTTCGGGAACTGAACTAAATTGAGCCTGCTCCTAAGGGCCCCCAGTGTTTGCAGGTAAGGGCATCAAGGTGGAAGGAGATTTTGTGAGTTTTATATAGCACAAACTCGACCCGAAAGTTTTGGAGGGCTTTGCATGAGCACCAGTTAAGTTACACAAGAATACATTCATTTTTTGGTAGGCACGGGAGATTAAGTGATCTGCCCAGAATCACAGGATGTTGAGCCGACGCCGAGACTCAAACCTGCTTCCCCAGCGCCAAAGTCGGCAGCTCTGGCCATTAGGCCACATCCTCTGCCCTGTCCTCTGGACCCTGAGGCGAATATTGGTTACGTGTAGCTAGCTGTGGTGAATCTTATAATTTAACATTAGTGCCCCCTGGTCCTGGTCTAAGATACAATTTGATTGCAGCTGGATTACAAAGTAACTTCATTTCAACACTTGATTCAACAGGGGTAGTGACAGGTATAAGAGAGGGATTGGAACACCGGATAAAGAATGACACAATTAATCAAACTCAATAAACTCGATGTCCCATCATATCTTTATCTTTTAAAAGATTAGAACCTGATCTGGAGGAGGGTGGTATTGCACGGCGCCCCAAAAATGGCCACTGCAACTCATAGTCACACCAAATGACTTCTGGCAAGCCAGCACTCTCAAAGTGTCCTGCGAAGTGATAATGCAAAGTTGGGTACCCGAGGATAGAAATACGAAAAAGGCTAAAGGGAGAAAATTGACAGAGGAGAGAAAAAGAGAGACACATAGTAGAACAAGCATTTACAATGCAATAGGTCTCGCATTTACGCGAGTTTGAGCTATTGACATTGTAAATGACAATGCCTTTTATTTATGTTTTGGCTTTTAAAACAAATAAAAGGCATTGTCATTTACAATACTAATAGCTTAAACTCTCGCAAATGCGAGACCGATTGCATTGCAAATGCTTGTTTTAGGGAGGCAGTGAGGGAATTAGGGGAGAAGCACCGGGCGCCACCAGCCTAAAGCCGGCTCTGTGTACAAATGACCACACATGGCGACCTCGTGCAAGGGTTATCAACATTTCACAGTGCAGTGCTAATTATTAACTGCACCTCACCGTGATAGGCTTGTGGCTTGCCACGTGTTAGGCCTGTCCCATCTTAATAAGGATTGCCCCAGACGGAAGGTTAAGCCTTTTTAAAAACGAGCAGCTGAGATGTGGCAGATGCCCCCGACACAGCACACATTTAACACAGATTTGACACCGCGCCATGCACATCATTGTAACCACGCAGATTCCCTACCTTGTTATGATAAAATAATCCAGCTTGGATCAGAAAGCCTTTCATGAAACACGAGGCTGGCTGGTGGGCAGCTTCTGTAGGCTTTCAGCGAACAGAAAAAAAGAATAGACTAAAACAAACTCGCACGAAAGGGACGGCCTTCACATGCCGGAGTCCTCGGTGCCGATGACCAGCTGTGGGCTGGAGATACGAGACGAGATGAGATGGGGAAGGCAGGCTCGGCGGGGGAGCTGGTAAGAGCTGTGCTGTTGGAATAAAAAGTGCGGCCGCCATGGTACAAGATGAAGCCTGGTGGGCACAGTGTTGATATAAGCTAGTGTCTTTTATGACGTTTTCTGACAGTCAAAATACGTGCATAGACACTTGGTAGTTTATTTTGGTCATTATTCTAATTATTTAAACTTGATTGTTATAAATTGCTGTAGAATATAATAAAAATGGGCTCTCTGACAGAGATGAGCCTATGAAGCACAGCAGCCTGCATCCCAACCGTGAGCCCACTTACGCCTTCCAGGAAACATGAGTCTGGCTCCTGATCAGCTCCCATAGGCTTTCAGTTAACAACTACAAACAAGCAAAGGGAGGGACTTCACATACCGGAGTCCTCGGTGCGGATGACCAGCAGTAGGACGGAGAGACGAGATGGGATAGGGATGGAGGCCCGGCAGGGGAGCTGGCAAGAGCTGTGCAGCTGAAAAGGAGCCTGTCGTCTGTGCCGCGCGCTGATGCGCGTCCTAGACACGGACGGGAATGGGCGGAGCAAATGCGGGACATGCGCCCGCTTTTGCCCAATTGCGTGCCGTTTAAAAAAAAAGCACGCTACAGCCAATGCCAGCCTGCGAAAGCAAAACCACACGCACAAGCGTGTGGTTAGCTTTCTGAAGCCCATACAAGAGGTCTCGCGCTGCGTGAGCAGTGCTGCGCACTGCAATGCTAGGCGCAAGACCTAAAAAACAGAAGGGAGACAAGGTGAGTGGAGGAAACGGAGAAATGTTGAGAAGATAAATAGGTATGCAGAGCAGATGGAAGGAGATGGACAGAAGGGATAAGAATGAGGGGGAGGGGGAGGAATGAAAAGGGCTGAGCTGAGGTTAAAGGAAGGGCAGAAAAAAGTAATTTGTGTACCACATATGTCAACTGACGTTTTCCTCAGTCTTTGGTAAGCAATGGCTCACAAAACGTCACAATCCACAAAGGAAGACCACTTTTTCAGGTGCCCATCACTATTTTTGGGTCCAAGTTTCATTGGTCATGCAGGTGCTGCACTTCAGAGCGTAGGAACACCGTATATCCATGTAACTGTAAAGAATGAAAGAGGATAAATGAAAAAGAAATCAAAATGAGAGCGAAAGCTAAGCAACGAATAATGTGGAGAAAAGGAAAAACAGAGAATGACTCAGAAGATAAAGAGCAGCAAGAAAGATCAAAAGACAAAGAGGAGAGTGAAGAGAAGGGGCAGCAAGAGAAAGTAATAAAAGGGGTGAGGGTAAAAAGTAGATGACAAAAAAGAGAGAATGGGAGGGAGGAAGGGGGGACCGAGAGTGAGAGTACGAAGGAGAGGAAGAAAGAATTAAAAGAGTGAAGAGCAAAAGAAAGTAGGCATATAGGAGAGAATACAGGAGAGCCAGAGAGAGAAGGGGAAGAGGAAAGAAAAAAGACAGATTCTGAGAAGAGACTGATGGGTGAGAAAAGGAAGTGCAAAGTAGAAATAAGAACAAAAAAGAGAGATGGAGTTGAGGGAAGGGGAAATAGAGACAAGGGGAGAAATAGATCGACAGAAGCACAGAAATAATAGAAGGTAGGTGATTACGCCAACCTTTACTCCTACTTTTCCCAACTAGATTTAAGGCAGATGATCTTTTATTTGCCTGCTAAAAGTGGTAGAAGGGAGGAAAACAATTCAAGACTATACTTTCGAGTTAGTCATGCTGTAATGGACCACAGACTCCGAATTTCAGTTTGGTGGATTTATTATAAGGCCAAAAATAATTGAATATAAACACACCTCAATATCGGAGTATATAGGTACAGAAAGATCAATGCAGAGCCGATTCTACGAATATAAGTCATTCGGCACAGGAGGCATAATATGATGAACTCCAAAATTAAAATACAGCAAAGAATAGAAGCGGAGTCCAATTCTCTTTTCATTTAAGAAGGAGCAAAATCTTTCCCTACTCTGCTCTCAATGAGGATCCTATCTATCTCCCTTGTATCATATCCTAAAGGTGTCAGCACGTGTTGACTTCCTAAGAAATACTCACGTCAAATGGGTCTGATAGCTCAAAGCTATGGAGCTCGCTCTAAGATGCTCCTTCTCCGACGAAAACTGGCAGAAGTCTCTCGAATCTGTCCCTGCCATCATACAAAAAGACAATGTTCAACCCACAATACGTCATGTTTAAAACTTTTCTATTTGCAACATTTTTCAGTAAGTTTCCACAGTAGCTTTAATTAAGTCGACTCTTCTTCCAGTGGCCTTGGTTCCCAGATAGGCCAGGCACGAAAGGCAGGTCCTCCCCTCTCGCCTTGCAGTCTTCTTCAAAGACATTCCGGGTATCTCCTTAAATCTAAGAATAACGAGGTCGAATTCCTGCACCTGCAGTAGGATGAGAACACACTGTCTTCGAGCACAACAGAAAGAATTTATTTAATTAGTTCTTGAGCAACCAAGGAGAAACGAAACTCAAAACAACCTACAATTTGGGCCTACAAATCGGGTAACTTAAACTAAACATGGTTACATTATACGAGTATAATTTCGTCCTGCACATTACACATACAGGAATTAAGTTTTCTAATACACGCAAATCCTACTTAAACGTGCTCACTTCATTTTAATACTAATATGACGTGAATAAATGCATCTTAATATTCATAAAACACTGCACACGACAAAAATACATATGAGTGCGTTTATATCAGGAGTATAGTGCACCCCTACAATTTAGAGTGCTGTAAGCGCTCTATCACAGGTAAAGATACTTAGCAAGTGAAGCATGAGAGTGAAGTAGGAAAGAGATTAAATGATACTGGGTAAAATGACAACAGGAGAGAAACACGATGAGGAGGTAAGGGCAAGGGGAAGAGAGACAAGTGTCTCTTTTCCGACCGTGCTTCCACAGTCAACATCTTTGCACATGTGGGTTGCAGTTCAAGTTATTGGAGTGCACTACCACATCAAAATAAATAACATTTTATGGGTGCTGGAACAGAGAGTTGTTAGGTAGTACCATTGAATAAATATTAAAAACTCTTTGCTTTATAGCTCCTCGAGGAATACCTCGAAGCATCCAAACCCATAACAGAAAAACAGTTGTTTCAAATGTTTTGGTGCATTACAAACAGAACAATATTAAAAATGAATATGCTTAAAATGTGCTTAAAATGTAACATTTATTAACGATTTTCCAAAACTTCATTTTGGAAGAAGAACCCCAAGTATACTGTAAACGATATTATTTTAATCCTGTCGGTAGAGACCAATTCAACCGCCCCCAATTCCAGTGCTTATTAGAATGAATCATATGCCACTAATATCATCAAAACCTAACCTCACAAATTCCACCATTCCACTAGGCTATTGACCCTATGTGTGTTAAAAATCAGTATTTGCCATTGGTTCTAGTACACATTTCTTAAGGGAGAATGCTAAATTCCCTTTAAAAGTTGATAATAAATCCAGCATTTGTAAACCACAAACAATTACCCGAGGGTGTCAAGGCGCTGGGGGCTGTCGGGAAGATTAAGCGACCTATTGCCCAGAGTCACTTAGTGCTGGACTAACCTGCCACCGGCGCCAGGGATTGAACCGTGAGCCTCCGTGTTCCAGAGTCAGGTGCCCTGGCTGCTGCGCCACAGCTCTTCCCTCTTGATGACGCCTGTTAAGCTGCTGCCAATGTTATAGGCCCAGTATGGTCTCAAATGCACCATTCATCACATATTTTCTAAGCAATGACTCCACATTTGCCACCAAGAAAGTAAAGGGGGGCACTGACAGTTTGAATCTGGGCTCTAAAAATAGCTTCGGAGAGAGGCTTTAGAGAGTACAGGGGTTCTCCCATTTGAGCTTTTAGAAATGAGTCAGGGAGGAGATGCCGGATAACCTTCATCAGTGAAAGCCGAGAAGGAGTTCCACAGAAACAACCGTAGTGTATTGTAGTTGCTTTTACATAGTGCTTCATAGCCCTAAGACACCACAGTGCATTAGTAGACAGACAGCCCACTAAACCAAAGGGTGTGCTTGGTTGGAAGATTTCTGGCTTGCTGTGTGCCCTGTGTGGGAGGTGCTTTGGTGTTGTGCCTGATCTCATCCTCCCTGAACATGTCGAACGTTTCTTGCTCCTGATGCTGCCAACTGCACATCATCCGCAAAATGGGACCTCTTTTGACATTACAGTCCACCAAAACTCTTATCTACACTATTGATGTACCTTACTTTCTTCTCTCCCTGCCTTTTCACTCGCTCTTCCAAAACTGATCCTTAATTCTTCGAGTTATCTTCTCCTTAAGTTTCCTCTCACTGCTAGATACTTTTCCAATGTCTGCTAGCTTCTTTCCATCTGCTGGCTCCTCACTACCTCACTTCTCTTGTTCAGCTCTATATTCATTCTCGTTCCCTTCATTCTGAATCTCAGTTTAGACTGGAGCCTCCTATGAGCCTCCCTGCCTTCGTGTGCCCCTTCTTGATTTAAATCTTTTTCCCTCCTGCCCCTAAGCTCTGGAATTCTCTCTCTATCACTTATGCAACTGTTTCTCCGGTCACTTTTATCACCACTCTCTTCTCCTCCGTGAGTCTGTCCTTGACATCTCCTAGCTCACTCCTCCGGCATAGCTGACTCACCCTCTTTGCACATATGTGTCACACTTTCTATTATGTTTCGCTTTAATGCTTGTTCATTGTTTCTTCTTCACAATGTTGAGACGTAGGTGTTTTATTAAAACATGTATTGAAATTAAATGACCATGGTGGTGCTTTTATTCTAACATTCTTCGCTGCGCTTAATAAGTCCTAATGAAGAGGAGTAAAGGATAGAATACATGAGCTTTATATTAAATTATTTTTAGTGTCTGGAAGGTTGAGGGCTATGAGTGTCGTCTGTGTAGGAAGTGTTTAATTGTTGTGCATTATGAATGGTGATATGTAATTCTGATGTTGCTGCAATTGTGTAGCTGCACATTTGTCTAGTTGATTGGAGTAAAGTAAGAGATAGCCGTCCATGTAGTTGTTAGCACCATTCTTGAGTAAATGTGTTCCAGTTCCTTGGTTGGTATCTGCCAAGTTACTTGATATCTACACGTTCATTGCGTGGGGGATGCAATCTATTAATTGTGGTGTTTCTGCATCATTTATGTGGAAAGAGCCGGATCTACACTTCATTCCCGAATTCCAAGTGATCTTGGATGTCTCTTGTCTCTGCTGGGACTCAATCCCGTAGCTTGCAGCTTGTCCAGGATAGGCAGTTGGACCAACCAGTTTCTGCTTAAATGGGGAACAGTCAGCTGATGTGCTATTGTAGAACAGATGACTTTGAGCTATGAGCATCTTTGTGAGTATCTTAGGAACTTTACTTGGCTCAAAGGCCTGAAACTCTTCCCAGCTGAACACTCTGTAGATCAACCCAAACACCTGGAAAAAGATCTAGAAGGTAAATAAAGCCTCCACTTAACTCATTCGCTAAGCCCTCCCAAAGGAACTCTTCTGTCGATGCCTTTCATCAGTATATAGTTTGCGATATTTTCACTAACTGCTTCAGTCCACAGTGATTTGCACCTTGATGAAATCACTGATAACACTACATGTGAGTAATATCATGTCCTTCTGGTATAATCATGTATATACTGTTTCATTTATGTCATTGTATCCAATACTGTACAACCAGTTTGTATTGACAGTAAAATATATGTTCCTGTTGGCATGCTTAACTCATCCTCAACTGGATTAAATCACACCTCCCATAGTATTATCCCTCTCCATTCACTGCCTTGCACTCCCCAACGCTTCAGGAAAGGTTTTGCAGCCTCTCTATCCACTACTTCACATCTGTATCCCACACTACCAGCACCCTCTTGCGATACATGTCCACGCACAAATCCCCAAATCAAATACGTCACACCATCTACCCTATGCAACTGAATGCACATCACACTGCTAACGATCTCTATCTTAGCCTCCCTTGGATGGCCATCTCACTTTACAACGGAGCGTATTTCATCATTGACTACTTTGACAGTCAGAGCTCTTCACTACACTTCATTGCCACCACATAAAAACTCGATTGACCACAAAGACTCAGCCACTCCAGAAGCACTCTAAAGGATTGAGCATTGATGCAGCGGATGCAATAAAAACTATTTCTCCCAGGTCATTTATCGGTCATCCAGGCGCGACTTAAAATTCTCACATCCACATGACGATGGGGCCCATGACATCGCCTATCAAACACACACACACACACACACCTGGATTTCCTGTCTACACTTTTACGAAACTATACTCCTAGGAGAAAGAGAAACTAAATGAACTTCATGATGTACCGCTGGAAGGAGCTGGGATACCTTTTTACCATAACCTATCGCTTTCTTAGTTATCTCATAAGATATTCCTGCTCTTTGTTTTGTCGATGGATCATCTAGTATGTATTAGTTGATAGTGATTAAGACCAGCTAAATCACAATAACTAATTACTAATTTCGCAACCATTTAGTAAATAATCACTGAGTCATTTGATTTAAGAATTTCAAAGTTTTTATATATTTTAAAGGCATGTAAAAGAATTTAGACTTTATTATTCAATTATTCATACATTAATTAAAATCAAATATTTATTAAGCAAAATCAATTTTATTGCAGAAAGGAAATTTTGTCATGAGGGAAAAATCCTAATTATTCTACCTATCTTCCTAATTAAGCCAAATGATTTCTAAACTAAGTCTAAAGTTGGTAAATAGCATGATTCTCATACTCAACTGGAAAATAAAGACAGCAACAGAAACTTCAGCTCGTCAGCATCAGCTACCGCCACCCGTCTCATCTAACAGTCTCTCAGCATCTCCCGCTCATCGATCTGGAACTTAGCTTTACTGGAAGCAAGCGCGAATATTGACCCCCTCCCACTAAGAGTAGGCCTTCTTATACCCTAATTCTAACTTTGCTAACTAATTGTTGCAACATTAATAACACGCTTTTCTTTCATTGGTCCACTCAGTCCATTATTCAGTTTTAATCAAATTCTCCCGGTTCCAGCTTGTTCTTCTGGAATGCATATATTCATTTCCTTTCTCACAGTTCATGACATGTTTCCATCCGCTTCGATCAGTACATTTGTAACTTCTTTCGATACATTCGAGAACTCTGCAGGCATTGTCCTTTCTCTTAAACTGTTTCCCACGATTCTTTGCTGATCACCACGGCACATTATCAGTTCAAATAGGTCACATCAGCCTTGACCATTTCTTGCATCCTAGCCTTTCAGCATCATCACGTGGTCAGTCTTTCTCCAGCTTTTTCTCCCTCAGCATGTGTAATCTCAGCGTGTGTATTCTCAGCGTGTGTATTCTCAGCGCATGCGCACTCTAATAGACGGCAGCCATTTTATATTGCCACTCGATTTAGACTTAGAAGCACTATTTAGAAATAAACAAAACATAATTAAAATAGAGAAACATAGCCTTTTCGTTTCCCTCCCGTCTTCTACGTACCCCAATTAGTTATTACCTAGCGGAAAGCAACATTTAGGCTGTTCCTTACTCACCATCACTATTGTTTTTGCAACATCACGTTTTATTTTAAGAAGCACGGATCATGCATTTATTATTTTAATTAGTACGCAATTATTTTTATATTATAATTAGACACACGGACATTTGTAAATAGATTATTCAGCATACATATTTGCGTGTTACCCTTCCCTCACATACATTGTTGATTAATACATTTAAACGAACATATTTATTAATTATTTATAAAATTTGTTAGGGGTTAAATTTTTTTCTTTTACTCTGCTCCATCAACTCCCCCCTTTGGTGATTTTTAAAACACCACATAAAACCCAAGTTATACTTCTTTTTCAGGCAGCATATGTCTTTCATCCTTTTGCTTTTTGTTAGTTTTATACATCTGCGTCCATTTCATCTTGTCTTCTTGTCTCTTTGTACATACTTTCTTTCATTTTCTCTAACTCAATTTCGCCCATTTCTCTCTCTCTTTCTTTCATTATTCTGTTATTTCTTTTTATCTCATTTTGTCTTCTTTTTCTTTTTATACATGTTATTACTATTTTCAACATCATAGCTATTAATATTACTATAGTTGCTATTATTATGACTTTCCCTATCACTAGTCTACTCATTCTTGTTAACCAACTTGCTATTGAAGAAAACCCTTTACCAAGTTTTCCAAGGACACTTTCAACCTCCAGTGGAACTAGTTCTTTGTGCAAACTTATAATATTTGTAATATACTTTTGTATATTTTCACTTTTATCAGGAATGTAAGTGCAACAATGTTGGACTTTCAGCATTCCACAGACTCCACCCTCTTTTGCCAAAAGAATGTCAAGGGCAAGCCGATTTTGCATCACCATAGCTCTCATGGCAACCATTTCGGTATTTACCATCAAGAACCCTCCCGCAGTATCTGTAGACAAACGATCTACTACTGTGGATAATTTCCGAATTTTAAATGCATTCAAAGATATTCCCACTGCTGGTATCAATGCTCCAAAAATATCACCTACAATTTCTGTAAAACTTTCTCTCTTTCTACGTGTAAAGCTATTAACCATCTTGTATGTTCCTTTTTCTTCTCTGTCCATATGAAAGATTTTCGGAAAGACCAGGCCCACATAACAAGTTCCATACCAATGGTCCGGTAACCTGTAATAAGCTCTATTCCCACAAATATAATAGATACCTGGAAATATTGGATCTTTTCCACCTTTGAATCCCCAACCTCCCAGAATTTGATAATTGTCATGGCAGATACTGGAACCTACAAAATAATTGTCATAGACTGTCTTATTTCTCCTAATACACAACTTTCCTGTTTGCGGCCAATCTAAGGTCATTGCTGCATGTATCTTTTTCCCTTCAAGATTCTCTTCCTCAAACGTCCATAGATGTGTTCTTTTCTCTTTTATTGCTTCTCTTTGAAATTTCATTCTTCTTTCTTTAACCATTTCTAAAAATACCTTTTCTTCTTTCTTTAATTCACAGGTAAGGTTGTTTTTTGCTATTTCTTCTAATGTTAAAAATGTATGCTCTAAAAAGAATTCTCCTAAAACTTTTGCTTGTTTTACTTTGTTAAGTTCTGGAACTACAGGAACATTTGCAAAAATCTTATCTACGTCAGTGTAGTAAAATTCTAATCTACCTGTTTTATAAAATAAACTTGCTATGACACTACATGTTATTCCATAAGTTAGAGGTAGGTGATGATAAGTCACACCTTCTGACACTGATGCAGGCAACTGCATACAAACATAACAATCTCTCACATCCATTGTCTCTACATACTCGTACAATAATTTTGTAAATACATTTTTAGAAAAATCTGCTACTGACTTATCCTTATGTAATTCTGCACTACTTCTTAAAATAACTTGTTCTTTAATATTAGTTTCTTTTTCTGGTTTAGTATCATTCTTTGCTTCTACTACGGCTATACTAATAGGAATTGTGATTGCCAAAACTATCCATACTGTCATTAATAATCCTGTACAAAAGCAGCACATTTTACACCATCTTTTTAGAAACTCACATTTATCTCTTCTATCTCTAGTATTCTCCATTTTTGTTTTAATTTCTTGTTAAATTTCAGAAATTTGTGTCACTACACCTCAGAAATGACTTAGATGTCACTCTGCCTTCAAAAAATCTTTGCTTGGTACTTTCTTTTAATTCTTTTCAGAATTCCTTCGTTGTCACATCCGGTGATTTGTCATATCCAGTAAAATTGTCACATCCAGTAAAATTGTCACATCCAGTAAAATTGTCACATCCGGCAGAAGAACTTTAAGTCTTCACTTCAGGTTTTGTTGCACCTCACCTTTACCCATTCGGTTTCGTAGTCTCGGGTTCTCGTGAGTGTTTCTTTCTTCTTTGTAATCAGTTAGAGCGATATATAACCACTCAGGTGACTTGTATTTCGAATTCACTGTCTTTATTCTTTTAGACTTTTGCAATCGTTTTCCACTTGGCTTTTCTTGTTCTTTTTGACTTGTTATTTCATTCACCTGTTCAGCACTTTTTTCACCTGTTCTGATTATTCTGTATCTCAATTTTCTTATATAATTGCTGCTGGGCCAATTGTCTCCTTTTCTTGGCCTTTTGGCTTCACCTTCCTTTTCTCCTCTTTCTGATTTCCAGTTTCTTTTTCTTGATTCAGTTATTATTTTTCCTTCTTCTCCGCTTTCTTCAGATTCTGTTTCAATTTTCTCAAAATTGTCTTTTATTTTGAAACTTATGATCTCACTTTCTTTTACTTGTGGTTCTGTTTTCTCCTTCTTTGGTTCACCTATTACTGTCCCTCCTCGAGGTTCTTCCGAATTGGTGTTTTTCTCACTCTCTGCTTCTAATTTTCCCTGTTCTTTTGTTTCACTATCTATCCCTATTGCTCCTCGGGGTTCTTCTCGATTTTCTAGCTTTCTAATTGTCTCTTTCCCTTCTTTGTCTATTAATATTACCTTTGAAGGATTTCCACCATAACTTGTGCTTGGTTGCTCATTTAGATAATTTTCTTGTTCATTTTCTTCTCTAATTGGTTCAAATTTCCAAGTTTTCCTTCGAAATTCTTCACAATTTTCAACTGAATCATCAGATCCTGAACTTGTGTCAGATACTTCCAGATGTCGACTTACAGGTCTATCTTCCAGTTCTGGAATTTCTGGAATTTCTCCTTCTTCTTCCTCTTCCTCTTCTTCTATAGAGGTACTTGTAGTTGGGGTTTCCAGATGTCGACTTACAGGTCGATCTTCAAGTTCTGGCACCCTTCTTCTTCTTCTTTCTGTCTCAGATGCTGAACTGTCATCCCACACTTCCAGATGTCGACTCACATGTCGATCTTCAGGTTCTGGAACTCTGATTGTATGACTGGCATGGATTCAGTTTTTCACTCCTGCACACTTGATCGCAGTCGTTGTCACTAGGATTACCTGTCGTGGCTCGTCCCAGAGAGGAACTAGACAGTCTCTTCTCCTGTGGACTTTTATGCGGACCCAGTCTCCTGGATTCAAGTCATGGGCTGGTTTTCTTTCAAGAGTGGTCGCATCCGGTCCAACCTGATGAAACACAGAACGCACCACATCAGCCAGTCCTTTGCAATAATCCAGTACTAGATCATCAGTTATAGTCAGTAACTTGTTGACAGGTACTTGTGCTTGTCTCATTGCTCGTCCCATGATCACTTCATGAGGACTCAGTCCAGTTTTCTTTTCAGGAATACTTCTGATGGTCATCAGGACAAGGGGCAGTGCATCGGGCCATTTGAGTCCTGTAGCTTGACACATTTTTCCTAACCTATTCTTAATTGTTCCATTTATTTGCTCTACTACCCCAGAAGCCTCTGGTCTGTATGCACAATGCAGTTTTTGTTTAATGCTCAATACTTCACAAATTAATTGAATCAGCTCATTTTGAAAATGTGTTCCTCTATCTGTCTCAATCGTGACTGGAAAACCATACCTTGGAATGAACTCTCGCAGCATAAGCTTTGCTACTGTTATTCCATCATTCCTTCTTGTCGGGTATGCCTCCACCCAACGAGAAAACAAACAGACGACCACTAGAACATATTTTAGTCTGTTACAAGAGGGCATCTCAATGAAATCTAATTGCATTCTAGTGAACGGACCTCCTTCTCGTCCTATTGTTCCTAGACTCACTATTGTTTTTCTTCCTGGATTAAACTGTTGACAAATAAGACATCTTTGACAAAGACTTTCAGCTATGGCTCTGAACTTTGGGTTATACCATGTCTGTCTGAAAAGTCTGATCATTGCATCTCTCCAAATATGAGCTTGTCCATGGTACATCCGTGCCATGTCTGAAATCATGCTATCAGGCATAACTGGTCTTTCATCTCTGTAAACCCACACACCATTGTTTTCTTGTCTTCTACATCCTGCTTTTATCCAATAATCTTTTTCCTCATCATTTGCAACTTCTTGTAATTGCCTCACCTCATCCCATGTCTCAATAGTGTTAGTAAAAAGCAAAGGAGAAGAAATATGCTCCCTTTCTCGAGTCTTATTCAGGGATACCATGTTCTCTGCACAATATCTTGCTATCTCGTCAGCGTAATTATTACCGGCAGTTATGTAATCCTCATTTTTCTTATGTGCCTTGCACTTTACCACAGCTATCTGCCTAGGCAGCTGTATCGCCTCAAGCAGTTTCTTCACAAAATCTCCATTTCTGATAGGTGTTCCTGCAGACGTCAAGAAACCTCTTTGTGACCAAATCTGACCAAAGTCATGCACAACACCAAAACCATACTGGCTATCTGTCACAATCGTAACTCGTACATTTCTTCCCAACTTACATGCCTGAATCAAAGCAATCAGTTCTGCAACTTGGGCAGACCTTATTCCTTTTAGACAAGATGCTTCCATCACAGTCGCCACCGTGCATACTGCGTAAGCTGCGCTTAAAACTCCTTCTCCTGTTCTCAAGCATGAGCCATCCACAAACATGACATAATCTGATTCTTTTAAAGGCTCATCTTTTATGTCAGCTCTTGGTTTGGTGCAATATTCCAGCACATTCAGACAATCATGATCTACTTCATCTTGCTCAATTATACTCTCTTCATCTGGCAATGATGTCGAAGGATTCACATTCATACATCTATCTATGGTCACATTTTCTGCACTCAAGATTACTTTTCGTACTTAGTCAGCCGACTATGTGTCATGTACTGTGTTTTTGTTCTTGTCAAAAGAATCTCCACTGAATGGGGAACATATACTCTCAGTGGATACCCCATCACTATACCTTCACTTTGTTCCAGACTTACACAAGTAGCAGCAACAGCTTTCAGACATCCAGGCAACGCTTTTGCTATAGGATCTAAAACAGCTGAAAAATAAGCAATTGGTCTCTTCATTGTTCCATGTTTTTGTACCAGTACTGAAAATGCACATCCATCTCTTTCACTACAGTACAATTCAAAATCCTTTTCGTAGTCAGGCATTCCTAAAGCAGGGGCCTCACACAATTTCTTTTTCAATTCTTTGAAAGATTTCATTTCTTCGTCATTCAATTCAAAAGGATCTCTAACATCCTTCTTGGTCAGTTTTTGTAATGGCTTAGCAATCAATGAAAAACCACTTATCCATTGTCGGCAATATCCAACCATTCCCAGAAACATTCTTACCTCTCTTTGTGTCATTGGTGCTCTCATTCCTTGAATCATTTTTATTCTCTCAGTCGTTATCTTTCGCACTCCTTTCTCAATTTTATGCCCTAAATATTGGACTTTATGTCCTCTTTTCCCTAGATGGTTCAGTAAAGCAATTGTATCGCTGACACATGCTTCTTTTGTTTTCGATGCCACCAATAGGTCATCGATATACTGCACCATCACTGACTTTTCTGGCATTTTCAAATCTTCGAGGGACTTCTTTAAAATCTGATTAAAGATTGAGGGGCTTTCTGTATACCCCTGAGGAATTCGGCACCATGCCAAAATACGCTCTCCGAACCGGAACGCAAATAATGGCTGGCTATCTGGATGTAAAGGAATAGAGAAACATGCGTGACACAAATCTATCACAGTGTACCACTCAGCTTCATGTGGAATTTGGTATAGAATTACTGCAGGGTTTGGCACTATTGGACAACAAGGCACAACTATTTTGTTTACTTTTCTCAAATCCTGTACTATTCTATATGTTCCGTTTGGCTTTTTCAATCCCATTATAGGTGAATTACATGGACTGCTCATTATTTCTTTTAGAATTCCCTGTTCAATCATTTTATTTATCACAGGAGTTATCCCTTCAATTATTTCTGGAGTCAATTTATACTGTGGCGTATTTGGATAAGTTGTTCCTTCTTTTACTGTCACTTTTACGGGATCTACCTCTTTTATCAATCCAATATCTTCTCCTGTAAAATCCCACACATTCTCTTCCACTGTCTCTTTCAACTCTTTTGGAAGCTTTTCTGCATCAAATGCAGGAAACAAACCATTCATTTCTGGTTCCTGATTCATCAATGTCACTTTATACAATACATCTTCATCTGGGGTCTGAAATCCTATTCCATCTGGTGTACAATAAATTGTGCAATTCATTTTGCACAAGAGGTCACGACCTAAAAGATTTACAGGACTACAATTGCAAACTACAAATCTATGCATTTTACTGAAAGGACACATTTTTACTTCCACTAATTCAGTAAGTGGTGTTTTAATCTGCTGATTCGCTACTCCAACTACTTGCATATATTCACCTGAGAGAGGAAGGTTCGGAATTTCCACTGACCTAACAGTAGAACGGGTAGCTCCAGTATCGACAAGGAATGTTACATTTGCTCCATTCACTTCTCCATCCACAAAGGGACCAGACTGATCTACCTCTAGAGTTGCGCCAAGTACGCACTCTTTTCCCTCTCCTAGGCACCGTCATGAACTTTCATCCGACTCATCCTCACTCTGACGCAACCAATACTGGGAAATGTTAGCTGCTCGCGGCAACTGTGTTACCTGCTCTCCTCCGTAGAATCCTGTTTCTGTACTGTATCTTTGCTGGTTAACACTGTTGGGAAGTGGTGGTTGTGGCACCTGACCTTGTTGAACAACTACCTCATTCTGCACCTGTGGATTTAATGATTGATTTTCCGGATTAGGTTTTGGTGGGAACTTACACTCGTTTCTCCAATGCCCTATTTTTCCGCAATTATGACATGGCCATTTTTTCTTTGCCTCTTCTAGACTCATTTGACCTTTTCCTTTACCTATGTTAGGTCGGGTTTTATTCTGTCCTGTTTCATTCCCACTATTATTCAATTGAGCTTCCTGTTTCTCTGCCACTTTTACCTGTGCCCACATTGCCTTCTCTTTCAATTTACGCTGTCTACTCTCAATATCATCACTACAATACTTAGCATACCTCAGTACCTCATCTACAGTGCCGTTTTGCCAGTTAATCATATGTTGTTTAATCATTTCACTAATCTCTGGTTTCAGTCCAAACACAAATCTATATACAAAATGACTCATATCCTTTTCACTCAACTCCTCATAACCACTATATTGCTTGAAAACCAACAACAATCTCTCATAGTAGGCATGTACGGACTCCTTACTTTCCTGTGTAGTTCTGTCTATTTTTACCCAATATGTTTCTTTAGGAGGAATCTTATTTTTCAAAAAGGTAATCACCTGTTCATATTTCCGCATCACCTCAGGACCTGGAGCTCCTGTCTTAGGATCTCTTGGATATTCTGTAGTTGGCCAATCAACTGTAATTTTACATTCAGACCACAAATCAGTTGGCACCACTATGTCAAACAACCCATCTAAATCTATCCACAACACTTTTGAAACCTTCACAAACCTCTCCACTTGTCGGTACCATTCAACTGGTTTTTCTCTCAGCTTCGGGAATTCGTTTGTAAATGACAGTATATCCTGTCTAGTCCAGGGAACATGCACATAACTACCACCTGGAGTTTCTCTCATAGGGTATTCTCTTGCAACAGGTTCCTTTTCAGCTATCATAAAAGCCAAAGAAGCTTTGTCTGTAGTTTTCTCATATTTTTTCGTCCATCGGACTTTCCATCTGTCCACATCACCCCATTTGCTCAACAATACAATTAACTCTTTTATCTGAGTCAGCCTTCCTGCTGTGTTCAAATTTTCAATATCTTTCTCACAAAAGTCTACTCTGTATGGTTTCTGCAATGTTTTCACTTTCGCAAATTCCACTCCAATTTCACTTGCTATCTCTTCCAGTTTGTCATGTAAGTTTCTAGCTCTCCATGTAATACTTTTGCACAGAAACATAATCTCATCATCCTGGTAATTTTTCAGCTTTTCTGTACCAATCGTTCCTAAAATTAATTCTTCCATGTCAATCTTTAACCTAATTACATCTAATGGTTTTTCTTCTGGTTCTTTTATTTTAAATGCCTTCATCCACTCATTTAACTCATCAGGAGTCGGACCTATAGGTGTATTATTTAGTTCTATCCAATTACCGCTCTTTTCAGGTGTCACTGTTGCAGATTCTGTTACCATAGGCATTTTCCTACCATTACACTCATTCACTGTCAAATTTTCAGGTGGACTTGGTCTATAAGCACTAGCCAAATTACTTGTACTTGCACTTGGTTCCATCCTTTCTCTTTCTCTTTGAAATTGTGAATTCATAGGAATCACTAAAGAGCGTTCATCAATTTTCTGATTCTCAAAAACTGGTATTACTGGACCTATTGTTACGGGTACAGTTACAGCTTCCATATTTTTCGTTAATTCTCTAATTTTCTCAGTCAGTTCTTTTGTCGTTCTTGCTAATTCAGTTGCATTGTCACTTTCTACTCCTTCATTTTGCGAAGTTCTCATTCGATCTTGTGACCTATTTATTTCAATTCTTTTACGGGACTTTTATTTCGCGCAGTCTCTATTTGCGGCGCATTAGGTGTCACCACTGTAGAACTCTGATGATACGGAGGGGGATTTCTATTTAGAATATCTTCCAGCAATTCATCATCTGTTTCACTCTCATGCATATATTTTTCCCTCTCCATATGTTTCTTTTTCTCAGTACGTTTTCTCTTAGTCTCTTCTTCAACAGTAAAAGCCGGAAACAAACCTCCTGTCATGTTAGCACATCTCCATCGTTTTATTCGATCCTCATGATTTATTCCCCACATTCTTCCAGGCATAAACTCATGATCCCTTAAACCTCTGAATCTCTCTCGCTCATACATCTCATCTTCCCATTCCGTCAACGCTTCGTACTGTGTCGGTCTAGGTCTAGGTTCTAAATTTGTCATCTTTTCTCTCAAGTTCCGCAAAACCGCTACACTAAATGAACCATTCTCAGGGAAAGCTAATGCTCCATCATTCTTCGTATACTTTGCCCAATTTTCTAACCATATGCATGTATGATATCCATATTTCAGCATCATATGTGAAGCTGCTGATTTCGGCGGAGGAATTACTTGTCCCTCTCTAGTCACAACCTTTTTGTCTTTCTTAAAGAAATTCTTAATTTTTGTCGTCCATGACGTTCTCTCCTTTTCATACTCATAATACGGCATGTTTTCGATTGGTTTTCTCTTCAAATATCTCTAAAATTCAGCACTATTCTGTGTACGGAACTGTAACCAATCACAGCGCGATTCACACCAACACACCAATCAGAACGATTTCCTTCTTCCGATCACCGACCAATCCCAGTGCGACACTTTTCCACGTCACTCCAGTCTTTGCGTTCACGTGACTAGCATACTATCCAATCCTAGCGCGGCACTGTCTACGTCACTCCTGCTCTTTTACCCCTCCTTTACAAAATTTATCGGCAATTTTCTTTTCAATGTTTCTTCGTTAGTTACGATATTTAAAACAATTCCATAGTCTGATTCGCTAAACAAAAGTGACAGCTTTGTCCTTTTACACAAGAATCCTGTATTTCCAGTAGGCAGCGCTTACCTCTACCCTACCACAGAATTATTAACTTTCGCCGATAAAGTAGCACTTCCCTCTACCTTACCCTTCTTTCAAGCAAACAGTAAACCCGTTTCTCTGGGGATAAGACACATGTGGAGACTATGCTCCTGAGAATTAAGGCCAGAGTTTCACAAGAAAACGTGATTTGCTATCTCAGTTACACACCTTTCGTACAGAAAAATCCCTAACATAACACAACCTGCGTTATTACCAAAATGAATTCAGACCATGTACCAAATTCCATGTGACTTCTCTTGCCACACGTGTTCCACTTCCTATATCCCAGAAGCGTGAAAACTCACATATAACATAACGCGACTCAACATATAGTGTTAGTCATAAAAAAAAAAAATCAATAATCACCAAACTAATCTATAGAAACCATAACTCTGCTACCAAGAAATCTGATGCAGCGGATACAATAAAAACTATTTCTCCCAGGTCATTTATCGGTCATCCAGGCGCGACTTAAAATTCTCACATCCACATGACGATGGGGCCCATGACATCGCCTATCAAACACACACACACACACACACCTGGATTTCCTGTCTACACTTTTACGAAACTATACTCCTAGGAGAAAGAGAAACTAAACGAACTTCATGATGTACCGCTGGAAGGAGCTGGGATACCTTTTTACCATAACCTATCGCTTTCTTAGTTATCTCATAATATATTCCTGCTCTTTGTTTTGTCGATGGATCATCTAGTATGTATTAGTTGATAGTGATTAAGACCAGCTAAATCACAATAACTAATGACTAATTTCGCAACCATTTAGTAAATAATCACTGAGTCATTTGATTTAAGAATTTCAAAGTTTTTATATATTTTAAAGGCATGTAAAAGAATTTAGACTTTATTATTCAATTATTCATACATTAATTAAAATCAAATATTTATTAAGCAAAATCAATTTTATTGCAGAAAGGAAATTTTGTCATGAGGGAAAAATCCTAATTATTCTACCTATATTCCTAATTAAGCCAAATGATTTCTAAACTAAGTCTAAAGTTGGTAAATAGCATGATTCTCATACTCAACTGGAAAATAAAGACAGCAACAGAAACTTCAGCTCGTCAGCATCAGCTACCGCCACCCGTTTCATCTAACAGTCTCTCAGCATCTCCCGCTCATCGATCTGGAACTTAGCTTTACTGGAAGCAAGCGCGAATGACCCCCTCCCACTAAGAGTAGGCCTTCTTATACCCCAATTCTAACTTTGCTAACTAATTGTTGCAACATTAATAACATGCTTTTCTTTCATTGGTCCACTCAGTCCATTATTCAGTTTTAATCAAATTCTCCCGGTTCCAGCTTGTTCTTCTGGAATGCATATATTCATTTCCTTTCTCACAGTTCATGACATGTTTCCATCCGCTTCGATCAGTGCATTTGTAACTTCTTTCGATACATTCGAGAACTCTGCAGGCATTGTCCTTTCTCTTAAACTGTTTCCCACGATTCTTTGCTGATCACCACGGCACATTATCAGTTCAAATAGGTCACATCAGCCTTGACCATTTCTTGCATCCTAGCCTTTCAGCATCATCATGTGGTCAGTCTTTCTCCAGCTTTTTCTCCCTCAGCGTGTGTATTCTCAGCGTGTGTATTCTCAGCACATGCGAACTCTAATAGATGACAGCCATTTTATATCGCCACTCGATTTAGACTTAGAAGCACTATTTAGAAATAAACAAAACATAATTAAAATAGAGAAACATAGCCTTTTCGTTTCCCTCCCGTCTTCTACGTACCCCAATTAGTTATTACCTAGCGGAAAGCAACATTTAGGCTGTTCCTTACTCACCATCACTATTGTTTTTGCAACATCACGTTTTATTTTAAGAAGCACGGATCATGCATTTATTATTTTAATTAGTACGCAATTATTTTTATGTTATAATTAGACACACGGACATTTGTAAATAGATTATTCAGCATACATATTTGCGTTTTACCCTTCCCTCACATACATTGTTGATTAATACATTTAAATGAACATATTTATTAATTATTTATAAAATTTGTTAGGGGTTACATTTTTTTCTTTTACTCTGCTCCATCAGCATCTTTACTCACTCACCCCATAACAACTGCAAAGGAGGCGAAGTAGGCATCCTCTTAAACAAATTGCTCATAGCCACCTCTATTGACACACCATCCAACTTCCCACCCTCTTTTTAATCCTACTGTACATCAGTTGTTGCCCTATTCAAAGCAAGACTTTGACAATATAGTGACCTCCTGGTATGATTGGTCATTTTTTTGGTGAGTTCTTCTCAGTCCGGGACTCACTTACATCCACCACTTAGTCATCCTCCTTGGTGATTTCAAGCTGACACTTAATAATCAACTGCAACACACTATTTTCACAACACCCCCAGGCACTCCCTCCCACATCTAACACCCTGTTCTCCAATAATAAACTCTCCTCTGACTTCTTCTCTGTGATCAGGAGCCAAATATGTAATGACCTCACACTGGTCCAAATAGTTGCATGTTTCACTGTGTTCAATGATAATCTGAAACACGCCAATGATGCACACTAGTCACTTTGCACCTTTCCCCCCTCTGCTAGAGAGAGACCACCCTGGCTCAAAACCAAAATGAGAGCACTTCTAGTCCCCTCCAAGGTCTGTGCAAAACAGTGGAGAAAATATCTTTACAGGAGCGTGCGCACATCGTGGTATTCCAGGAGTATGGGAGCAGCCTGGTTCTGCACTAGTTCCAGTTTGTAATCTTAGTTGTTGAGAGTTCCAAGGTATCGAATAAGGCATTAATCCAAGCAGGAGAGCACAAAGGTGCTAATAGGATGGCTTGGGTGAGGAGAGCTATGGGAGTGAGGTCCTCACATGAAGGTCTCTGTAAGTTTACTTTATGGTTTAACAGCATTCACTTTCTTTATTACCAGATTGGCTATTGTCAAAAACGATGCTAAAGCTACATTACCAACCAAATTTACTCTAAAGCATGGGTCACTGACATGCAGGCCCCAAGAACAGTAGTGGCCCGTGGTGGGAGTGCTGCCGGGCGCTGACGCGGGGCGGGGGCAGGGTGGGGGGTAGTAAACTACGGATTACGGCCAATTAGAGGTAAGTAAACATATAAATAAATAAAACAAATTTTGTTGCGCGCGCTGCATCGCATTTGGCGATGCAGCGCACGTAACTAAAATTAGTTTTATTTATTTATATGTTTACTTACCTCTAATCGGCCGTAATCCGTAGTTTACTACCCCCACCCTGCCCCACCCCCGCCCCACGTCAGCGCCCGGCAGCACTCCCACCACGGGCCGCTACTGTCCAAGAAGACAACATCTTCAGGCTGAAGGGAATTTACCAACGTCAGAGGTCTATCTACCTCCTGTATGATTGATGGTGGTTATCCTCTGGTTACACATAGCCGTGTTTCTCTCATAGAGCTATCTTATTGGAATTAGAAACCAGGTTCAGGGATGGGAAGGGTTAAGTGGCACTAAGAAGTTATTAAGGTGCAGTTAGATAAATTAAACAATGCATGTAATAAAATTGAATTTTGAAATTCAACCTATTTGGAATTGCCATAGGTAATAATGAACACAACATTATTTGCTCAGCAATTTCACCTCCACTTTAATGAAGTCGACGTTTTAAAAGTCGACTTCATTAGATTAAATTGTGTTGCTTATTGGGAACATGATTACCATAAAATGTGTCACAGGATGTGCAATATTTCTGTTCCGTCGTTTCCTTGCTTCTCTCGGTCCACAAATTATGTATTAATTTTTTTTTCAAGACTGGGCTCATGGAGGCACAAATAGTCAAATCGAGTCAGAGTTTTACGACATCCACATTGAATATACGTCAAGATAATCTACATGTAATGCATTTTTGTGCTATAATTTGTGGTTTTTTGGTAACTGTGAAAACTTTAATGTATTTGAGCATTTAGAGGTTTGACAAACCAAGACCTAATTACTGATGATTTTTAGGGCTTCATTACAGTCACTTCAGATGGGAAACAACCTTTACAACGCGGACATTACACCGCGATACCTTCACAACGCAGTGCCATTACAACGCAAGTCGTTACAACGACTTGCTCTAGATGGCACTCTAGACTAAGGAATAGCATGATTTACTATTCCAACAGCTTCCCTACTGTTGCACACACTGGAGCTGGAATAGTAAATCATACTATTCCTAAGTCCAGCGCCATCTCAGAGCAAGTCGTTGTAACGACTTGCGTTGTAATGGTACTGCGTTGTAACAACGCGGTCGTTGTAACGACCACGTTGTAAAGCCACGCTATGTAATGACTCGCGTAGTAAAGAGTCATATTCCTTCATATTGACGATAAAATCAACAGAAATACAAGTCCTGGAGTACTATGATTTGTAGAGGGAAAACCAACAGCGAGGTGATTATGGAGTTGTTCGGTGGCCTTAAGAAGAGTCTTTCCAAAGTGACATTTTACTTCTTGTAGTACCTCTGGACGAGCCTGAGAAGAGACAGACTACATAGTGTATACTGGTGTTATCGGACAGTAGGCTAACCATCAACAGAAGAGTAAAGGTTAGGACATGATTCCGTTGTATCTACGTGTCACAGTATTACAGGAGATGCAGTCAAAAAATAGTTAGTTGAGGCCATGGTGGATTCACTGTCTCTGGATTTCAAGTAGAACTAATTGCATCACACAATTTGAAGAAAGGTATTGGTTACAACATTAGAGGACATGACTTGTGGTTAGGGCAAACCTCAAACACTTGGAGGTCAAATTCACAAACGATGTTCTGCAAACACATTTGATGGAGGTAGTGTGTTTGCCTGGAGTGTTACATCACATTGCCGATTGTGGATGTCACAGGTTATGGAAATAGCAGAGGAAAGTGGGATGATGAAGTTGATGAGACTATTGTGGCACAGGACAGTGTAATGAGTCTAGAAAAATAAAAAATGTCTGAACAGGATAAGGGATACAACAGTGTGGCAAATGGTGGTCTGTTGAGAAACCATACCGAAGTCTTATGGAACCTCTGGCTTCTGAGAGATGAGTGAAGGTTGGTAAATGAGAATTGATACAGCATTGACATAGTTATACTACTGGTGGAAATGAGAGAGTCTTTTAAATGCCTGGGTCAAGAGAGGCTACTAGGATTCGCTAGCACTAAAGACAGGTGTGGAGAGCAACAAGGGATTGATAGAAAACACTGCTCACTTGGGGACTCTGCTTTTACCAGACCCACCTTGCGGAAGACTGTATTTGGCTAAATTGGGGCCAATATGTGTGAAAGAATCTACATGGAGTATTATTTGATGTTGGCCAGAGCTGCCTGTGATGTCAGATGCCACCATGAGGATAGTTATTAAATACAAGGATAAAATTATTAGAGAGAACCTTGTATCGGATCGTAATATTCGATAATGGGATCAGAAAATGCATGTGTGGGGGCGAATTGTGTTTGAGAAAGACCCTTTTTTGGTGGTTGGTCTGGGTGTATGTAGAGTTAGGTGTATCTGTGTAGTTGGGTGTATTTGTCTTTCCGAGGTGTTTTTGTGGCTGATTGGTGGAGGCATGTGCTATCTTGTAGTTGCACATGCCAATTACAATAATTTACGTTTAGTTATAGATATTTATATTGCTTACTTACTCACCTTGGTGCAGCGAAGTACCTACAGAAGAACCAAAATTGCATCAATATCATCACAATTGGACCAAGAGGGTCAAATAAAAGCAGGAGTGGTTCTCAATTCCAAAGTATAAACAAAAACAATGGGATTTCAAAGCATGGAAAGTTAACATTGGAAGTTAGATTTAAAAATATCGAAGGTAAGCAGATTAAGTACTTTTCTAGTATTTTTCGGAATGTAGAATGCATGTCTCTTCTTGGAATGGGCCCTTAGATCACATTCCACATTCTAAGTCCCAGGGCAGTCAACTGGTGCAATCCTGTACGGTGGCCAAGATTTTGCTGTGGGCTCAGTATTTATAACCTTTTTTAACTTTGGAATCTTTATTGAGCTTAATGTACCAATCATACATTTTTTCAAAGAGGGTTTTCAAAGAAAAAACATTTATAAAATGTACAGAAATTAAGACACATATTAATATTATGAAGTATTTGACACTCGAAGAAATAAACCCAAAATTTCTCTACTTTGTTCGAAATATATCTTAGCTAGCACTTGTAACCTTTTAATAAATCTGAAAACTTGATTATTTATGCAAGCGTATTTAGTTCCGCGCCCTATCTGACTCAATACTATTTCAGCAGTTATGTGTTGTCAAATGCGCCAATAAACCGTTTGTCAACATGAACTATACAGGAACAATTAACATAATATAAAAAAAAGGTATTTATGCTTGTAAGGACTTGTCAGTGTAGGTGATTCATACTTATGAATGGTGAGGCTGTGGCTAGGTTTTCCTAGTTTTATGTAGGCCCGGCAGTAATTGTATAGGTAATTCTGCATTATTTGACGCAGAACTACCAATAATAATGGGATTATACCCGCTTGCATAATTTAGAGTAATTTGGAGGAAAAACTCTTGCAGCTAGAGGACATTTAGCGAGTGTGAGCTGTTGCATTTGGTGCTATCTTCTTAGCGCAAAATGCATCGCTATTCTTGTGTCCATTCTCAATGCTAGTGGGCATTTTTGTGCTAAGAAAATATCGCTAAATGCAGAATTACTCTTCTTGCGTAATTGTGCATAATCTCACGGAAGTTTTAGGTAATTGCGTGTGTTTACGCTACACTAAATTATGCAAATACGCTCAGCCCAAATTATTTACCATAGACTTCGCCCTCAGGTCGGCACTTTCTCAAATTCCAAATTGCTGCTTTTCAGCCCTTCATAAAAAATACTTGAGGAATTAGTTTATTTCTCCAAAATATTCCAGGACTTGAGTTAGAAGAGTAAACAAGCCTCCTGGATAATTTGGTGAAAGTTGCACTTGTCTCAAATATTCTAGTACTGGAATAGAATAGATTAGAGTTAGTATAGTCAATGTGCCCTCCTTTTGTCCGTCATGCTACGCAGAGAGCACAGTTCAAGGCAGGAAAGGCTAGGGCTGGCATGTGCATAGGTAAGATAAGGTAGCAGTCTTCGTGCGCCCCAAAGCGATCACGCCAAATTACTGTAAAGGGTGCTAGAAATGGTGTTTTTGTAGTCTGTGGGGAGCCCTCATGATGCATGCATATTTTTGTTTTGCCTGACGTGCTGAAAATCCATACACTGTTTCGACTGTGATGGATGGAGAGCAAATTAAGTTAATGGTAGTGGTCTAGTGCACAAGGAAACAAAGTTTATGTCAATGCCATACAGACTTTGAGAAGGCTGAGTATGTAATACACCAATATATATCATTTTATTATAAATAAGTAGCATTCCCAGGTGTTGACCAGAAACCAATGGCGGTCTGAACCTCCACCAAGAATGAAATGTGAATATAAATGTAAATGTAAGAACATGAAAAACACTAGCCAGAGGAACACCGAAATCCAACAATCGGGAATTGTAAGTGCAGTATATAGCACCCTGATGAGGTGTTGAAGCGCTTTATGCTGGGTAGCATGCTATTACAGAACCCAAGGTTAGTGGTTAGTCCATTATTATTGGCTATTGTTGACTACTGGGATTAGTCTTGTGTGTCCAAGCAAACCATTCCATGCATTCACTCCAGTTTCCTGTGGTGGATTAAATTAATAGAAGTTATTTGTGATCATTAGTGCGGGCCATGTGCCAAGAAGGCAAGATTAAATTAGTTGGGTGTTAGAGGTCCGCTTATTGGATACAGATATTGTTTTCATGTTGGAATAGAAGAAATGTGTATGGAAGGAAAGGAGAGGGCCATTTGAAAGAAAAAAGATAAAAAGGAGAGGAGACAATCAGAAGGTTATGTAATGTTCAGTTTTTCATGCCATTTTTCTGGGATAAATGATCTTTCTTGATACACACATTGAAAAAGCTGGAGAGGATGTCTTTTGACATTCATCCTCAGGTTTTTATTTTTTAAAAGATTTTTTTATTAATTTATATAAACTTGCACAATTACAGTTAATGCAATAATATTGTTATCGAAACACATCTGTATGAATCGATTTACAGTTTTTGTGAATTTGTACAATTCCATATATCTGTTCACAAATGTCCGTTCCATCGCCGTTCTCGCATCTCCATCTCCTTGGTGGGAGAGGTACATAGCTCCCCCCGATAAGTGTTCCATTTGCCCCATTTTTTATCCCACTTCTTGGGGCAACCTCTAGATTTAAATACTTCCTTTTCGGCAATCATACATTTATCCAATTCCTTAGCCCAACCCCCCGTGCTCGGCACCTCAGGTGCACCCCAAGGCATTGCAATAGAACGTTTAACCAATGTGTATCCCAGGGAGACCAATTGCTGTTCCACAACAGTGAGGTCTGTTGCCTCCCATATATTTAGAATCTCCAGTCTTGGTATCAGTTGTATATCCTTCCCTAAGTGTGGCTCCCACTCATAGGACCTTAATGAGCGAGCATTCCCATATAGTGTGGTACAGAGTGGCCTCCTCGGAACATTGTCGTAAGCAGAGTGTGTCTTCTCTGCCCCCGATCTTTCTAAGTACAGCCCCAGTGAAATATGATCTGTGGTGTACCTTCAGTTGGATGAGTCGAAATTTAAGAGGAATGGCTGCTTCCCTCGGGGTCATGAGTGCAGATTGCCAGTCTTCGTCCTCTATTGGACCTACGTCAGCTTGCCAATGTTCGCAAAGGCTCCTAAGTGGGTCAGGCAAATTGTTGCTTAACTTACGGTACGTCAGTGAAATCGCTTTACTTAGGAGGGGCTCAGAGAGTAACCGATCCTCGAGGGGGGACGACTCCGGTACCTCCCCAGTCTCAGGGAGCACAGCAGTAAGGGCATGACGGATTAGTAGGTTTTAAAAGAATTCTCCTCTAGCCAGGTCGTAATCTTTTTCCAGTTGTGCAAATGGTACCATTTTCCCCTTTTTCCAAAGGTTGCCGATGGTGGAGATACCGATAGTGTCCCATCTGTCTAACCCTGGTTGATAGCATAGTGTCCCTAGATTTTGGGTCGACCACAGTGGGGTAGCCTGAGTTAGGGTATCCAGCCAGCTCAGTTTCCTGTTGGCTTGCCGCCAGATATCAACAGTTTGAGCCGTAGGGCCAATGTATCGGTCCCTCTTTGCCTTAGAGTACAAAGCCCCTAGAAATCCCTCTCTCCCCACCTGGTATTTATCCAAAAGATAAGCTGGATCGGTCGGGAGGCTATACACCCAGTGATTAACTGCCACTAACTGTGCCGCCCAATAGTATAGGCGTACATCAGGGAGAGCAATCCCCCCATCGTACCAAATTCTGGTTAATTTATGCAGGGCGATGTGGGGCGCCCTCCCATCCCACAGCAAGGATCTCACTTCACTCTCAACATTTCTGAAATTGGACTCCGGGATTTTATACGGACAATTCTGAAGGATATATAAAAATCGAGGGAGCTCAAGCATTTTAAAAAGGGCAGCTCGGCCCAGTAGGGAGAGGGGTAGAGTCCTCCAGTGTTTGACATCATTCCACAGCCTGCTCAAGGGCGCTGCTAGATTGTAGGTATGGTAGATGCTGAGATCCGGGGTGACGTAGATTCCGAGGTAGCGAAACCCCTCCTCCGCCACCTCCACTTCACAACCCGGTGGGAGTCGCAGGGCCGACCCATGCAGAGGGAAAAGCACTGATTTAGACCAATTAATCGAGTATCCTGAGTATTTCCCAAAGTTTGTGAAAATGTTTAAGATTCTGTAAAGTGACTTCATGGGGGATGCAAGATAAAGCAAGATATCATCAGCGTAGAGGGATATCCTATCTTCCTGTCCCTCGGCCCATCTCAACCCTCTTATTAGTACATCCCCTCTGACCCATGTCGCCAATGGCTCTAGTATCAGTGAAAAAATCAATGGAGACAGGGGGCAACCCTGTCTAGGGCCCCTTTTTAGTGGGAACACTCAGGATGTGCGGTTATTAACTCTAATTAGGCCTTTGAGATCCGTATATAACAGCCTGATCTATCCCAGGAATTTCGGAGCAAACCCCAAGCGTTGTAACACCTCGAAGAGGTACGGCCACTTGATCGAATCAAACACCATACTGGCGTCTAGAGATAATACTATAGCGTCCTCTTCTATAACGTGTTTGCGGCCAATCACGTTGTGAAGCCTGCATAGATTAAGGGCCGTACTTCGGCCCGGCATAAAACAGGACTGGTCTGTGTGTACAAGTGAGGTGAGGAGTGGGGCCAACCGGGACGCTAGCAATTTCGTGAGGATTTTAGCCTCAGCGTTGATCAGGGAAATCGGTCGATAGGACCCACAGCTGTCCCTGGGTTTCCCCGGCTTCCGGATTACTACGATGGATGCGAGCCTCTGATCTTCTGGCAAAAACCCCTTCTCATAGCTCTCATTGTACATGTCCCTCAAATAGGGCGTCGTTATAGAGATGGTAGATTTGAGGAGTTCGATAGGGATCCCGTTGGGGCCCATTGCCTTCCCAGATTGTATGTTACCTATTGCCTTATGGATTTCCTCATCAGTGATATCTTCCTCCAGCGAGTCCCTTTCGCTGGGGGACAGGGTAGGCAAGGCCAAGTCCTCCAGGAATCAACGAGAATCCTCTGCGGTGGTAGTGACTGACGGAGTATAGATCTGTTCGAAATAGTCTGCAAAGGCCTCTGCAATGTCTTGGGGGTCTGAGAGGGTCTGCGTGTTATTGATAGTCAACTGAGGGACCCATCGCTCCGCTACCTCCCTCCTTTCCAACCAGGCAAGCAACTTTCCAGCCCTGTCCCCCAGCTCATACAGCCTATGACGCATTGCCAGCAGCTTGGCTCCAGCTTTCTCCCGAACTATGGCTTGATATTCAAGCTGCTTAACCTGTAGTTTGTCTAGTGGCTTCATCGGGGGGTCGTGTGTGCTCCGCCTCAAGAGTCTCCAGCTGCTCTATCTGCGTCCGTTGTTTTTTGATGTACCCCACCTTGAGTGACAAGGCCTTTCCTTTCACCACGGCTTTATATGCCTCCCATATCGTCTGTGCCGATTCAACAGAGCCGACATTTTCCTTAAAGTAGTGTTCCGAGTGCACTCGTAGGCTTTCTTTTATATCTGGGATCATGAGTAACGGATCATGAGTAACCAGGGGTTAATCGATATAGTGTTCCTCTGACGCCGATTATTGTATGTGAATTCGGCCCAGACCGGGGAGTGATCCGAGATACCCTGTGGAAGACAGCGCGGCTCCCGGAAACCCCCAATACTGGCCGAGTGGGTTAAGAGGTAATCTATACGGGAGAGGCTGTTGTGGGCGTTGGAGTAGCATGTGAATCGTGCCAGATCAGGATAAAAGTGGCGCCATATGTCAGTGATGCGCATGGCGGTGAGAAGCTCCGTCATGTGTGTGTTGAACCTCGATGGGGGGTGTGCCGGTTGTCTGTCTATCTGATCGTTTATTGTCATGTTAAAATCTCCCCCTAGGATCAACGTGCCAAGTGGGAGATCGAGCAGGACCTTGCCAAGGTCCGCCAGCGTTTCTTTACCTAAGGCCGGTGGGGCATAGACAGAGACGATGTTGATAGGCCTCGCCTCCCAACTTGCCTCCACAACCGCAAACCTGCCCTGGAGGTCCGCCCATGTGTGTTGTTGAGTTAGTGCTAGATTCTTCTTGATTAAAATGCCCGTGCCCCTGGAACCCGAGGTGTATTTCGCGTGGACTAAGAGTCTATACCCCCATCTGGACAAGGCTTTGCATTTGTTGCCCACCAAGTGCGTTTCTTGTAGGAGGACTATGTCTGGGGCCTGTCGTTTGAGATACTGCAATACAATCCCCCGTTTTATTTTATCACCCATCCCATTGACGTTCCAAGTTAGGATCGTCAGTGACATTTCAGCTAGATGGGTGGACATAGTGTCGGTATCTGGAAGCTATCTGGACTGCAGGCCCAAATCAATGGGGTCCTTATGTTCAGCTCGAACCCTAAGCCCGCGATGCGAGCCGGTAAGTGAGGTGTATTGGCTCCACCCATCTTGAGAATTGTAGGGCCATGGTGGCTGTGTGTAGAGATGCGAGAAGTAAATGGTGTATGTGGATGACATGGATTGACTTGTGCATAAAAAACAAAACTTAACCCCCCTCCCCCTCAACTGTATCCCCCTCCCTGCCCCCCTGCCAGTGGATTTCGAACTACCCACTCCCCAACAAGGCAGAGTGCCCGTCGCCCCCCCCAATGTGAAAAGGTGCCTGGAGAGCAGCTTCTCATCCCCCCGCCCAACCCTGACTAATTCCACAGAATTGGAATACAAACAAGTATGTGTGGACCACAGCCCGAGACAGGCATGATTATCATCAATATGCGGTCTTAGGGTTACCCCCCACCCGCCACAGACGTCAAAGCATAATCACTTCCGGGATCCCACATGGCGACCCCCCCCCAAGTTCAATGACACCCCCCCTGCTCACATGTGTGCAACCCCCCCACTTATCTGTACGACAGGTCCTCCAGCAATAAGTTTATCTCAATGTCTTTTCAGTTGCCAGAATTCACGTCTGCTCCTCCATCCGGCGGACTACAGCTCGCCACTCGAGAGGGGTCGGGTCTGTTCCCTTGCGTTCCGACATGTCTTTCTTTACCGGGGTTACCCACTTGTCTCCAGCCCTCTAGCCAGTCCCAGGCCTCCTCTGTGGTGGGGAAGAGCCAAGTCTTGCCGTCAGCTTCGATGCGCAGCTTGGCCGGGAAGAACATGGAATACTTTATGTTCTTGTTTCTGAGCGCCCTCTTTACCTCCAGGAAACTTTGCCGTTGGTTCTGGACTTTCGTTGTAAAATCCGGGAAGAAGGATATCACACTATTCTCCAGCGAAACCGGTGGTTTATTCCGTGCCGTTTGAAGTATTGTATCCGGGTCCCGAAAACTGAAGACTAGCAATTATCGGACAGGGGGGAGCCCCTGGCTTAGGACGCCCCCCAGGGACCCGGTGTGCTCGTTCAATTGAAAAATAGTGTGAAAGGCGTGTTGGTCGCAAATGCTTCGTGATTAACTCCTCAACGAAGAGGTCTGTGGCTGGCCCCTCCGCACGCTCCGGGACCCCCCGAATACACACATTGTTTCGGTGTACTCTGCCTTCGTAATCGTCCAGTTGCGCTTCCATTATGCATTTGGTCCCTGAAACCATTGCATCCGTCCTCTGGCCTATTTTTAACCATATTATTACCATGGGGTACTTTCCCACCAATTGGAAGAAATCGAATCTTGATACAGAGGACACTGCCAATTATAGACCCATCTCTAGGCTACCATTCCCTGCTAAGGTCATAGAAAAATTCCTAAATGAGGAATTGTCCTCCTTTTTAACGGAAGGAGACACTATGGACCACTCGCAGTATGGCTTTCGGGCCCACCATAGTACCGAATTGGCGCTCATTACGGCCACGGAGGAACACAGGCAAACCCTTGACAGAGGAGGTAGTGCTGCCCTTATCCTCTTAGATCTCTCGGCGGCATTCGACGCGGTCAATCATGACGTGTTGGTTGAACGCCTTGCCTCACTAGGGATCAGAGATAAAGCACTCCTCCTACTCAGATCTTTCCTGTCCAACAGGACGCAATTAGTGGCTCATGATGTATTCATCTCCCCGGATTTTTCACTTCCTTGTGGAGTCCCTCAGGGCTTGTCACTGAGCCCCACTCTTTTTAACCTGTACGTCACCCCTTGGCCAAACTGATAAGAAGCTTCGGTTTCTCACTGGTGTCCTACGCTGACGACATACAGATTATTGTGTCTATCAACAGCCCGGCTACGGATACAGCTTCCCGGTTTCAAGACTGCATGGGTCATATAGGGAACTGGATGCAGGCTAACTGTCTGAAACTAAATACGTCAAAAACAGAAGTCATGCTGTTCGGCATCACACCAAGCATCTGGTCAGACAGCTGGTGGCCAAGTGACATGGGTTCTCCTCCTAAACCAGCCAGCAAGGTAAAAAACCTTGGTGTTCTCTTCGACTCCAAGCTCTCCTTTGAATCTCAGATTAATCAGACTACAGTTGCTTGTTTTTTTATTCTTAAAATCCTAAAAAAGGTACTCCCGTTCATCCCATTTGAACTAAGGAAAACAGTGGTCATGGCCTTAGTTGGCTCTAGGCTGGACTACTGCAACGCCCTTCTTACTAGCGCGAGCAAGCACAGTATACATAAACTTCAGGTGATGCAGAATGCCGCTGCCAGAGTCTTGCTTGGGCTTACCCGCTTTGACTCGGCCTCTAAAGCTCTTGCCGAGGTCCATTGGCAACCTATCACCAAACGCATTCAGTTCATAACTCTATGTATTGCATTCAAGGCTACACACGGCAAAGGCCCCAGGCAATAATCGCAACTCTTCAAGCCCTACATCGCGGCCAGATCACTGAGATCCTCAGGCAGTGGCAACCTAATTGTCCCCAAGATGCGTAAAGTAAGGTGGGGAGGCAAAAGCTTTGCATATACCACCACCAAACTCTGGAACTCCCTGCCTACCTCTCTTAAAAATGTACCTAACCTGCTACAGTTCAGGAAGCGTTTAAAGACCTGGCTTCACTAACTTACTTCACTAATCGACCTCACTGTCTGCGTGTCTATCCAGCGCCTAGATACCCTCGGGTCTGTGTAGCGCTTTATAAATTTTTTCATTTCATTTTGACCTGGTTTTCCTTTAGTTGCTGCACCTGCCATTTAAGTTGGGAAGTGTCTGTGGTGATCGTTTTGGTGGCATCCTCCACCTCTTTGACTCTCGTGTCCATATTTCGGAGGTCGACCCGTAAGAGGGAGATTTTGATTTTCACGGAATCCAGCCGGGACTCCAAGGATGACCATACCCTATTTATGGCAGCCACGATATCTTGAACTGTTAAGTCAGGCTTCTCAGGAGGAGGCTGTGTCTCGTCCTGGTCGGCGCTTTTAATGGCCTCTGATTCGTTGCTGTTTTTTTCCAAGCGTATTTATCGAGTTTGATTTGTAGCGACGATTTTGCACCTTTCCCACCAGCCATCGTAACGCGAGTGAGGGGGGTTATCAGCAGAGGATGTGGCTCGGTATTCCCCTCCGCCTGCCTAGGTGCCGCGTGCCACCCACTTCCTGAGATGAAGTCAGCGAAACAGTCTGCCCCTGGTGTTAAGTGCGGCCTGCACAGTTTCCCCTGAGGTCGTATTAGCCCCTCATGGAGTGCCGGCGTTCCATCTGTTCGGGATAGTTCCGCTTGTCACCTACTTCCCGGCCTCCCGGGGGGAGCCGCACCATTGTGGATCCACCCCCCTCACAGTAGCCCTGCGCACTCCGCTGCAGCGATGTGTGGCCGAAAGGCGAGGGCCCAGCGCTGTCTCAGTGCACGTCCACCCAGAATGTTATACTCGCGTTGTCCAAGTACCTCTGTTCAGCTTATTATGTGGGCTTCCTCTGCTGCTGATGTCACGTTGAGGAGACTACCGCCCTACCCCTCATCTGGTGCAGAGTCAAGGCCCCGACCTACGATATAGGCTCATGTGGCTGTTTCCGCTGGGCCAGACCGGAATAGTCTTGATGATTGCACTCAGGGAGATGTGGACCATCCACAAAGGGCCGAGGCTCCCCACTCCGCCCCCGGCCCGGTCGCCACGCTATGTCTGCCTCCTTCCTTTTCCTTTGCGCCTCTGGTGGGGTGGGAGCGCAATCAGGGGTCTGTCTGGTAGCCGGCGTTCTGTTATGCGCCTGCTCACCCTCCGCTTGCGGGCTAAGAGATTCCTCTGGTCCCGATATGGCCCTCTTCAGTGCGAATCCACCTTGGGCCAATCTACCGCCCCTCCTGGGGCCTCAAGGCAGCTCCGATCTCACAGGCGGGAGCCAGAGAGCCCGCCCGAGCACGGCTCGTGCTTGTTTCGCTTCCCTGGATGTTCCGTTCACTCAGGCTGGTTACCTTATGTTCCTCGCCGGACAGCCGCCTCCTCCTCATCCACCTCCATCGGGCTCCGAGGCGCCAAGGACCACACCACTAAGCCGCTGCAGGGTTACGGGCCGCTCGTTGTTCCCAATCGCCCCGGGCCGGCCAAGGTCAGGTTGTCAGTTAGGCTAGTCAGCGGCACGTTCTCCCCTCGGGACTACGCCAGTCCCGCTGCCGCCATTTTGTGCCTCCTCACCCCCGCAGTTGCAAGGCCGCATCACCTCTATGCGGCCTTTACGATCAATTCTCACCCGAGGTGCGGTTGCCCACGGTTGCGGGGGCTATGGTCCCGATGAGCATGGGTTTCGTGCAGCAATTGTTAGCAGGATTATTGCCGGATGTTAGGAAAGGGCTCTGGAGCCGCGCTAGTGTGCGGCCATTCCCGTCGGCTGCTGGCCACGCCCCCCTCCTCCTCAGGTTTGACTTAAAGAATTAATGATAAAAGTTAAGTGGGATCCATTTGGATGTGTCGTGTTTGGTATTGTACAAGATGGAGGAGAGGATGAGTATAGCTTTCCTGGACAGTGGAAGTGTATTACCCGACTTCTGTAGCTGGGGGGTGGCAATTCAGACACTGATGTGTGGTTGATGTTGACAGGGCTTCTTGCAGATATGCAATTAAGACTTTGTTAGCAAGGGGGTGCTGATTATACTTCCTGTAGCACCACCCTTTGGGAGATAAGGTTGAGTGGTGGAACTGTAGATTATGTTGTGCAAGGAGAAGGAGTCCTTTAGATGATACCCAGCCTTTTTATCTTCCTTGATCACATTTTCATTTGGGCTGATGCAGAAACATCACACCTCATTGTGCCTCTGTTGTAGGTGCTGCAGGCTGGAGACTACCCTGCTGTGAGGAGCATCACTACAAAAAGAGTACATCCAAAGCAAGAAACAAAAAGAAAGAGGAACTAGGAAGCCGGCAAGAAAGAAAATATTTGAAGGAAGTCAGAAGCTGAAAAAGTAATAAGATGAGAACAGATCGAGGAAAGACTGAATGAGCTATAGGAAGAAAAACAGAACATGACATTGTAGGAATAATCAAACACAGCAGGTTAGCAAGGATAAACAGCAGGAGAAGCCCCTTTGACCAAGTGGACATTCTGTGCAATCAGAGATCTTAGGTGATTCATCGCTGTACAAAAATTATAAATACTCAGAAATGAACCGGTGGTTAGTGTGGGTGCAGTGACTTAACGCCTCGTGCCCACATAACATGCATTCATTTTCTGATGCACACTGAACGAGGCTTAAAAAGACACCAAGAAGCGATAAACAAAAGAGATATACAACAAACAAATCAACTGAGGAATGTGGAAGATCAGTGGCAAATTTTATGCAGCTACAAGAGCTAAAGCACATGCAGTTGAGATCCGGTTCTAAAGTGAGATTTAGACATTTTAATGCCAGCACGGTATTATACACTCTTCCAAGGTGGATAAAACTAGCACCATCATCTAATATTGACATGACGCTAGCAGGAGCGGCTGGTGTGCGGGCGGAGTGGCGGGGCGGGTGGAGGCTGTGGGAGATGGATGACGGGGATGTGGGGGGAGGGAGGGCAAACAGATAACAACCATTTAAAAAGAATAAATAAAAAGAACGCACCTTCCGCCTGCAGCCCAATGCTGTTTTCCGTGTCCTCACCTCAGCACAGGTTTCCAGCCTCCCCTGCGGCCAATCCTGACTCTGCTTTCATGTTTGAAAGCAGCTTCAGGCTTAGCCTAAGTGCTGGGAATTTATGCTCCCAGAGAGACTGAGAGCCTGTGCTTTGCTATCTCCAATCCAGCAACGCAGCTCGGTTGGTGACAGCTCAGTGCGCATGGGTGTTTGGTTGGCCTGAGACGGCCGGCCAAACCTACATGCGCACTGATAGCAGTGCTGCCCACCACTCCCTCTCCTGACTGCCCTGCAATGGCCCTGCCCCCAGGACGCAGAATGTAGAAGTTGAAAAAGAAAACTATAATAATGTTTTATTATCGTTTTATTTTTCAACTTTTGAGAGTGGCGGGGGGCGACGCTGCTTTTCCATAGCGGAGGAGCCGCCACTGAATTCTAGGCTGGAGGATGTGGGCCACGAAAATATTTAAAAATGAAAAGATGTCTTTATTATATGGAAGGGTGGCTTCACAGTTCTTCCTCGATATGGAGTGTACATTTGTCACTATGTTGTCCTATACCTTGGGACCCCTGAAAACAACCCTAAGATTCCATTAGGGTCCATCATTCTCGCCTCTGATGTTCTTCAAGAGTCGTTTTTACATTGCATTCTGGAACTTGCATTACTAATCTACTATCGGAATAAACATGGCAACAAATCCCAGAATACACAGAAAAACATGACTGGGTATATTACAAATGGAACCTTAAGTGATCTGGGTCAATAGACGGCAGTCGGGTACATGTATGGCAACAGTCACTTTAGGAAGAACGCTACAAATTTAGAGGTAAAGAAATGCAGCCTTGCAGCTTTTTCTATTTGTGCAAGTTGCTCTGACCTAAAATAACCCACATTCCTATGCAAGTCAAAGCCCTCTTCTGTCTCAGAATCATACTAGGGTCATTCCTTGATTCCCTACCGTAGATACCCCAGCCTTACCAGCTCCAGCTTCTGGGCTGGTGTTCTCGGTGCACTGAAGCGCTCAAAGGAGTTGGGGTAAAACCCTCAGGTACAAAGATCACCCTAAACTTGTCAGTGTCCCCAACTCTCTGTTCCTCTCCAGCGGCAGGACTCACATGAACGCAATGATCATGGAACAATCAAATCAGCTAATAATAATTGTAAAGAAAAAGCATTACTGTTAAAGGTTTAGTGTTAACTTTTTTCTTTATTGTTCAGAGCAATTCGACATAAGTGTGAAACATCATAATTTACATTGCTAGTTGTGTATCCCTTGCTCCTCCATCTACTAGGCTGTTTTTTGCACTAGCTGCGGTGTAACTCTCGTTTTGCTCCCTACCCTGGATGCAGACTACAAATTGGGGTGAAGGAAGTGGAGTCTCTCTGGGTGTAATCCTGGGGGAAAAAGGCTAAATTATTTAGAGAATCCAGACCGAAAGTGCCAGTTCTTCCTTATCAGTCTGGGGGCGGAGTCACAAGGCATCACACTAGGCCACTAGTGATGGGCCCTTTAAAATCTATATTGGGGACAGTGGTGAACTTAACCTGCTAATTGTATATCGCAGTAGCTGTTATATCTTTTCACGGGTGCGTATACTCTGGTACATAGGCTGTAAGGTCCAATGTGATGGGAATGGAGTGAGGGTGTGTCTCAGTGGCGGCTCCACTAAGGCGGAGGAGCATCGCCCACTGCTTTTAAGCAGTGGAAGGAAAAATAAAATGATAATAACTGAAAGTTATTCTCATTTGATTTTTTTCTATTGCAGGTGCAGCAGCTTTGCCAGGTGGGGCGGGGCTGCTCTGCTGACAGAGCACGGGCGGAGAGGAGAAGAGTGGTTTGCACTCCCTAAAGTGCACATGAATGTATGGCTGGCCCTCTGGGGCCGGCCAAATATTCATGCGCACTTAGCATGTTCTCCACCCAGGCTTCATTATAGCCTGGGTAGAGAACATGCCAAGGCTCCCTATCCCCGTCTGAGCACCGTAGTTAGGCGCTCAGACCAATCACAATTCTGCAATGCAGCGTTGTGATTGGGTCAGGGAAGCTTCAGCCTGGGTGCTTCCAGTGCCTTGTTCCAGCCAGCAGGGGAGAGACGCGGCGAGGAGGTAAATTGAATTTAATTTTGTTCTTTTTTTAAATTTACACCTCCCCCCATCCATCCCCCTCACTCCCCCTCGACCTGTCTCCCCGCCCTGCCGAGCCACCACCTATCCATGCCGGCCGCCACTGGTGTGTCTGAGTGGGAGGCAGCCATCAGAATGGACAGTTAATGGAGATGCAGGCATGAGAATATATGTAATGATGTAACTTGCGAAATAACTAATAAAGATGTTATTACTCACAAGACTGGAATTTTAAGGACCACCAACTAGAAGAAATTAGGGCAGAGGCCTGTAAAAGTGTTCTTTGAAAGTTTTATTAAATGTCAGTGTGATATTAAAAGAATAGCTTCGCTGGGCTAGGTACTTTTTGTTCTTTCTCAAAAACATGAAAATGATTATTAATACCACTCCTGTCGAGAGACAGGGCTCTGAGTTTGTTCTGCAGGCCTTACAAGGTTAGATCAGTTGACTCGTACCAGACTTTAATTCTTACTCCCTCGCTTGCACAAAGCTCAAATTAAGATTATAATTATTGTTCAAATAGCTCGTGCCAGTCGTGCATGCACTGCACATTTCGAATGTGTACACCTTGGAACAGGAGAAAACACATAAATTTAGAATGTTATCTCTTCTTCCAAGATCCACAGTATATAGTGATGCTCAAATTGCATTGCCACTAAATATGACACCAGGGGCTGTATTACATAAAGTGTCCCCAGGGGCACAACAGGTGTGTGTGTTTGTGCCCTTGGGGTACTCCTCTAGTATTACAGAAGGGGCTGCAGATGCTTCTGCAACCCCTTCTGAAATATAGATAGTACCAGGGTACATATAGAGCCGCCACTATCTTGGGGCGTGGGGTGTTCTCTCATATGCATGGGGGTGTGCCCTATGCAAATGATGGAAACACTTTGCCTCTACACCTGCGTCGTATTATGAACGTGGGTGCCAAGGCAAAGAGGCTGTCAGCAGGTGCACTGACTGTGCACCACAAAGAGGTGACATCCAATCAGTGCACACCCCGAGGGTACCCTCTGAAAGAAAGGGAAGGGGCTATCATGGACCTTCAGACATCATCCTGCAGACGGATCTCTCTCCCCCTTTTGAAGAGCAGGCCGGGTGCCACATGCTGCATGAGATGAAACAGCTGCTTCAAAAAAGCTGCTCTGACTTTCACTAATGACCTGCCCTTAGGGGAGCCGTGAGTTTGCGACTGCCCTGAGGGCTGCTAATTAGGTATAATACCACACATTTTCCCTGTTTCTGTTCAGCTCACCCCGTTAAAGATGTGCCACAGCACAAAATGGCACAGTGTGCCCTGTTATGTTATGTTAAAAGACATTTATAAAGTGCACATACACCAAATGGTTTCTTGGCTCCAAGTACAGAAACATTACCTACTGCTATCTGTTTCATTCATATGCTTGTGTGAAGAACCATGTTTTCAGAAGTTGTCTGAATCTGGAGTAACAGGAAGTCATCTTGATGTTATGTGGGAGGGAGTTCCAAACGTGGGGGCCTATTACAGAAAATCTGGAACTGCCTACAAGAGGTAAACTCTGGGCTGTTACCGTAAAGAGATTAAAAAATGACGCTTCCAGTCTTGAAAGCCGTGCGCGGTTCTACCGGCAACCCGTGTAGTTTTCTCAATCGGGGGTGATGTGGCACTTCCTAAATTGTCGGTAGATTAATCTTGAAACCTGATTTTATGCCAATTATAATCTCCTAGTGAGGATTTCAGGGAGGCCTATATAAAGTGAATTAAAGATGACTAATGTGAGGACAACCTTAATAAGAGTTTCAAGGGTAAGGAATTTACCAATTTTTCTAATGTTCTGAAGCTGCAGAAAACAAGTAGAGACTACTGCCCCTACTTGAGGCTTTATAGACATGTTTTTGTCAACAATAACTCCAAGACTCTTAACCCGTTTGCTGCTCCGAACGTTCCGCGCCAGTGCGCAACGTTCTATTAAACGGGCGGGGCCGCGTCGGCCAATGGACGTGCGCAGCACTACCGAGGTAGTGCTTGCGACGGCCGTTGGCCGACGCACGCAGCAAACGGGTTAAACGAGTTCTTAGGCTGGGGGGATTGCCCGTTGCTACTAGCCATAAAGTGGATTTCCATAGGTCATGCGAGCCTCCAATTAAGATGATATCTATCTTATCTGAGTTTAATTTAAGTTGCTTACTATTCATCCAATCACGGATGAGTAGCATCATATTTTGGAAGATCATTTTAGAATCTGGTGACTTATCGATAGCAAAGAGTAGTTGCATATAATCTGCATAATTGTAAATTCCTACCTTCATTTTTTCCAGAGAGTGCACTAGGGGACGTATGTACAAGTTAAAAAGGTGGGGGGACAAAGAAGACCACTGAGGCACACTGCAAGTACATTGGACCTTGGGAGAGCCAAAGGGAGATAAGTGGACTGACTGAGAAAGGTCCTTTCAAAAAGAAACAAACCAGTCAAGTGCCGTGCCCTTATACCTGCAGTTTCGACACGGTCCACCAGAAGCTCATGTTCGATCATGTTGAATGCCGCAGGAAGGTCAAGGAGCACCAGCACCTGTGAGGTGCCCTTTTCAGCTTCTTTCCTCATGTCATCCACAATAGTGAGGATCACTGCTTCAGGTGAATGGGCTGGCCGGATCCGAAATTGCTAAAAATGTGCGCCGGGTTTATGTCACAAAAGTGACTCAAACCCCCTCGAGTTTTTGCGCTTGAAAGTTACTGTTAATAGGGCGATAAATGGACGTTTCCGTGCAACCACTCATAGGTTTTGACTCAAAGCCCTATCTACTAAAAATGGTGAGCAGGACTTTGCAATAAAAAATAACACCTTTTTGAGGCAGGTGTTAAAGAAGAGTAATCTTTAAATTTCTCCTAACTCTTGCTGCTGCACTGCTTGAAATTTTAGTAAATCTACCCTGTAGTTCCTTGGCCCAAACTGGATTCATATTTCTCCAAAAACACCAAGATTCTCACACTGGTTTGTAACAGCTGGAAAACCAGAATAAAGTCCATTATTATCACACAGTCGAATGGTATGAAGGCAGTTTACGCGAGACTGTTATCAGTGCAGTAAAAGTGCGGAGAGTGAAAAGTGTTATTTGTTGGCAGTGTAAAACATTCTTCTAAATGCAAGCTAAAAGAAATCTAAGTTTCAGATGGTCCTGCTGTTCATGTTGAATGCAGTTTTTTACTTTGCAGTTTGAATATAGTTACGTTTTATTTTCTTTAAAGATGCCCTTTATAGGCCTTCGGTTATATCTGTGTCTCTGTGAGGGCTTTCCCAATGATGGTACCTGCCAACGCTACAACATCTATGTCACTCAAATGTAACACAGGAGACATCTTCCATAACTCTAGCCTTTAAGTAGAGAACGTATCACTCACATAAGAAATCTCTCTTCTGATGTTCAGCTAAGGTGGAAAAAGCATAAATTACAAGAGACATTTTTTCCTTACCTCTAGGAGGACAAACTATAACTCTAATTAGAACACTGGATTGTTGAGAGCTTCATTGAAGACAATATAGTAGCTCCGGGCTTATAATGGCTGATATATGCTTTCTGTTCCAAAATTCCAATGTTTGTCTTCCTTTTCCTCACTTTCTAATTTAGACCATTCTACCCTCAGTGAGTGGAATATTTTAATAGCCTTATATCCCTTCTGCCTCGGGCTATATTGGTTGTGAAAAGCCCTCTCCCTCGTTATAGGCCTTCGCCTGCAGCTCAGACCTATGTTTCGGGTTCAGGGCCTTTAACACCTGGTGTAGCCCGAGGCAGTGAGCTTTAAGGCTATATTAATTGATGTACTGCGTGGGTATCGATGAAACTTTAGCACCGGCCACGGCTCACGTGGGCTGATGGTGGAAACCTTAAGTTCTTTTTGCTGCATGATTAGAAGTGGTGAGTGCAGTCAACAGGGACAGTCCTATGTGAGCCTTCGATTTATCAAGGTTCGATTTAAGAGCCTCGGCTGAGATTTCCATTGTGCCAGCTTTCACCTGGAGGCAGGGCCGGACTGGCCGTAGCGGGCACCAGGCGTTTCCCCGGTGGGCCGCCAAGGTGGGGACCGGTTTTGGGCCCCTGGAGGGCCGTTTTTGTTAGAGGGACGTTTTTGCAGCATAGCTGCAATATCGGCCCTGTAACAAAATCGGCCGAAACCGGCCCTGGCAAACAGCTCTGCCGTCCCCCCCAACCCCTCCGGGCTCAGGGGGGTGGGCAGGGGGGCCGGCTGAGCACTTTGCCAGGGCCGGTTTTGGTTCCCAGTCCGGCCCTGCCTGGAGGGGGACTAAACTTAACTCTAATTAGACAATCACTCCAGCTTTCACCTGTAGGAGAACAAAGCATCACTCACAAGAGGCACAGGGCCTGATGCAGTAATGGATTGGGAGGTCACGAAGCCTATGACTCAAAAAAATCACAGGCTTTGTAACATCAAAATCAATTCAGTGAATGTGGACTCTTGACATTGTGGGGATGCCAGGTTCCCCCCAATAACTATTGTATCATGCTATTTTTTCTGATTGCAGCCCCGGTTCCTTCAAGGGACAGGGGCTGCAATACTAAAAATATTGGTATTCTGTGATATGGAATGTAGGGATAGCTGTCTGCAGTCCTTTGCAAGTCTCCATATCTGCCTTCCCAACCCAATTTTTCCCCATTAGTATTAATGGAGCAGGGTTCTACAAATTATAACGAAAGTCCATTTTGCACTGCGGAGAATCAGTACAGCCACAACAACACAAAGTACACTGTGGACCGATAGCTATACAAAGCACAGTGGTTGTTTTTCGACCTTGGACTCTGTACATCAGGCCCAGTATCTCCAGCTCTCACCTGCAGGAGAAAAAAATCACTTATGGAAAACATTCTGCTTAGTTTTAGCCTTCCTAGAGGCTAAACCTCATCTACAGCTAAAATATCACTCATGGGAACATCTCAAGCCCTCACCTGCAAGACAGCACATTGTGAATGTCAGACATTTTAGCCAGCACTTAAAATTACGAGGATTAAACATCATTCCAGAGTTTGCTTGAAAAGTCGGCTAATCCAACGCTCCTCATAAGTGGTGCCTGCTTCACTGAGGGAGATAACACTGCCGTTTTGTAAAGGACAATTGCATATTCCCCCAGTGCCTACCTGTATAGAGAGCTGTGCTATTTCACAGCTCAGCTGTCCTCTTGCTCATGGTCTATCCAGCTGAACAGAGTTTTTGGAGGAGTCGATACACCTTACTTGGCCCTTATTCTGTGTTATGGGGTAAAACCGGAAATACAACTACTGCACGGTATTGTGTCAGTTTTGGCGGTCAACAATTGGGAATAATATTCAGTAGCATTCTTTGTGACTGATATTACAGCAGGAAGTTCCCACTGGTGTATTGGTTTAAGTGCACAAAGTACTCCAGGTATTACCTGGAGGAATTAGTGTGAGTAAAAACCTTGCACTAACTGCAGTTAGCACATATTTGAAGTTGGGTGCAGGCACCATTCTCACCTGATTTCTAAGTTTCTGCGGGTCATATAGGAAAGTTCAGTGAGGCACAATACCATGTGCTGCTTACTGGCCCACGTTCCCTGTGCCAATGCAACAGGGAATGACAATTAATGGCTTTATGTGTCCAGAGCTCAGACCCTTGCATTATCCAATTGGCACGTCGGTTCCTTGTTAGTTATTGCTGCTTCATTTTCTTTCATATATGTTACTGGTCTTTAATCCTTTAATCATTTTAAAGTTAATACAGACCCTAGCTCCAAATGACTTAACTACAAAAACTATTTTACAATTAATATGCAACTCTACATTTTTCTACTTTCTCTCTGTTCTCTTTCTCATAATACCCTTGCTTACTGTCTCTTTCAATTACTCTTGAGGGTCTCTCCTTCCACCCTTCTTCTTTCAACCTCTCCCTCTTTTCTCCCTCTATGCTCCCTTCTCCTGTTTGTTTACTCTATATGATTACTACATGCATTTATTCATATTCCTGTTCCACTGAATCTCCAATTTCTCTTTGTCCCTCACTCTCTTCCCCTGCTCTCCCTCACACCACATCATCAGTTTTTCTCTTATCAGTCTCCTTCCCCCTCCTATGCTCATCCTGCTGACATATAGTCTTTAAGTTTTATTCCATCTTTCTGATTCCAATTATTTTCTCCTGTTCTTCCTCTACTCTTCCCCTCCTACTGTTCCATTATCCTCACCTCACTCTCCATCCTTCCTTTCTGCGATGTAACAGAAAGTAACCTTTGGATGTATTAGTTGCTCTTGTTCTCAGCTGCAGCCCGTGCAGGTAAGGGCGGTGGGGCCGGGTTGGGGCTAGATTCGACAGACGACCATGAGGGAAAATTAAATAAATAAAGCATTTTCCTGCGTCGTCGTCTGTCGAAATCCACCCCCAACCGGCCTCACCGCCCACCGCTCTTACCTGTACGGGCTGTGGCTGCTTGTTCTAAAGGTGTCATTAGACTTCTTGAAGGTAGTCTAATGAACAGAGTGTGAGGTGGCAGCTTCTTTTTAAATGCCCACCTCTTAATTCCTACGTCAGGTTAAAGGTTTTAGATGTGCAACCGCATAATGTGAATTTAAGGTGTGTCAAGCTGTAAAAGCAAATAAATCTTTATTGAGATAAAAAATATCCATAAAAGAGTCGTACAGATAAAATTTGCAAAGAACTTAATAAAAACATTCATATTAAAATTCATAGAAGATGGTCTCATGACATGAAATAGTTACATAAACAAACACAAAACACCAAGATACCAAGCTGGGCGTCAACTCAATATCCAACAGGTTAAAAACATTATTAAAAGCATAAGATAGGGAATAATTAATTGACATATTAGCACTGTTAAGGGTATAATATCCTTAGGTATTTATTTTCATATCTTAAAGTGTCCAGATATAGCAGCTGTTTCCTTCTTTGGATGACATAAGAAACATACGCAGAAACTCAATAGCATACATTCATATTATCAAAGTTACAGATAAAGTTAAAGCATCTTTATAATAAATAATTTTCCCTTTCGAAACCAATGGCTGCAGTAATTGTTTCCTCCGATCCCTATAAAAGTTACAAAAGAGTAAAAAATGAAGTGTGGAATGGTTGGACTTACCATCACATTGGCATTTAGGTAGCTTTAATGAACAAAATCCCATTTCAGTAAAAGCAACCAAAAAGTGCAGTGTGCCTATTCGCAATCTTGTTAAATATAATCTATGTTGAATGTTTGACATTAGGGTGAGATAGCACTGGGCACTTGGTTGTGTTGGACCTGAGAGGTACATTGACACCATCGGTTTAACACTCTCTCTATTTTCCCTATCAGTCATCCACTCCCAATGAAGACTTTTTAAAAACATTTCATACTAAATTGTAATACTCCCTCTGGATCCTCAATGTTCAATTTCCCATCCACCTCCTTTAGGAAACTATTTACATATGCCAACCACTGTATTCTTGCTCTATATTCCAATGTATAACAGTCTGTTATAATCTCTTTGGTGAATTTAGTGCCCTCTTTGCTCCATATATTGTGCCAGAGTGTGATGGGACTTATCTGCAAGCCGTCCTCTAAATAAGGGACCACTAATTCCTAGTGAGCTATATAAGAGGAGGTTGAACAGGGCATAGCTAATAATCTGCATAAAAAAGATTTTCCTGTGTCTGCAACAATATACAGTTTGTCAGGTCCCAAAAGGGGGGCCGTAATTGACACTAGGAATTCATTTACTTCTGTATATGGTCAACAGCTCAATAATGGGCTTATTCCTAATTTTTGATGCAAACCTAACAACCATTGGTAACCCATCGGTTTCGCCTATGTAATGAATAAATAGCTGTTTTCATCAATCATCCTCCGAGAGAAGGAAAGAGCTCCCTGACAGAAAACATGGGAGTGGAGAGGATGTGGTGCAGCTTTCAGAGCTGCTGACTCAAGAGCTGAGGTTCTGGGTTTGAGTCTCGGAGGCGCTGAGATTCTATGCAAATCACTTAATCTCTCCAGGTGATAAATTGTTATATAAATATGCTGCAAGAGTAAAAGGCAAACCTTTATGAAAATATAGTTCCACCAAAGCGGATGTTAACAGTTTTTCAGCCTCGGGAAACTGATAAGAGAAGCAGACAGGAACAAGCATTGGAAAATGCAGGAAAATATGCTACAGCCAATAGAAATGGAGGAAAGGTAAGTGGCACGCTCAGGAACCAATGAGAAGCCAGGAAAGAGAGGAGGCGGGATGTAAGTCTATTTTAAGTTTATATTAAAAACAATAGATTTCTCAAGCACAGCGCAAGCTCTGTGCAGGCAAAACCTAAAAAGGGCTTCTGAGGATCTGATAAATTTCAGTTTTGCTGCTTCCATTTGTGTCCCCCATTGGCCATTGCTAGAAAAATTCAGACCTGACTATGTAAAACTTTCTGTGGCAGCAAGTGCTACTCCCTTAATATGATGAGTTATTTCTTGGGTCTCTCTTTCCCACAAGTCGTGGTAAAGGTTTTTTAAAAACTCATTTTCATATCCGTGTCCTCCATGTACATGGTGAAACCACCAATGAAGAGCTGGAGGTCATTACCAGTTCTAGAAATCAAGATGGCGTCATCTGCATATAGGAGTACCAGTGTTGGACTCTGGCTGACTTTTGGGGCATCTGCATTAATGTTTTGCAAAAACTCATCAACCCAATTATTATATAGCGAAAGTAAAAGGGGGGGCAAGGATCCAGTCTTGCCAAATTCCTCGAGTAATCTTGAAACGTGGTGTGACTTCTCCCCTTGACCCATAGCGTACCCTTGATGTTAACTGTGCATATAGTTGTGACAAAAAGTTCACAATCTCACCGGGGGCCCCCATCTTATCCAGTAACTGACACAGCTCTGCGTGATTAACCTGATCAAACGCATTGTTCAAATCAGCAAAACATACACGGATGTGGCTCTCTTTCTCAAGGGTGTATTTGCTGATGAGCAGATGAAGACTGACACATTGTTCCAAAGTGCCCACATCCCGTCTAAAACCATATCGGGCATCTGTTAGGATCTGATTATCTGTCACCCATGATTCCAACCTTTGTATTAGGACTCTGCCAATTAGTTTAGCAGAGAAATCCATCAGGGATATTGGGCAATAAGACCTTGCATCCTCTTTTTAAAAAATCTGTACTATAATACTTTCTGTCCAAGATGAAGGCAGATATCCTTTGGCTGCTGCGTTGCATACCTGCGTCAGTAAAGGAGCCCATATAGTAATGCATGATTTACATGTGTCAATTGGTACCCCATCAGGGACCGGTACCATCGCAGCAGAAAACGTTTCCAATGAGATATTAACCTCTTCTAAACTAATAGTTTTAGATGTGATGGTCCTACATAGAATAATGCTCCAGGGGTAATGTCCAGTCCATGATTTATTGTTTTCCAAAAAAGGGTATAATCACTAGTTTCAGTTGCCTTTTGCAAATTTGCCCACGCTTCCTCCTGTAGGTCCGCCTTTCTTTTCCTTATTGCTTGCTTATAAGCGAGTCTCAGGATTAAAATCTCATCCCTATTTCTGGGGTGGGTCTGGAGGGCTTTCTTTAGGTTCCGGTTTGCACTAGAGCAGGCCCGATTAAACCACCTAATGGATTTATTATCAGGCCTCTTTCTAGTATATCTCTAGTTACCCATAATAACTGTTAATATTTTGCTGAAAGCATCTATGATTTGGCGGAGCAAAATATTTTTGTTACCGCAGGTGGAAAATTCAATGGGGTAGTCCTTGAACACTTTATCTAGTAGGGCAACTTCATTGACATTTGTCCATTTGAGGCCAAATACATTTCTGCCATGGGTTTCTATATGTTCCGCCAGTTGTGGTCCCTTAGTCCACTGTGTTTACCATCAGCGGACAGGTGGTGGAAATTAGTAAAGCTAAGCCCCCCTTGGCTCATCCATGGCTGGAGGGGATGGCTGGGGTACTAAGGTCTTATACCCATCTAGATGCAAGTCCCCCGTATACCAGGATTCCTGTAAGCAGATCAATTGGGATGACTTAATTAAGTCTACCAAATCCTTGTTTCCTAATTTGTTTTTAATACCTGCAATATTCCAAGTCCTGATTTCTACTCTGGTACCCACACTATGCAGGTTTGGGGGTCGCCACCCAACCACATCGGTTGGCTCAGCCAAAGTCCCACCGGTTATAAGCAGACCAACGGTGTTTTGGTTGTTATAGTTAGGCTGCTCCCCAAAAAAACTCAGAATGGGCCATTTGGACTTCGAGATGTTTAGGATATTTCCCCATGGGTTCAAGGGAAACCCCCTGGTACTGTGCTTTTAAGGCCGTCGTGTTTCTTCCCCTTTTCCATTCCAGATCATTACGACCACCCAGTCTGTTACACTCATCTAGGAAAGTCAGAGGGGCATACCAATCACAGAGGTCCACATGCCTCAGAGCTGGATGAAGGCCACCTCTGGCCGAGGCTGGGCACCTAGGTAACTGCCACTGACTTAGTTGGGGGACCTGTACCATAGAAGTAGCTCTGTAAAAGAAGTCTAGTGGTAATGCCCAAATGGAGTAGGGAGATTGGTTAACATCCGGGTGCCTAAGTGAAGCAAAGATTCTTCCCAACATTGATGGCCTATTAAAATTTATAGTAACACAATCTTCATCCAGTGATTTGGCTTATTTGCCTATCCAGTTCACTCTTTGTACCGTTTTAATCCAACCTCCAACTTGAACTCCCAGCATAGAATTAGAATCTAACCAATACATAGCTTTGTTCTTCAGTTGGCAAAAACTTTCAAAAGAGCCGGCCTTGAGAGAGGGACATTTCCCAGCACTATAACATAAGGGGTAGCTTCTGGTGGCAGGTTAGGTATGATAGTGTTTGTTAGCGAAAACTTGCTGCCTGCCTAACAGGCATAATGGTTTGGGCCACTTCGGACATGCCTTTCGGGCGATGTGTGACTGGTTACCCCTTCCCCCACTGTTCACCACTACCCTGTTTAAAATGCCCAGAGCTGGTGTCACTCCTGAGTCGTGTATGTCCCTCTCATTAGGGGGTTCATTGGGAGCCTGTCCGGTATGGGGTATAATTAGCGGATTATTGACCTGTTCACTTAGTATCTCAATGGCTCTTCCCTCTAACTGATTGCAAACAACCTGTGGGGTATCAGTGTTTGGGGTGTATTGGGGTTGGTCTCGACCCTTAAAGGCCTGTGGTGGGAGCCTGCTCATGATTGCTTGTCAGTGCTAACTCTATTGCAACTAAACAACCATAAATTGGTTCCAAATTTGCATCCAAAACAACAATAAATCTATCAAACAATAAATCCATTAAACTCTCTAAGCAGTCCTTTCCCCTAGGTGTGATACCGCTGGGTGTTGTGGGAACAGCGAGTTGGGTGGGTTTTGTCCTGGTATTTGCCTTGGCACGTTTGGGTTTGGATTTGCTGCTCATCTCTAGTCTCTTCCTTTCTCTCCCACTGCCCTTAATTGTGCCAACCATAACTTTAGTCTCCAGGGGGATGGGCACCTCCTAAGGCCTGGGTAGCGAGAGAGATTCCTCCATGGATGCGATATGTTGAGATGATGAATGTCCCTCCATGTCCTCTACTATTAAGGGGGGTGTCATCTCCCTAAACCCCCGGGCCTGGATGGTAAAAGTCTCCAGAGGTGGCGAAATGGAAGATGAGATGGATAAGCAACATTCAGCCAGCTCAACCTCTTTGTCGATGACACCCATGGCACATTGCAGGAATGCGTCCATAGTGGTTTTGACATGGGGTGCCGGAGCACCAGCCTGTAACTTCTTTTTCCCCATTGCTCTTGTTCCATATGATATCAGATGCCAATTAGAGAGTGCTATCCGACCGTAAAACTATGAATCAGGGCTGCGTTGGATCCAATACAATACAATTCCAATTCAGCACTACTCAGTACACCCCCTCCCAAATACAAATGTTCTGGTATAAGTACTGGTAGTGGTATAATGGTGTATGATGGGGGGAGGTCCTCTCTCGAACCCCTGTCCTGATACACGAAGGACCTAACACGTTTGTGTTTCAAGGGAACAAAGGCAGAGGTAGTCACACAGCAGCAACAGTAAAGCCATCTCTAGGCTAGTTAGGGAATTAAGCCATATAGCCCATGTAGTGCAGCAGACAGCAAACAGCAATCCCAAGAATACACTTACCTCCTTCCCCTGGTCTTGCAGGCCACCAGCTCCACCACACACCCAGGTCCGTGGCTACAGAGCAAACTTCGAACAACCTGCTGCCTTCTGCTGTCTCCGCTTCAGGCTCAGGAGCTGGTAGTTTTAAATTGGGGTTGCAGGGAGGGGCTGGGGAGTGAGACTGTCTGCCCCAGCACCCCTGCGTCCCTACAGAGAGGGCTCCCCCTGCAATAGCCATGAAGAAAGCCGCAAAGGAAGCCACGGTGAAGCCAAAAGTACCGGGCACCCCACCACGACACAATACCACACTACTGCGCCGCTCTTCACCAGAACCGCTCTGCTGTACACCCGTGCCTGCCCGCCTTCACAAGCTAACCGGGTTCTGTGATGGCGGTGGGAGAAAAAAATAGCAGCAATGGAGCTGGCAGCATTACCAGCATTACCAGCGTTACTGTATCGCGGCCCCACACTCGCAGCTACAGCCTTAGAACAACAGTTCGGGGTTTAGGCATAAGCCGAAGCCTGAACATACCCCCAACAGCAAACCTCCATCCTGCCTCTCTGTAAAACAGTGTGTGGCGGACATGAGCACGGCGTCGGGGGTAGGGGTCCTCAAGCTGTCATTGATCCCTCATATCCCCTTGTGCATTCTGATGGAAAGTCCAGATTCTACATGTGGCAATTTTGGAACTCAGTGAAGACTGTTCCTGGCTCTTGTTTTGCCTCAATATTAATACGTTTGAATTATTGCATAGTGCACAATTGAGAGTTAACTAAAGCACAAGAGAAATAAGTTATTTACCCAGCGGCATACAATTTCTTCAATCCAGGATCCAGGTTTAGGTCTTTTAGATCCCAAGGCTGCCAATTAGCCACTAGACAGCATCTTCTCTACATAGAACTACTTATGCAAATCCACAGCCTATGGCATTCAGTGCACCAGTTGGGAACCTTTTTGAAATTTACAGAAGAATAGATAAAAAGGCTGAATTAGATTTCTTATGAGTTTGAAATGCTTCCCTGTTAATATTCAAGTTTCATAAAAAAAGTAATTCCAGAGTGACAGATTTTCAAAATGTCTCCAAAGTAGTCTCCATAGTTATGATAATAATTTTATGTTTTTAATATTCACTGCTTGCAGTGTTGCTGTTTCATAGCTTTGCACTACTTTTCAGCCGACATGCTCCTCCGACAGGAGTGTTTTTTCATTTAATAAGCCCTTCTTTGTTAGGTGAACATTTAATGTATCTGATTTGGGAACCTGAGCCTTGAAGTATTGTACTAGCTAATAATTAGGCTAAGTGCTCTTTGTCTGCTAGATATTATCTCCTATCTGCAATTTGTTTTCTGTAGCGTGCTTGGCGGATAATGTCTTGATAACCACAGTAACTATTTTTATTCAGAGGAGTGGAAATCTGGAAAGCAAATCTGACAAGCCACTTAACAAAGTTGTTGATTGAATTATTCATATTGAATGCTGAGCGATCTACTGTTGGGTATTCATGTGTTAAAAGCACACCCAATGGTCTATTCACACTTTGAAGGTCGGCTGTGTGGCCCTGAGCAAATGAACAGACCTGTCTTCAGAGCCCTCTGAACTCTTCAGTGTTTGAGAAAGGACAAGCCAGGATTAACACATTGAAATGACACTGCATTTTTGTTAATCTTTCCCTGCAGACCTACAAGCATTAAAGGGTTCATATTGAGGTTGACAATTTACATGCAGTAGCGGCTGCTACCGAACAGGGGTGGTGTGTCGGAGGGGAACGGAGGGAGTGGGGTGGGAAATAGAAATAAAGAAAGACAAAACGCACTTACCTATACCGCCCACCGCCGCCCACCACCTTTTCTTCCTCTGTCCTCCTTCCGCAGGAAGCACATAGCCTCTCAGAATCCCCTGACCAATCATAATGCTGCCTTAGCAGCGTTGTGATTGGTCTGAGCGCCATGGTTCGGCACTCAGACAGGGGCTGCCAGGCTGTGCATGTTCTCCACGGAGAACATGCAGAGTGTGCATGATAATTTGGCTGGCCCGATGCGGCCGGCCAAACCATCATGCGCACTTTAGGTGCTGCCACCACTCCTCCCCCTGTGATGTGGGGAGCCCAGCCCCAACCTAAATACAGAAAACAAAATGATAATAACAAACGCTATTATCATTTTATTTTTTATGCTTGCAGTTCAAGCAGTGGGGCGACGCTCCTCTGCCTTAGCGAAGGAGCCGCCACTGTTGACATGTGTGTCTGTGCCTCAGCAAGGAGCCAGAGGTTGTTGCTTGACTACTTTTCTGGGGGGCCATATACACAGGTATGTGGCCCAGCAAGGAGCTGCATGCTGTTCAGTGTGATCTCCTGATCAGTCAGTCAGTGGGAGGGAGGGAAGTCTGGCACCCTGCAACAGAAACCTTATTCTAATTGGATTTATATAGTGCTTATTACCACTCACGAGGCATGATGTGTAGAAGTGTAGATGATAAAAACATATGATTCCAAATAGCCAGGGGTGATACCTGCGACCAAAATACAAGTTACCTAATCCAGCATTTTATTTGCAGTTTCTTTCCAAATTTTCAAAATGCACTGCACCCAGTATCACCCATGGCCACCTTGAACCCAGAGTTCAGTCAGAGAGTCTGTATCCTTCAGTTCCGCGGCCATGTTCCTTGAGTAATTCAAATTTCTTTTCATAACCCAAATGCGAAGAAATCTAACTCTCTCCTCAGTGTTAGGTCTGACTGACTCACAACCATTTAAGTACTTATCAGCAGAGTAGATGGGCAGAAGCAAGAACCAGCTGCACCCTATGGAACACACGTGGATTGAGGAAGTATTCAGTGGGTTCATCTACAAGAAGAAGTAAAAGTGGATCAAAACTATATTATAGTAACTAGGTAAAATGTCTCACTATCTTGTGTGGGGCCGGAAATGTTAGTGACTTCAGGTAACGGGAGATTGCATCTTCAGCAGAAGAAAATGCTGTATTCTTTGGGGCCACCTTAAACACTGAGGGCACAAGGAATAGTCTGACCAATGGCACCTTTGGGAGAAGTGTTTGTGTGGAATGTATTAGTAAGGGTTGTATCATGTGGCCTGGAAGATAATGGTGTGCTTTAGTCTGGTTGTGTGTGTGAGAGAGAGAGCGAGAGAGAGAGAAAGAGAGAAAGAGAGAGAGAGAGAGAGAGAGAGTGTGTGTGTGTGTGTTCCTAACTTCTGTAAATGCTGCCCAAGTCAGCATCTCTGTCTTTGAGAAGCTAAGGTTCTGCTTTGCCCTCTGTGCAACAACTTAAAAATTGAAGAACATCTGGAACGCAGCATTCTGAAATGGGTGTATATATCTACTCAACAGATGTACTTGATAGGTGCTGCACAACCTCCAGTGCAGTGCTGCCAAACTGGCTGGTGAATAATCTCCACACACCATCTTTGTGGGATGGTCACTAGGTCATAGGCATAGAGGAGAGAGCATCCATCCATAAGAAACCTCCCTCCAGCTCACTATGACTGGTAACAAGGAGGTTGCTGTGCTCATCGAGTACATATATCCAGGTAAGCCATACCGTCTATTTCAGTATGGTCCCAAGCGATAACAGCAGGGCCTAACAAGAGCCTCTTCTCCATTGCAACTCATTACAGCTGCTTGTCATGATCAATCAGAGGTCACACCATCACCACCTGACACAGGGCCCTGACTGTAATAAGGCTTATGTTAGTCTCTCGGTACCTCTATCATGCTAACCACAAACCTGCTTATTTTTTCTTTGTCCTAAAAGTCACATTTCCAATATATAGTTAATAACCTCAGACTTTACCATTTGGTAAAATTTTTATTAAGTACATAAATAAGTCTTTGAATGGTGCCTGTACCTGGTACAGGTCAAACGTTATTTATTTATAAAGCGCACACATCAACCCTAAGGGTACATCCCGGCGCTAGGACTAAACAGGGAAACTCTGCAGATAGATGACCATAAAGAGGCTCCGCCAAGTTTTTAAATTCTTATGGAGGACAAAAAGGTCCTCCTTAAGACGCATTTCCAGAGGAAGGGAATTCCACTCAAGTGCTGCTAAATGATAAAAGGGTGGCCACCCATCCTTCCTTTCCTAATTTGGGTACTGCGAATCATGGGAGGAACGCAAGGCTCTACTAAGCTTATAGAAAGCCAACTTGCCATGCAAAATATCCGGTCCTGACTCGCAGAGTGGCTCATGCATATAACACATACAAACCTGGCTCTTTTCTGCACTGGAAGCTAGTGCAACTGATTGAGGCAGGCAGATGCTGAGCTCCTTCTGGAGCTATTACAAATCAGTCTGACTGCTCCATTCTGGATAAACTGCAAGTGACTGAAGAGATAGTCAGCCATCCCTAGGTATAAGGTGTTGCCTTAGTCCAGTCTGCCCAGAAAGAGCGCCTGAGTGACTGTCCTATGCCAGGCTAAACAGATCCATCTGAATAGCTTCCTCAGCATGCGTAAGAGACCAAAGCACCTTCCGCACACTAAGTTTACCTGGTTCTGCATAGAAAGCAAGTTGTCTAATACGACTCCCAAATTCTTGGGGGTTCTCTTAAGTACTGGAGCTGCACCAAGGGAGGTAGGCCACCAGATGTCGTTCCAGACTTTGTCCGCCCCTGTAAACAACAGGACTTTGTTTTTTTCTGCATTCAACCTCAAACAATGTGAACACATCCAGCTAGCCACATTCAAGAGACAGTGTCCAAGTTATAGATTAAAGCATAGAATCTGTAGTTTGGCTTTCTCTATTTAACAGTTACAGTCTGACCAGTGACAATCTCGTTTTGGGCCTAGTCACTGGTGGAACATGCCATTTCTAATGTCCCATATGTTCTACTCTTAAACAACCTGCATCCTACCTTGTGGGCAAAAAAGTGCACTTAGGGGTGACTTTTTTAACATATAAAATCAGGTTTTCTGCTTGTCAAAAGGGTGATTTTGGCAGGTTTGTGCAGCTGCTCTCATGCTGCACAAGGTAGGCCTTCAGCCACGTTTTCACTGCCACTGTAGTGAACGGCACAATAGGTGATTTAGTCCACAAGTGCCATAGATGTACTTCTGAATCATATCCTATTGTCCTGTAGGAAAGTTAAAGGAGCTAATCAGGTTTTAAGCCAATTTGGATATGTTTTAGGGGCCAGAGAACTGGATAGTAGTGCCCCAGTATGAGAGTTCATGATTACCAGCGGTGAGTCCCCAAAAGAATTTAAAAAATGGAGGTCACTACCCAAAAAAAGTGACGCTTTGCAAAACCGCCTCATTAAAAAGAAAAAAAGAAAACAAAGAGGCCAGATTTGCCACAGGTCACTAAATTAATTTAGAAGGAGAGGCCAGTGGGCATCACATCTGAGTGCAGCCACTGCACCCTAAAAGTCTATAGATGCTGTTACCAGATAAAAACTGGGTAAAGAGTTTAACGAGGGCTTTTCCCATGAGGCGAAGGGGTGGGGGGGGAGGACGCTCCGTGCAATGGGTGGAGTTACCTTATTCTACGAATAAATCCAATCTACTTACAAGACTGTTTAAGTGATTTACTTCAGGTGTCAATCAATTTGGATTCCTACTTCGTAGGACAAACCTTGTCCCTAAGGAGACCTTGAGCTACAGTTTGAAGGTCCTCTTGGGACCAAGGCCCTCTGAACCTGTGCACAGGGATTTAAGATGTAACATTACTGCAGGAGAATCTCAGAACAAAGGGAGAATGGCGCAGCGTGAGATTTTCTTGGAGGCTATGGGCTGCACAGATGAATGTGGACATCCTTCTAGCCCTCCTTCCTCTGTGCCTTCTGCAGTTTCTTTTCTATGTTCCCATTGTTGCTGAACAGCAGGCCCGGGGGCGGGGGATTCTCAGTAGGCACTTCAGATACATGCTTAAGGGTGCTAGCTTGCTAAAAGCTTCAAAGAAAGGCCGTTGTTGCATTCTTGTGACAGTCACACCTCTGTTCGGTAATGGCAATCAGTGTGATAGTGCATTAGCCCGGGAAGCTGGGGTGATTTTTTTCCAGCAGGCTCCGCGGGGGCAGGTTATTAGCCGAGTGAGCTGGCACTAATAGCTTTCGCCTAGGATTCCTGGAGGGTTATTTCTGGCTCTGTCACCATGTTTTGTGCAATAAAATCTCAAGCCTCATCATAAAAAACTCTTTCGTACATTGTACAATATACCATATCAGAATGTACCTTATTATCTTCCTGCTTAATTCCCACAACATCTAATTGTCACTCTTGCACTTGAAAGTTACTAATTGCACACCACTTTTTAGACAGCGGGTCTATCCCGGGCCTTTTTGCTTTTACCTAGCTCTTACTCATTCTGTCTTTTTTTAACTCAGTGTGCTGGGCACTCGGCCCTGAGGATGCACCATGATTTCAGGGTCTTCCAGCAGAGCCTTCAGCTCAGGAGATGCGCCCAGAGCTTACTTACACCCATAGTATAGCTGGTCACTAGCTTATGGTAAGAAAGATTGCTGGCGGCACCTGAGATCCTTCTCCATTTCGTCTTGTGGATGTGATGCTCCCCACTTGGTGTCCACTAGCAGTGTCCTGTTGCCCATTCGGAGGTCAAGCGAATCCGCATTCAGTCCTAGCCAGGCCTCAGTAATGCCGGAGAAAAAGGACTGACCAAAACAGTTTTTTTCTACTTCAGGCTCTCCAGCAAGCGGATGTGTCACTCACCGAGCTACACCAATTGCCGCAGTTGCCCCATGAAGCCATAAAACCACATCTGGTTGCCACCTGTAGCCTCTCTTTTTTTTGTCTTATTTTCAGAGCAGTCTGAAAGTCACATGAAACCATTCAGCCAGCTCTACACGGTCCCACATGAAATGTACATTCCTTTGAATAGTTGGTGCATGCTTCCAGCACTCTTTTGAGAGGAAAGCCCAAGAAGATATGGCCTTCTACGCACCACCGTTGACTTTGCGAGAGCCCATATCAACCCCTTTACAGCCAGAGGGTGCCACTTGGGACATTTTCCTGCCTAATATTCCATTAGCTAAGGCTGGTCTCATTAAGAAAGCGTATGAACCATCTCTCTCTCAGAGCAGGGTTTTTGAGATATTGTGGTTTTCAGAAAGGAAACTAGGTTCTCAGGAGTCCTATTTATGACTGCGGGTACCAGGGGTAGGAAGGGCAAGCCAGAGGCAGAAGCTGCTACTCAGCTACCCTCAGTTGACATCCAAATCATAACCGTCTACAGATAAAGGTCACATACACAGCATATCTGCCTCCCATGCCCCATCTAGACTCAATGCCCTTCTTGCCCACCCTGCCCCATTCGCCTTGGATGCCGCCGTGCTCTAGTTTACCCGAGTCTGCCAACATACCTGACTATATCTTTCTTCCTCTCTCTACCCTCCCGCCCAATGCCCCACTGTACCTTGATATTCACACCGACTTGAAGATTATCTCGCAATTTGCAGATCTCGTAGAACCCCTTACACCCAGGTCTCTGACTCGGAGTCTGCCGTCTACTGATATAACCCAAAAGAATTGGATTGGAAACAAAACCAGCCTGCGTAAATGCGCAAACCAGCCCCTCAGTGCAGGAGGCAGTGTTTCGAATGGGTCCTTGAGGGTTTTCATTGGTAGGTCATCATGGCAGACCCCGGGACTGAAACCCACAGGAAAATACCAGAGTGGCAGAATGGCCGTTCCAACCCTAAAGCCTACACATTGCTGAACCTCTCTTTGTCTCTCTCTCTCATGATGGCTGCAGACGACCCTGTTCCCATTTCTCATCATACCCACATGCCGCATCTCATTGGCTTCTCATACCTGAATGTCTGTCTTGTACTCTGCTCTCCCTGTTTGATTCTGCTGTGACCACATTGTGTGTTGTAGTCTATCGCTTGGAGATCTCCCCCATAACGCAGGCCTCTCCACATGTTGCTTTCTTTTTCATGATGTCTGAAGTGACCCAAACCAGCCTTACATAAATATATCTTCTGTAGCCTGCAGTCCGCTTCTCATGCCCCTGTAACCGCTCTTTGCCTGGTACATTGTGTTTAGCACTCACAGCGGTTACAAGAGGAGATTGGGGACCTTCACACTCTGCTGGATAGGCGTACTGAGCACTACTTCCGGGGGGAAGAGTACCTACAGATTAACCAATTAGTTTTACTTACATTTCTTCATTTTGATTGGTGTCCCCATTCTAATAACTAGGCGATAGGAGAAGCCTATTGGTTGGTAGCTATGTCAACCAAGTCACCTGATTGGTTTTTTTCATGCATGAAAACAAATAACAGCTATGATTCGCATTTCGCGCGGCCGTCTTTTTCACATTGTTTATTTAAAACATTAAATATTAATTAAGTGCCGCGTACTTCACTTGCCCACGAGTGAAGTCACACTGTGAATTTGCATTTCCTTTCTGCTCTATTTAAATGCGGTTAATTTGAATCGTGGCAACGAGAAAGATTTAATTATGTCCCAGGCTTCCCATTTTGTTTTAGCTTACATTTGTAGTTGAAATTGCTCGCACGTGGTGGACAGATTTATTTCTCCCCACAGCCTCTCTAGTGTTACACTGCGGCCATAGCGCCTGCCAGAGAAGATTATCCGGACACAAGACAATTGCAAATCTACTACATTTCCCCATTGCTCAAGTTAAACCATTTTTTCAAATACAGATAAACACCACAAGCGCTGATGTTTGAAGACCATAAGGAACTCCACTTTTCCCAGAGATGACATATTACGGAATCATACATCCGGGAAATGATGAAGACTCACCTCTCTCGCATCCACCTGAACCTACTCTGAACTCATACCACCTGTCACTGCACCAGTTCCAACAAAATGAACCTTGAACCCAGTCTATTTCATCATCACTTTTCTGACATACCTCGTAGTCAGTGAAAATTTCAACCCAAAATCTGTATTTTGTTCACAGCTTATTCTGTTTGTTTGTACACCCTCACTCTGTTCTCTTAAAACAGGCTAATGGCTTACAACAAATGGACCCATCCCGGATGTAAGAGTGTCCCCGCTGTACCACTGACCCTAATGATTTTATGCTTTTGGCATTGCCAACCCCCCACGCACAACCCTATTCGCGCCTTTTCCCCACTCAAAGAGGAGATGGATGGCCAAGTTCTCGTGCTTGCCGAGGTAGGGTGTCCAGGGCGAGGATGAAGGGCCCCGTTCCCAGGCTGCGCGACTGATTGTGACATGTCACATTTTGTAATAAACAGACCGAAACGTATACACCATTGCAGGCCCCAAGAGTGAGACCTATACATATTTGGGGTCCATATCGGGCCTACATGTTGCCGCTAAATAATGTTGGGGTGCTGGCCTCATACTCGGGGTAATATATACTACTGGCCTCATATGTTGGGGTGCTGGCCACACCTCTGCTAGCACTGGGACGTCTCTTTGCCGGGACAGCCATGCGCTCTACAAATTATAAAACATAACATAACATACTCCACCTTGGGCTCTCCTCCTGCGGCTGAGCAGGGACCTGGAACATATTTGTGGGGGCTGAGGCTTTGTTTTTTATCAAGAATGACTCGAGCTGACCTTCTTCCTGGTGCAGCACCTAGAACTGTGGTGAACTATGCCTACAATTCTTGCACTGTCCACTACGCCATATTCACTCATTGTTATCATATATCATGTTGCAGAGCGGTCCATGTATACACATTTACAGTCTTCTGATTTTCGTTTTTTAACCATGTCAGAACTACATGATGCCACAATATTTTCGTTAAAAGATGATAAAATAAAACATGCTAATGCCTCTTTGGCACAGCAGAGCGCTAGAAAAATTGATGACTCAAATAAATAAATAGTATTGCATGTTTGTATTTTCTGATATGAGGCCAACAGTCATGTCTTACATTTTACTCCTGGCCTTCTTTGCCTGTGACTAACAATTTGGGGAATGAACGGTGATTTAACTTTTTTTCTGTAAAAGGATCCTACTTTGTTTCTTACTCCTAAAACAGATATAGCACTCTTCCATACCCTCAAACATGGTGCTTTTATACATACCCACCTCTTCCTTCAGCAGAGCCCAGCCAACAAATCATTTTCTGAAAGTGTGTTGAGGTTTACTGTTATCCATTCATCATCCTTAGGATAAATTCTAGGTTCCGCTATTTTAGTATCCGGCATATTACCGGTCTTCCGCAAATCTATCTATCAATCAATCATTCAATATTTGTAGAGCGCGCTAATCTCCCCGAGGGGTATCCATATGAGCAAGATCCTAGAACCAGAGTCCATTGAACAGCTTTAGCTATGCGTAGACCTGTCTGGAGCTTCCAACGCCATTGCATTTGACGTATTGTTGAGTAGGTTGGAGATGGTGAAATTGCTATCCGACTCGGCCCTGTAATGTTTGCGATCCATTGGAGTGATGAGAACACAATGGCTCTCATTATGAGTTACCTATTAACTTCGTGAGGAAATAGTGTGGCCGGAATTAATGATTCTGAGCAGTATCTCCCCATGGTTTAACAGGTATCACATGTTAAGAACCAGAATGTGAATAACCTGCTGGACTCAGAATTACTTGGTGATCTAATGCAAGTTTTCCACCATTTTGGTGAGTTGAACTCCGGGTTGGGCTGTGATAGAAAATAGGCCCAGGCAGCAAAATAAAGGTGCCTCCCATAAGTGAATTAGAAAGCTAAAAAAGTTGTCTAAGTTCTCAAATTGGGGCAATTTTGAACTTGTAAAGGCACGCTCTATAAGTATTTTGCAAGGTATGGGAGACTGCATGGATATGAGCTTTCAGCAATGTTCGATTTAATAACAGGGAAATCAACAGTAAAAAGCAGACCATAAAATATGCCCACAAAAAACCAGCCCACATGCTGACCTGTCAGACCAGCCATTGCCATATAGGCAGATCAGACACTGGTTGAAATTTCCCAGTTACTCAGTCCTGCCAATTACCAATCAGGTGTTAGACTAACAGATTTTAGTGTGGTGTCTGCATCCCTGCACTAAAATGGATTAGTAAGGCATTATAGCACCCCAGGTCCACCCCAAGAGGCACGCTTAACTGGAGTTGCATTTATCAGCAAGCGTGCTGTCAACGAGTGCGCTTTACTGTCTCTCAAATACAGTGTGGCCTCTCTTGTTTACCTGTACGTCAACAACTCTGTAACTTTAAAGCGCTGCATACCATTTGGTCTATCTCAGCCTGTGGTATAAACAAATACAATATGGAGGTCCTGGCAGCGCTCTCACGTTGATCTTGGGTGTGGCACCTTGACTGTTGTGACCACTGGCCACTGTGCAAACAGTGCATCTGATTGGCTCTGAGGTGGCGGGTGGCAGTTTTTGCTTTTCCTTGCTGTGCCTGCCAACATGAGGGTGGTAGCTCATCACACGGACCCCAGAGTGTAGTTCAGGAGGAGGTAGTGCTCACCGGTATGTTTTTAAAGTTCTACCTATCCCCCTACACCTCAGCAGCCCTAGCCCCCCCAGGCTTACAACGCAGCTGCCCAGGCACCGTGGGGCTTGGGATGTAAGCAACATTTCACCTGCCCTTCTGCCATGTTTGTTGGGGGGTCATGGAGGAACAGATTTGTGCCTGGTCACGGTAACAGTGCCGGCGAGCGCTTAGGCACTACATACCTGCCAACCTGAGCAAAAATCTAACTGTGTGAGGAGGGGGCAGGGCCTTGGAGGGGGTGGAGCCTTGTGCCAAGAAGTACCTAAGAGGCACTTTTGCCCCCACCCTCCCCTCAATCCCACTCCTCCAAAAACAAACAAATTAAAGCTGGCTGGTGCTGATGTCGGAAAACGAGCTGGAAATCCACTGTTTACAGTGGTTTTCAGCTTGTTTCCCTGCCACAGTGTGATATCGTCTCCTCACTGGGTAACTGTAATATCGGAGCCAATATTGTGTGTCACACGGTGGCACTGTGTGAGTTGGCAGGTTACACTATCTTTAAAGGTTCTGACCAGCCTGTGACTGTCCATGACTGGCAGCGGCGACAGACTCCGCTCAGACCATCAACTCTGCACTGAGCCCCATGAGTCTATCAAGAAAGAGATCCAAGCCTGCTAACCAGCCTGACGCCAATACTAGTGCGTCAGCATGGAAACAAACAATGTAACAGAGCACTGCCAATGAGCACTACACCTGACTTGCAGCATTCCCTATTTGATAAGTGAGGATGTGGCTATCGGCAAGAGCTACTGACTTTACAACTGGAGAACCAGGTTAAAGATTTGGTATCGGCTCAACATCCAGTGATTCTGGGCAAATCACCTAATCTCTCTATGTCTGAAATGAATGCCTACTTGTGTTGAGTAACTGGTGCTCATGTATAGCGCTCCAATACCTTTGGATCACGGTTGCGCTATTTGTCAATCAATCAATCAATCAATCAGGGGTATGTAAAGGGCAGCTACTGAGGCCTGAGGGTCTCAAGGCGCTGGGGGACTGGGACTCGTTGGTTGCTGGGGTCATCTGAAGAGCCAGATCTTGAGGTCCTTCCTGAACTGGAGCACTGTAGGGCTTTGACTGAGGTGGAGGGGGAGGCCGTTCCAGGTCTTGGCTGCGAGGTATGAGAAGGACTTTCCACCCGTTCTGGTCTTGTAGATGTGTGGGATGGTGGCCAGTGAGAGGTCGGCTGATCAGAGGTTTTTCTTGAGTGCTTGGAAGGAGAGACGGTTGTTCAGGTATGCTGGTCTGATGTTGTGGAGGGCCTTGTATGCGTGCGTGGGGAGATCGAAGGTTATTCTTCTTTTGATGGGGAGCCAGTGGAGATTGCGGAGGTGTTGGGTGATGTGAATGTGACAGGGATGTCTAGGATCAGTCTGGCTGCGGCATTCTGGACGGTCTGTAGCTTGCAAAGGAGTTTTTTGTTGATTCCGGCGTAGAGGGCATTGCCGTAGTACAGTCTGCTAGTGATGAGGGCGTGCATGACCGTTTTTATGGATTCAGAGGGATCCATTTGAACGTTTTTCGGAGTATGCAGAGGGTGTTGAAGCAGGCCGAGGATAGGGCATTGATCTGGCGGTTCATAGTGAGTGATGAGTCCAGTATGATGCCGAGGTTTCGTGCATGGTCTGTCGGGGTGGGGGGTTTCCGAGGGCGGAAAGTCAACAAGCATCATCCGATGCTGAGAGGGTGGAGCCAAGGATGAGGACTTCTGTTTTGTCGAAGTTGAGTTTCAGGCAGCTCTTCATCCAGGTGGCGACAGCTTTCATCTCTTCTTGTAAGTTGTGCCTGGTGATGTTGGGCTCCCTGGTGAGGGAGAGGATGAGCTGGGTGCCGTCGGCGTAGGAGACTATGTTGAGCCCGTGGTTTCTGACGATGGTTGCGAGGGGGGCCATGTAGATGCTGAAGATGGTGGGGCTGAGGGATGATCCCTGGGGTACTCCACATCTGGTCTCTGTCGGTTCTGAGAGGTAGGACGGGAGTCTAACTCGCTGAGTTCTGCCTGTGAGAAATGAGTGTGTCCAGTCGAGGGCCTTTCCTCGGATACCGGAGTCGTGGAGTCTGGTGGCTAGTGTGTGGTAGGAGTCAGTGTCAAAGACAGCTGAGAGGTCCAGGAGGATGAGGGCTTCCGTTTGGGCCTGGTCGAGGAGGGTGCAGATGTCGTCGGTGGCGGCGAGTATGGCAGTCTCGGGGCTGTGGTTGCTGCGGAATCCGGATTGTGAGATGTCCAGGACGTTGTTGGCTTCCATGAAGTTTACTAGCTGGGTGTTGACGGCCTTTTCGTCATAAAAGTGCAAGATAAAGAGGCCAGTCAAGAAGGGTTAAACAGTGCTATAGAGTGAAGTCTGTTTAGAGCAGTGTAATGTGGTATACCTATGAAAGGTTACAGGCAGAAGTTTGAATTTAATGATAAGTCTTGTTCTGGTAAGGTGTATGTAGCCAAACGTGGTCTGGAAATCCCCTTTACCCTGGAGACAGCAGAGCGGTCTGTCTATGGTACTGCAAGCAGGTGCACTGGAGTGCATGTAAAAATGTAGGATGTGACAGGGCAGTAGATTAGTGTCCTTTATTTAAGGTATTTTGCAGCTGTTGCAACATTTTTATAGAAGTTCTTATTGCTGAAAAGAGTGTAATTCCTGATATTTATCTCATTCTATGCACTTCATTTCTTAGTTTTACTTGCGAGAAAGTGTCACTCTAAGTGTTGTACATTTCGTCATTGAATTTTACTCATAAGTACACCTAAACCATGTAAATGCCACACATAAGGATTCTGAAAACTTAGCAGCTATGATTACTACCTGGTAAATGAGAGTGGAAGAGGGCAGAGCTGGTCCAATAAGAAAAGGCACAGATAACTGTGTGTGGGAACACTAAGTCAAAGTGGTTGAAAAGGTATTTTCACCCCTGTCTGCACCGTCTACTGTTCCCCAATTGGAATATTGCTCCGGCCAACTCATAATGAGGGTCAACTTGTTAAACTGGATAATTTTGTCTCCTTGCCTTTGTCCATAAACTGTGGATTACTAACGGGCTCCCCCTGTTGGTTACACATGTATTACATTCATATTCTCTTCTATTGAAGCCAAAAGCTTAAGAGGAGGCCAACAGCAAGAATTGAACTCTACAAATGTCCATCCCCACCACTTCTGTTTTACTTCCCCACTATGTATGTTAAATGAGTTTGCAACCTGACTGTGCCCTGGGACGATGCAGTTTTTTGTGATGTACATATTGCGTTTGTGAATTATACCTAATTAATTTCCCTATGTCAGCTAAAACAGATGCTACCGCATCTTACCATAAGCCCCGGCATAGATGAAGCATGGGCAGCAATTCATATCATACTGGACTTTATCTGGGGGTTTGCCAGAATACCAAACAGCCAGGGTTCAATGAGTTCAAAATGCTACTTTATTCTTAAAGTCAGAAATCTAAGTCAATTTCTCAGGGCATTCACCAGCTACACTGGTGGATTAATGTAAGTTGATATGTATGACATTCAAATGTTTTACTCAATGATGTCTGTGTGTCTCTGTTGGACTTGGCTCTTTCTGTAGGGTCATCCCCAAACTTTTTGCCTTCAACCCTCCTTTTTTGCTGACTTAGTCTCTGCTGGCTCTAGGACTCTGCGCATTTTACCACTGCTAACCAGCACTAAAATGCTAGTGCTCTTTCCTTAAAATTTGGTAAGATTGGCTTATACCCAATTGTAATACTTAATTTACTTGTACGTCCGTAGTACAGTGGCACTACCTGTGCCCATGGCCAGTAAATTAAATGCTACTAGTGGGCCTGTAACACTGATTGTGCCACCCACTTAAGCAGCTCTTTAAACATGTCTCAGGCCTGCCATTGCAGCCTGTGGGTGCAGTTTTAAACTGCCATTTTGACCTGGCAAAATAAACCTTTTGCCAGACCCAAACCTTCCTTTTTAAATCATATGTCACCCCAAGGGTATGCCCTGGACAGCCCAGAGGGCAGGGTGCAATGTATTTAAATGTAGGAGATGGACTTTAAAGTTTTACATGTCCTGGTAGTGAAAAACCCTTAAATTCATTTTTCACTACTGCATATTACATTTAATAAGCTGTAATTTCTAAATGGGAACCGGTAACCTGTTCATGCTTGGTGTCTTTTGAATTGTAATGAAAAATCCTAACTCATGGTGAAGCCGGATTTTAAATTACAATTTTGAAAATGGCACTTTTAGAAAGTTGGTATTTTTCTGCCATAGCCATTTGGTGCCTTCAGCCTGTCTCTGGGTCACATGACTGGGTGTGGGTGGCAGCTGGTCTTTGTGTATTCCTCCTAGACAGCCACACACAGGGCCTTTCCTCAGACAGTGCCTCAGGCAAATTTAAAATTGGTGCCTATCCTAATCGTCCTCCTCCACTCCTTCCCCATCCAACCCCTCCTATTGGTGTTAATACTGGGGGTCCCTTTTGTGCTCACAGGTAATGTCCTCGCTGAATACATTCAGAGCAGTGACCGGCCTGTGAACATACATTTGCACCTTGCTCCCTCATCTCAATCATCTATTCAGTTGCTAAACTGGAGGTGAGAGTCCCTGGGAGGAGGCTGAGGGAGAAGGAAAGGGGGGCACGAGAGAGGTAATCAGTGAGCCTAAGAAAATTAGAGAAAACATGATATTTTACACTCAACTTGAAGGCAATGAACTAAACTGGAGGCCTGGAATCAAGTTTTATTAAAGGCAGCCCAGGAGGTCAGATATCTGTGCGCCCCTCCAACTATAGGTGCTCTGGGCCTAGGCCGAGCTTGCCCATGCCAAAAGCCCGTCCCTGTCCTCACACAATAGGGAGCTTAGGTGTACCTGGATAGGGAAATCACTGTGTTGCGTTATTCTGCCCTTGGAAGGCATTCCATGGATGTTGCATGGGTGTACCCACGCAACTCCCATGGTTTTTGACGCATTCCCAGATTTACCAGAACTGGTGAACCTTGGAATGTGCCAAAAAGATACACCTTCCCAGGGTAGGCGTATTGAGGAGAAACATCTTTATTTCTTCTTGTTACTTCCTCTATGTGTGCTGCATTCTGCAGCACACATGGAAAGAGGAGTATGCTTCTAGGATTGTTTTTGTGCAGGAAGTTGCCCCTTCCTGCACAAAAGCAATCCTCCATGCAACACAGACACCCTTGCACCATTGTGCAAGGGTGCCTGCATTGGCGCTAGGCAGCCAAAACGGCACCAGCGCAGGGACGGGGACAGCAATGCGCCGTATTTCTTTAAATATGGCACATTCCTGCCCTTTCTTTGTGATGCAGCATAGCAAGGTGACTTGCTGCGCTGCGCCACAAAGTCATAAATATGCCTCCTAATTTCTTACTGTGTCTTTGGGAGGGAGAAAAAGGGGATGTCCATGCATCTCGCACTCTTAGGTCTTGAAACGGGGTCCTTCTCCAAATCCCAACTTCCAGTTCTCGATGGAGGGGTGTCCAAAGACATTATAACCTAAATTGTGGCAACACAAATGTGGTATTCTCCGTCTCCAGAAATTAGAATTCCATCAAATAGCTTGTCTTTTCATAGAGGTTTTAAAGTGTGTCTTTTCCTGAATTATTGCTTTATCTAATTCATATCATCAATATTTTCCACCATATCACCTCGGTCCAGTGCCTTATGGCAAGTTAATTTGCAGTGTGCACCATATAGGTGCTAATCACCAACTCAACACGTTAAGAAAAATCAAACCCTTCATACCTCCTGATGACATGAAGCTTGCAGTCCAATCCCTAGCTATCTCCCGTTTAGACTACGGAATTTCGACCCTCGCTCGACCTCCCAAATCTAGACTGGCCCCTTTAAAGGCTACTTTAAACTCTGCTACCAGACTCCTTACAGTGTCAAGAAGACGTGAGCACATCACTCCAGACCTAATTCAACTGAAATGGCTCCCTTTCGAAGCAAGGATTCGTCTCAAGATAGCCTGCCTAACACACAAAGCACTTCATTACAACACCCCAGTTTACCTGTCAAAAAAACTAGAACTATCTGGTCTGAATGAAACCCTTAGAAGTTCTAACAACCTACTGCTAAAACCACAAAAATTCAACAAGGAAAGAACTTATAACCGAGCCTTCTCTGGTCTTGCTCCAAGAATTTAGAACGCTCTCCCTCCTGAAATCAGATCCAACCCCTCGATGGCCACATTCAAAGAGAAATCAAAGGGTTGCTCCTGAACAGTTACCTGTGAAAATAGTCCTAAAGTCAATGAGTTACAGTTGTTTTTTTTCTTACGCTCAATGATGCTCTTGTAATGCTTTGTTACTTAATACTGCCTGATTTGCTCTTTCTCATATTACTGTGCCCCTGACTACCTACATGTATTAATGTACTACCTTTACTTGTTCATCTTACCTACTGTTTGCATAGCGCTCTGATGGCCTTTGGGGTTATGTTCGCGCTTTATTAAAATAAGTAGAGCAAATTAAGATATGCTGCTCAGCCACGGCAGGACAGCTAGGTTCCATTCCAGGAGAGGCAGGGAATGGGACACAGACTATGACTCATTTACCAGCGGATGAACAGCTCTTTTCCAGCTTTGATGAAATCATCCCCCTGTTGCTTCCAATCCGCACTCTTCTAGCTTTAACCTAAAACTGTCAGTCTCCTCTGACACCAACGATCCAGGCAGCGTGTGACGTCACACAGCTCATGTACTCATCCAGTTGGATCGGGGCTTCACAACCTTTGCCTTCTGTCTTCCTTCCCTGAATCACTACTGAAAGCCAAGGAAACCCGCCTAGACCATTTCTACGAACCACAAAATAATTTACAGTCTACCAACGGCTCCTGCATATGGGCGCAGGTGCTGCGCCCCTTACCTTTTATGCCTTTCTAGCATGAAAGCTAAGTAAATAAAATTAAAACGAAGGTCGTCTAACTCGGCATTTTTACAAGGCCTGGGCCTTCATCAGGTTGCGACTGATTCAGCAATAGGTGGCCTTACTCACGCACAGCCCTTGTCTTTCCTCGCAGCGCCCTGACATTGCTTAAATTTCTCCAGCTTCATCTGGAGCGCCAATTAAAAACAGCCTTGGGCGTTTTGCTTTTAGGGCCAGTGGTGTAACACAGGACCCCCCAGCCCCTGCGGTGTGGGGGGGGGGCGCAAGCTCCAGGGGGTCCCCTCAGCACAGTACTCTGGCCGGAGAGCTCCCGATTGAGTCCGGAGGGGTGTCCACGTACCTTGCAGGGAGGCCCTCTCAAGTTTCGTTATACAAGTGTTCAGGCCCTGGCTGTACAAGTTTTCATTGCACTCAGTAGCACTTACCTCACCCTTTAACATCTCTCGCCAGGGTGAGGTGGGGGCAGCAAGCTTCACTGACCACACTCCACCCTGTGACAAGATGGGAAAGATGGGCTTAGGAAGCATGTGAAAGACGACACAGACAAGCCTATTTCGTCAGTCTGTGGTGTCAGGTTACGTTTAATTTAGTGTATTTATGGCCGGAAAAGCCCATTCATACTGAGCGCAGCATGTATGTACAACCTAGATCCAAATCTGATGAGTGAGATCTTTTCCAGCAAGTGGACGAGATGAGCAGCTGCCTCAAAAAACTGCACCAGTAAGTTGGGAGAAGAAAGTAAAAATCTCTTCACCTCTCTTTTTCTTTCCATTTCTAACTGAGATGCTGTCTCCTCTGCAGCATCATTTGGGTCAGTAAAAAACGCGTTACTGTCACAACTACATATGGTTGTCTTATCTCCCTTGCAGATTATATGTGCTTATTGTTGTGACAGTGGACATCTAGATGTTATTTGCAGGGAGAATAAAACAAGCATTAACAAAGCCTGCTAAGAAACTGCTGTGCTGGTTACTCAATGAGTGATGTTTGGTATGTCTGTTTCACTGGCGAGTCATTGAATGTGGGGGTTGAATGAGTGGACATGTGAATGTGACAGCTAGTTATATGAATTGTGTGAATGACAGTGGGAAGCTTGATGTAGATGGGTAAATATGAGTGGGTAGGTGAATGATGTAAGGTGGGTGAAAGTGAATGAATTGTTGAATGTGGGTAGGTGAATGCTCTTAAGTGAGTAGTTAAGTGAGTAACTGGGTGGAGGACTCTGGAAATGTTAAGGTGGGTAGGTGAAAGCTCGTTTAAACACCATGATTTTACTGAAATGCAACCTGCTGCCTTCAATAACATATTTCAATTACTGAAAGTACAACAGTGAGCAATGTGAATTAGGTGAATAAGTGGGAGGGTACTTAAAAGAGAATGTATGATTGCATGCGTGAACGAGTATGAGTGAGTTGGCGAACGACAGAACTGGTGAGTGTATGGATGGGAGTGTATGTTTCGATGGGGTAATGAGAGTGGATGGATGAATGTGAGTTTATGATGAATTGTGCTGAACATACGCTGGTAATGCTGGCGAAGGTTTGGAAGGAATCTGGTCAGTCACAGGCCTCTTGCCTCATATCTGGGTCTGGAGGCTCATTGGTCAAATGCACCCTCTAAGTCTTCCGACAAGCCTGACGATCTGTATTTGAACTCATGGTTGAACTCCGGCCCTCCACTCAGCCTTTCATCCTCTCAAGGTTGATAAAAATAAAACTATTGAGTTGAGTAAAAATGAACATCTGTGTTCACCCTCTCTTCCCAGCCAAACCCTCCCTGAGAACATCAGGTATCAAGTCTGCCCGCTATGCTCACTTGCGTAGTGCAATTCTGTTTATGGACTTCCGCCCACCACTTTTTGCAATCACCAGCCATCACTAAAAAATTACAGAAACAAGAATACATCAAACAAGTACACAGATTATGAAATATTTTATTTAATTCACAGATACAAAAATTTGAAAATCGAAATTTTAATTATAATGGGAAGGATAGAGCTTTTCAAAATGTAGTTTTATTTCTAAAATGAAGCAATAAGCAAGATTCTAGAAAATCACTTTCTCTTTTTTGCTCATAGTGCATGCTCTCTTTTGTCAGTGCATACCAATGCTGCTTCAATTGAGGGTGCCAATCGTTCATATTAACTTGAGTTTACAACTCATTGTTTTAGCTTGCAATTTCAAATTCCTTCATATTTCTTAAATATATCCATGCTATTAATCTGCTTATAGCATTTAATTTTCTAAACAGTCACAAACCTCCTGAGCAGGCATTGCACACTCCCAGGGGGTCGCGGACAACAGGTCAAGAATCCCTGCATTAGATCATTCTCATTTCAAAGCATACATCCACACATCTGCTGATTCAGCTTTACAAAGGCACATGAGCAAGTTCAAAGTCTCATATGGCACCTAGGATGAGAGGCCGGAATCCAGGTAGGTCAGAAATAAACACTTTGGGCATTTTCCTGCATCTGTACTGAGAGGTTTTAGTAGGCTAGTGTCTTCGAACAGTTGGAAAGTATCTAGAATGAGGAATAGTACCTAGGAGTATTTATGGTAGCCACTGCTTAATTTGTAAAACAATAAGTGCCAGGGCCCTCGTCCGGAGACGACCCCGGCTTGCACCACCCAATGCCACTGCCAGCACTGTCAATGACAGTACAAACACAGCCACTAGCCATCACACTGCTACAAGTATGACAATTCAGAATGTTCTAGGCCCCCCAAGGCTCTCAGAATGGCTTGGGAGACAGGTATTAGTTGTTTTAATGTCTGTATGATTAATAAACAACTGTTGGTGTGATCATCTCTATATTATACAAACAGTGCCACCATGTGGCAGCTGTCATATGTGCCAGTGCTGAAAATTAAGTGCCGGTGCCGAGCACGGGAAACCACCTGCTCAAATTAATCACTGATGGTAGCTTGTTTACTGGCTCCATCTCGATGTAATTCACAAGTTAGGTCATCAAATAGTTAAAACCATTATAAAAAGTTGTTTAGGAGTGATTCCTCAGCAATTCCGGAGAGCAAAGAGTTCCCTGGCACTGTGTCCTTTTAGGGAACCTAGATAAGATTCAAGCTCGATGGGCTGGGAAAATATCTTAGTTGCGTAAACATAACTTGCACATGTTTGATTAATGCTGTAGTGTCACACTTCATAGAACTAAACACACAATATGAATGTTTACATGTTGTTCTCAGTATTTGCTAGAGACATTTGGGCTTATTTACAATCCCCTTGCACCGCCGATGCATCCATCACTTTTTATGTGATAAAAAGTGATGCACCGGTGGGGCAAGGGTCTTGTAAATAAGCCCCATTGTTGCTAACTAGTCACTCAAACCTTCAATTAAGAGTAAGTGGGTGAAAACACCTGCACAACCATGTGATGTGTGTAAAACAAGAGCCTGGGACTAGAAGCTTCTCAGAGGGACAGTTGCCAGTTTTTTAGATATATAAGATGGTGCAACTGGTACTTAAATGGGATTTGCATACACAATGGGCTAAATCCGTCTATAAGCGCTGAAGCTGCTATTCCTGGCTGTGGCCAGACGTCAGTGGATATTGCTGCATAGTCTCCTTACACCACCACCAGATGGAGAGAGCAGTGCAAGGATGTTCTTTGTTATATATCTTTTTAGTTGGATTTATTTTCTTTACCGAATTCCTCGTTCTATGCACTGCTTAATTTGGAAATGAGTGAGTGCTAGTGCCCAAAGTTCTGCTCAGAAGCCGGCTGCTTGCGCAATAACTGTTGGCATGCCAAATATCAAGGCTGCATGGTCGTAAATTCACCTCATGCCTCCTTAATCCACTACCAGACCCTCTCTGACCCTTTATCTCACTCTCGCAGGTTCCTACTTTCTCCCTTGGTGATGGTTTTCTGTCTTTCTCTTACTCCGTCTTTCTGCTTTGTGTGCTTTTTTTTACCTTTCTTGCTATCAGTAAATGTCCGATGCAGAAAAGTAAGTGTTGGCCCCCAAAAATGAGTGCTGGTGCCCCCATTCGTCAACCACCGGCTTCTATCAAATATTTGATTGAATGTAATTGTAATTGGATTTATATAGCGCTTACTACCCCTGACGAGGCAATGAAGGGCTTTACAGTGAATAGCACGCTAATCCGGAACCCAAGGTTAGTGGTTAATCTAGTGGTTATTGTTGGTTATTGCGATTAGTCATGTGCACTCAAGAACAAATTGCATGCAGGTAATCCAGTTAGTTTATGATATATTAATACTAAGTAGTTGTGATCATTAGTGGGGGGTGATGTGGTTTCAGGTGAATAGATGGTGAGATAGATAGTTTGGTGGAGATTACGTAATTTTAGATTACAGGGTTAGGGTTTTAAAGAGTAGAGGTTATGATGTTTGAAATGAGGTATCAGGCAATTGCAGAATTACAATAAGAAGGAGAGATGTAGGAGGGCATGAGACTGAGAGGAGGCTACACTGAGAAACAAAGTATGCAGAGGATGGAAGGTAAGAAGAGGGTCGCTCTGAAGAAAGAAAGCACCTCAAGGTCAATTTCCCATGCAGGGTTTTAGGACTATAGTGGGAGAAGGCTTACTGAGGTGGCAAGCAATCAGAGAATGTAAGTCGTACAAAGAAACAACATTATACTTAGTGCTCTCTATCCGGGACAGACAGCTTAAACATGGGATTCCGAGTACACACATAATTTAAACATTAAAAGACCTGGCCTGTTATGTGCCAAGACTAGGACAGCTCTTTCTGTAAAATAAATGTTTTTTCACTCGCTCACTAAAAATGAGTTATTTGGCACTGGCTGAGAGTGCCTCACCAATGTGCAGTCAGATTTATACTCAGTTTTTTCACCAAATCCCATCCAAGTGTATGTTGTGTGTGTTTGTGTAAGTGGCTATTGTAGTATATGCATTGTATGTATAAGCGCAGCAGAGTGATGAAGACCTATAGGTTTCATTTTGAACATCCCTGGTCTTTTCCTGCGCACAAGTTGGAAGTGTACCCACTACACATCCTTGCTGGGCTTAAGACAATACAAACAAGAATATATCTGAGAGTTTGGCTTGTAACAGGTCTGCATTGGAACCACCACAACAAGGCACAAATTTGTCCCAGCACCCAACATAAATGGACTTTGGAGAGAGACACTCTTCAGCAAGGTTAACATCGACAACCTCAAGAGGAATATCGAACGCAGTCAACTGCCACTGCTTAATCGCTACGCATTGAGATGTAGATTTTGCAGGCCCCGTCGCAGCATCCTACCCTGCTCTGCGACAGAAGATCTTCCCAAAGCCGAATCGGGGGACAGATGCTCATGCCCAGAAGTTCTGAGTGCCACACTCTTATGGCCCAATTATATTGGCTAGGGCCTGGTCTTTCATGATTTTCAGAAATCTGGGCAGGAAAGGCAGAGTTGGAAAGGCATACAGGAGTCCTGTGCTTCACTCTAGCCTGAGTGACTCTCTTAGAGACATCCTTCTTGTGAACTCCAATGCACATAAGTGTGGAAACTGCAAGTTGAAGGATGGCAAACTGATCCAGGGAGGGTTCTTTCCACTGTCCCAAGATGTCTTCACCACTTGGGGTGCAATCGCCATTCATGATGCACTAGACACTGTCAACTGAGCTTGTCCAACCTGGCGTTCAAATATCCAGCCGAATGGTTCATGACCAGGGAAATCGCCTGACATCCCATACAACTCCAGAGGCAAATGGCTTCTTGGCACACAATCCAGGGCCACAAGCCACCATGCCATGGTGGTGCTGTTGTCCGTGAGGACCTGCACTGGCTTCCCTTTGATGGATAGCAGAAGGGCTCTCAGCACTAGGCAAATGGCCTACCACTCCAAAAGTCTGATGCAGAGTCGGGTTTTTCCAGGAAACCATTGCCCTGATCTCTATCTCACTCCACTGACCACGCCAATGAAGCAATGCATCAGTTGCCACTGCCAGCTCTGGGTGAGGAAGGGAGCGGGGACTACCACTGGTCCAATTGCAGTTGAATACCCACCACCGCACATCTTTTACAGTCTCCTCCAAAACCTTGATGGAATCTGACAGGTTCCCTTGGTCCTGGGTCCACTGAGACTTCAGGTTTCACTCCAGCGTCGGCGTATGCCACGTGGCATTGTGGACAAGCAGGATGCAGGAGACCAGGAAGCCTCAAAGTCACACTCATTGAGACAGAAGCCCAAGACTGAAACATCAGGCTTATTGCCTGAATGTTCTGGGCTCATTGTGATGAAGAAAAGTCCCAAAACGGTGCCATAGCCAAGATAGCTCCAATGAAAGGGAGCCTCTGCAAAGAAGTCTGGTGTGACTTCAGATTGTGAACCCCAACAATGTCAGAAGGTTCACCATCAAAGATTCACCAGCTGAAGAGATGAACCACACAACAGCGGAATATGGAAAGATATGTTGATTTCTCAGAGAAGCTCCATCCACCATTCTCTAGAATGTAAAAATGCATTTTTTTGCAGTTTTATATAGCACCAAACCCGGCCCAAATGTATTGGAGTGCTTTACATGAGCACCCGTTACATTACACTAGGTGAGATTTACCATTTTTATAAAAGGCATGGAGGGATTAAGTGATTTGCCTAGAATCACAGGATGTTGAGCCCACGCAGGTGCTCGAACCTGGTTCCCCAGTTCTAAATTTGGCAGCTCTGGTCCTAACGCCACATCCTTTATTCCTGAATGAGCCCCCAAAAATTAATTCCACCATCCAAATTGTATCCATACTAGACTGCTAAGCAGACTACACCCTCTTTCCAACAAACTTAGAACAGAATATTTACAAAAAGAAAACATTATAAATGATTCACGTTACTAAACAAGAAAAAGGCACCCTTCTTTTACATTCAGTACATAAGATTGCAAGCCACACCCTCCTTCTTCGTTTCCGGGTTGCCATGACACAAATGGTCTGGGAGATTTCATTTGCGACAGACTGTGACGTTTTTAAAAAAAAAGAGAAGCATAATTGAGGTTCCACCTTTGAACACCCTCAGACTTTACGTATTGTTAAACAATTTGACAACCTTTGATGGTGTACTAAATTTTAATCCAGCTTTGAGACCCACCAGTGCTGATACAACGACTACATCGTTCACTTTGAACATTAATCTGGCCTGCAGCCCTGAGGATGTCAAAATTGAACTTCCGCCGTGCTTGCTTCTCCAGCTTCTTATTGCTGCTCTCTGACTCAAATCACACACTCGTCTTCAGTTTTCGTCTTTATCCACGCAGATCTTTACAATTTTTCCTCCCCAGAACGCTTAAAAGGCAAATTTGCCTGTAATTACATGTGTAGAAAATATGCACGCTTTCCCTGGTTAATCTCTTCTCTCTGTATTCTCTCGTTCAGAGTCCTAGTGCAACTTTCAATCAAGTCATCATTCTCCGAATGATAAATGAGCACTTATTGTGGTTAATTTCTTTCCTAGCCAGAAAAGTCTCCATTTCACGAGATGTTAGTTCAACATCATTGTCAGTTAAAAGCACACAAGGAGTGACCTCTTTTTAGAGTACTTGATCTAGAAATATAATAACTTCACCAACAATGACCATTTCCATTCACTGGGAGAACATATCCATCAATACTAAGATACACTGATGAATATTTTCCGCGTGAACTGTACCCCGAATGACCGCAACATTTATATACAACCACAAGAGGGAGGAAGATTTCTGCAAACCATGTAAGGTGTACTTACTTTCCAAATCTTGCCACCAATGGCACAATGTAAACAATCTCTTACAATTCTCTCCACTTGTACATCTATTCCAGGCTACCAGTAGTTACAACGCAGCCTTTTGTTGATGTTACAAATTTCCAAATGGCAAGCATGTGCTAAGTAAACAAAGCGCCTCCTGACTCCTGTCGGTTGACCTAAACTGAACTATTAGCCTTCTTGCAAAGATAATTCCCTCCCTAATAATCCAGAAAATGTTATTCCTTCCTTTTTGGTACTTCCAACAGCTCCATCACGCTCACAGCCAACTCTGGATGCTTGTCCATCTCTTCTAATAATCTGCCTTAGAAGCAGCGCAACCCGGACTCCTAACACTGGGCCGCGCGGAAAAAGGAACAGATGACTGGACATCAGGCGAGGAGCTGATGAGGATGTATATGGTAACCAAAATTAGAGGGAGATACCCTAATTCAGACGAAAAGGGACGGGTAGTAATATCAGAAAACAAAGAAAGTCCCTTTCCACAAGACTGTATTGTGTGTAAAAAGGCCCCGTATGTAAGAGCTAAATTAGAAATGGATCATGTGTTATATTTCTTGTCTACCATAGAGATACATTTTTAAACAAATTTTAAACAAAAACCATTTTATCTGCTGTGAAATTACAGCAAAAACAGCTTAACAATAAAAATATACAAAAAAATTATTTATTCATTTAAAAAAGGTTTTTACAACTCTTGAAAGATCAAAAAGCATGACAATCAATGTTATTGATGGCTTAAAAATATCTCCTCACAGAGAAGACATGATACATAGTAAAATTTATTACAAATAAAAAAACTTTGTTACGAAAAGGTGTCGATGCGGCGTTTCGGTGAGCAATTTCTATTTCTTCACCTTCTTCAGGACATAATTTTCAACTTAATCTAATATAATGAGACCCAATGTATAAATCGTCTCAAGCAATTCAATGGCTCCAAACCCCTCAGTTAAGAGTATATGTAGGGATTGTCTATATAATAGAGCAAAGCTCCAACTGTTCCTGATAGAGCAGCCGGTAATTCCAAATTAAAAAAGCCAATTGGATATAGGCACTGTTTCCACTTTAAAATTAGAACTAGATATCAACTGTATATTATTCTGCAGCCGTTTTCAGTCATTCAGGGCCTTTTCTCAATGTGGCCTTATACTCTCCATCCAGTTAGTAATGCGATGATCACCCTGTACTTAGATCACGCTGTGCTTGAAAATATCACAATGTCGTGCAGTAGGGTTCGTGTTATGGACATACGGCCTCCCTGCTCAGTATCACCGGGTAAATGTATACCTTTTTGGTACTTCCAACAGCACCACCACGCTCACAGCCAACTCTGGATGCTTGTCCATCTCTTCTAATAATCTGCCTTAGAAGCACAGCCCTCTGTGGGGGTGCCAGAGTGCCTGGTCTCAAGATGGCTGTGCCTTTGTGAGGCACCTGGGGGCGGGCGAATAAATATAAAATAATCAGCACAGAAACGTACAAAATTCTTGAATCATTATGCTGGAGCCAGCTTATCTACACAGTGGAGATCTGAAAGGAGTGTTTGGATGCTGTAAAGCAGCTAAGCTTGGCAGGCAGCCAGCTGGGACAAACTTGGGCCTAGTACAGACCATATGGGTCCTTGCATTGCTCACTGGCACTGAGTCGCTGCAGTGCAACCGGGACTCCTAACACTGGGCCGCGCGGAAAAAGGAACAGATGACTGGACATCAGGCGACGAGCTGGTGAGGATGTATATGGTTCCAGCAGGAGCTGAGGGAGTCACTGTGCTGTCCCATGGCACCCAAGTATTTGTGGTGCGGCCTGGGCTGCTGGGGTCATGCCGAAAGGAGGAACACTGCTGCAGAACAGCAGCTGGATTCCATATGCTGGGAGTGATTGCTGCGGGTGCCACCGGAGGTGCTGAGGGGGCCCTCCAGGGGTGGAGCGTTTCAGCAGCGAAGGCCCCGGCTGAACCCCATAATGTGATTTTGTAGCTTGAGGGTGACAGGAAGATCAAATTCAGCTGAAGTGCAAATGCGGAAGGAGTGAGGGGTTGGGCAGACCTCTGTGACACTGACGGGTATTAGTGACCCACGTCTGTAAGGAGAGTTTAGTACAGGTGAATTGACAGGCTTTACATAGGTGATTTGTCATGTAGTGCCTTGTATTGATCTGAGCAATTGATATGGCTCCCTCAAATATGGCAGACTTAACTATATACTGAATATTCAACATTGAGAGCACTAGCGTTTGCCAGTAAGCCTGATTCACCAGCAGGGATTTATCGATACATAGACTAGATACACACTTAGAGGGGTGCCCTGACATGTAGTTGAGTTATGCTGTGGCTGCTGAACCTTCAGTGGGACATAGTGGGCTCAATATATTGGGGCACCTGGCACAGAGTGGACAATAACGGCATGCACTAGAACAGCAGCGGTGGCAAATGAATAAGTGGATGGTACTGTACAATGTTGGTGGTGATCGTGCACATGTACCCTGGTTACAGTGGCGCACGTCGATGTAGAAGTCTCATTGCCGGCTGAGGTGATTCACACTGCACTGTCCAGAATTCTTGAATTCAACAATCATGGGCAAAGGTAGCCACAAACAATCAAAACTTAAGGTTGGTGCATGAGGCTCCACTAGGGCAATGGAAGACAACCAGATGTCGATCATTTCTAGGCCAAGTGGTCTGGAGGCTGCTGCACTTGAAAACAAAGTAAAAGCCCTGTTGGAATAAATGTGAAAGGGCCTACAGACAATAGACAGCAAGACTGACAGTCTCACTTTGCAGATGGACCTTATGAAAACCCGAGTGGATAAACACCAAGAGAGGATTGAGGTCCATGAGCAGTTGGTCTCCGATGCAGAGGACTCAACAAACTGTGGCAATGAGAAACTACTCAATATGGAAAAGGTGCTGGCTCTCATTAAGGCTAAAAATTAGGACCTGGAGGAAAGATTATGCAGGAATAATTTGAGAATTATTGAGGTCCTTGAGTCTACTAATACTGACAAATTAGAGAACTATGTAGATGCTTTAGGCCCTGTTTAGAGCAGAGGATTTCTCCTGCCTTCTCATTACAAAGCAAGTGCACCACATGCTGGATCACAAGTAGGCCCGGGTGGAAACTTTCATTCTGTTCACAGAATTGGTGGAATTTGGTGACTCCGCGTGTCTCTTGGACAGCTGAGTTCTTGCTAAATTCTGCCAACCACTGTGTACCACAATGTTTTTTCTCGTGAGGCTCCCGAAAGGTGAGCGAGGTTTGCCATACCCTAGGGCAATTTCTGGTTGATAAGAGGACTTCCGGCAAGAATTTCTAGTACAGGCGGTCGCGATCAGAGGGCTGTTTCTCAAGTAATTTTCTACTCAAGTTGATGCAAAACTTTTGCACACTGCATGGAGCAGTACGCACTGATTTTTCAGTGCGGAACGCACTACCAGTGCTAAATCGCAGCACTAACAGCGTGACAAGCATATTTCAGTACGTTGGCGGATTTTGTGGAATGAATCTCAGGGAGTTTTTGTGACTATACGGGATTCCGTGGAGTGAAATTCCATGAGTTATCCCCACCACTACTCACAAGCCTCTGCCTGGTGCACCATATGATCCATTTTTGCACGGTGCTCAATTCTAGGGCCTGGGCCCTGGATGGTGAGAGAAAAGCGCTCCCTGGTGTACAATTGTAATATGGTTGCCATTTACCCACACTTCACTATTATGGTACAGGAAGCAAGAAGAGCATTTCAACCAGTAAAAAAAAGGCTGCAACAACTGGGGTCCCAGTATGTCATGCTCTATCCAGTTCATCTTAGAATCAGAGTAGATGGTACAGCACAAATTTGTAACACTCCAAAGTGGCAAATTGGGAGGTGCAGGACCGAAAAGGGCCCGAGACATCTCCGCCCCCCTCTTCCCTGAATCATTGTGAAGTTAATGATTAAAGCCCTAGCACCCTGCCTCACTTATTGACATGCTCCTATCTACAATGTGTACTGTTCTTTATATTGCTACATATATTGGTTCTGGATTGCCTTAATGTTGCACCATCCACAAATTATGAATACATTATAATATGCGTATCTCGGATCAACAAGGGATGCTGTAAGAAGATACGAGAGTAAGATGTTTAATTAGCTGTTCCCATGTAATTTTGTCATCACCGTTTATAACTGTGTACTGAAACCTTTTGCTTCTGTTACTGTATCAATATACACCTTGTTCTCCTGGCCACCTACGGTTATGTGGAGGGGTCCCTCCGTAACTCAAGACTCCCCCATGGATAATTTCCACATGATATCAAGTTTGTTGCTAGTAGGCCTGTTTTGATTCCAAGCGGTGAGGGGTGGAGAAGGGATAGGGGCAGATACTGTAAGAGCTCTGGCTAGCTTGGCATGCCGGTATGGGTAGGGTGTGGGTTGTTAGGGGAATGTTTTCATAGCATGTCATGTGGGTTATTATTCATATGCTACAGCCATTGTATGTAACAGTCTTGCATTGTAAAATCATATATTGATGTATTGTTTGCATTGTTGTTTTTATGTATCACAAACTGAATTACACAAAATATTACAAGAGATAGAACATTGGTCTTTCTCATTGGGAATCTCAGAGGGTTGAACAACCCATGTAAGGTGCGGTAGGTCTTAGCATATTGGAACCAACATAAGGCCGGGATTGCATTATTGGAAGAAATTAACCTAACCAACTTCTCTGTAACAAAGTTTGCAACACGCTGGTGCAAACAAAAATATGCTACCTCTTACTCTTATTATGCACGTGGTGCAGTAATATTAATCAGGAAGGGCATGCACTCTAACCCTGTGAACTCTGTGTTTGAAGCCCTAAGAAAGTATCTTGTTGTAGAGGAGTTATTAGCGGGAAGACATACTACTGTTATCAACACATGTGGCCCTAATGTGGATGATCCAGGGTCATCTGGGGAGGCAACTTTAATCTGGTTCTCAATAGTGCCTGTGACAGGTCGCAGCCTCTGGAGCACCAGTCATCAGCCGCAGATGAGAAATTAAATGAGCACATTGTTCTGCATGACTTGAAAGACATCTGGCAAGACAAGAACATAAATAGGCATGAGGAAACATTTGCTTGAGCAGTATATAATGCAGGGTCTAGGCTAGATTTGTGGTTGGTTTTCCCAGATGTATGCTCATGGACAAGACAGTTTACCACTTGGCGAGAACACTATCCGATCATCCGCCAGCTCAACTAAAGCTTCAAATCCAGGAGAAAATTGAACATATTATGGATGGAGGCTGTCTCATTGGACTTTGCAGGATGAGGTTTTTAGGGAGGGACTCAAGAAAATCATTGTAAAATGTTCTACCTGTAATGAGGGCTCTATGGTTAGTCCTGACGTTCTATGGGAGGCCTTTAAGGTAGTGGTCAGAGGTGTCAGTATTGCCAAACAGCAGGGAATATTGAGAACACTTAGAATACATATGGTGAAGCTGAAGAGTAATATCCATAATCTGGAAATTAAATATATGCATTCTCAAACAACTGCCATATTGGTGGAAATAGGTGACAAGCTCACGGAGTAATGTGACATAGTGAACAGGGAGGTGAAATATCTGCAGAAAGATGAACGAGTCAGAATATTTGGTGAGGAGGAAAGACCCAATCACACTTTGGCCACACTAATAAGGCACCCCTGTGGATCGACTGCTATAACTCACATATGCAGAGAGGGCCAAATCATGAACACATGGTGTACGAGGCAGAGCAGATACGGGAAGACTTTGTTAGCTTTTACTTTTATCTTTATGCCTGTAGAGCACAAAATGTAGGCGACTGTAGTGGAGAATACTTAGACGACACAGCACTGATTTGGTTAGACAGCGCTCATCGCCAGTTTCTCGAATAGCCGTTCTTGGTCCGTGAGGTGATGCCAGGTAGTAAAGCTCCTGGTAGCAATAGAATTCCATGTGAATTCTGTAAGTAATGAGCACCTCTTCTGATGCCATGACTACTGTAAAGCGTTTGAGGAGACACATATTGCACGCGTATTACTACCCTCCATGCAGGAGGTCTTGTTGATCAAACTACTTAAGCGTGATAAGCCGTTGGACAGGTGTGAATCATATCAGCCTCTCTCCTTAATAAATACAGACACCAAAATCCTGGCAAAGTTAGTGACTAGCAGACTCCTCCCTTTGCTCCCTACAATGGTCTTACTGGATCTGTCTGGATTCAGATCTACAACACATAATCTGCATACTAGTTAATCCAGAACACCAGTGTATAAAGTATTGCCATAATTAACCCAGAGCGACTGTTTTACGCAGCCCTAAGGGGGGCCACTTGAAGATTTGTAGAGAAGGGCATCGCAGGACCGAGACTGTGGTCTTTCATGGACAGGTTCCTGTGCACTATGATCCTGAGATTCTTGGTGGAGTCTGCTGTGGGAAACGGGGGTCCAAAATTTATAGGCGAACATTCATTAGACACAGGTTGGTGGCTTTACCGAACAGTATGATCTGATGATGGCAGCTAGGGAGGTCATGTAAATATTAACATGGGTCGGGCTTAGAGAGGTGCCCTGAGGGAGTCTGCAGGTTGTTTTGATGGGATTTGAGGTGAAAAGTGGCAGCCAGACTAATTTGAGTTCTGGTGGATAGGAAAGCCTGGAGTCATTGCAAGGCCTTTGAATGTACACGAATTCTGAACAGTGACTTGTGCTGAATTGCATGTGATTCTGTATCAAATACTGTGGAGAGGTTGGGAGGGCAGCTGGTCTGCCCTTATCAAGGATGCCTCTAATGTAATCTGTTTTCATGTGTTGCGGCCATTAAGCTGTCTCGGTGCTGTGGCCTGCTCTGAACTCTGACTGGGAAAGATCTAATAGATTATTAGTTTCCATGTACGAGGTCAGTTGTTCATTGATAATTTTTTCAAATACCTTCCCTGGGTAAAGCAAGATAGGTCTACAGCTGGTCAGTTGAAGGGGATCAGCGGAGACTTTTCAACCACCGGAAAACGTCTGCATGTCTCCAGCCTGTTGGAAGGTCAGCCGTAGCAAAGGAGATGTTAAACAGAGTTGCTAGAGGACTACAAAAAAGATCTGGATGGGCAGAAAAATAGAGTGGGGGCAAGGGTCATTGGGTGAGCCTGATTTGACAGTTTGTGTGGTTTTGCTAACAACTACGATGTCTAATGGAGTTAAGATGGCCAGGGAGCATCAATTCTCTGACAAGGACACATCATTGATGAAGTCAGAGTCAAGAGGGGGTTGAGGAGCAAAGTTGATGTAGATTTATTTTTGTTTTTCCCTGGAAAAAGGATGCCAGGGCAGAAGACAGGGACTGCAATGTAGGTATAGACGAAGAATGTACAGCCGGATGTGAGAATTTCCTCACAGTTTAAAAGAATTCACATGCAATATTATCGTTGTATTCAATATGGTAAGTCAAGTACTTCTGTCAAGTCTTGCAAATGTTTTTTTGCTATATCCCCAAGGTGGATGAGTAGGTGGCTTTTTTGTATAGAGTTTAGAACATCGCCAAGTGTATTCTAAGCACTTGCAGTGGTGCTTGTACTCCCTCAGTTTGTGAGCATACCATTTGACTGATAGAGCTTGACAAGCCTTATTGTGTGTCTTGAGAGGATCAATGAGGTCTAGGTTTTCTGTAATGGCTTTGTGAAAGCTAGTTACTGCTGTTGTGATGTGTGAGGAACTGTGACAAATCTCCAAGATCTAGTCTTGAGGCCAGGAAGGGAGAGGGCCTCTGATTGTAGGGATGGCGAACTTGAAAGATGGTGATTTGTCTAGATCAGAGTTAGAGGGGGTTTCACTGGGATGCTGTTTATGTAAGTAAAAATTGGGTCCAGAATGTGGCTAGTAGCATGGATTGTACTATCTATTTTCTGTGAAAAGCCATAAGAGTGTCTATGAGAGAAGCGATGTGCGTGTCAGCTATGTCATTTATTTGAAAATTGATATTGCTCAGAAGTATACAATCATCATATATATATGTATAGCGGGGGCAGTCGATCAGCTAGCTTGTGGGTGAGGGCCAGGAGACCTATATAGCAGAGCTCCATTCCTCGGAGAAAGCGCATTGACCATTATGCGAAAGATAATGAATTCTAACCAGAGTACTGGATTTCCTGACTGTAAATAAGCGCAATCCCTCAGCCCCTATTGTGAGAACGATCCAGTGTTGTTGGAAGGTGTAAGCCATGTTCCCCTAATGAAACATAATTCCTGGTTGGAGCTCTGGAGCATATACCAGATCGTCACACCATGTGTAGGAATCGGTCTTGCATTAAGATAGCAGCACTTCCGCCTCGATTGACAAGTATGGCGGAAGATGATTGTCTGCCTTCTATTTGTGAGAATGGACTAGTGATTCTGGTGGCCCAGTTGTATGGTCCTTGAATTGGGGAATAGGGGTAGAAGGTGCAAGGGTCCTGACATCGTCCAGACACGGACAAGCGGAGATAGGCTTATCTTTGGCACACCAGCAGAGCATTCGCACTGTAGGCACCATTTTGAAGCCAGCAAATAGGCGGTATACAGGCACTAACCAAAGTTCTGCCCAGCTAGACCAGGTAGTAGTCAGGCCAGAGGTGAAATGTTGAAAAGAAAAACAAAAGGCCAAATTAAACAAGGTAATATAACAAACTAACCTCTGGGACCCAAAAGGGAAACAAAGGGTAAGAATGAAATTGAAACAGAATTTGGGCCCAAAAGGACCAGGCAAACCTTAGCCTGAAGGTTAAAACAAGGAACAAGAAAGGAGAAGTGGCAGAGCATCGACTCTTCAATGTCAGGCAGATCCATTAGTATAGCTATCGCGTCCATGCTGCTGGTGCCATTTTGAAGCAAGGAAGCAGGCACGGGTCAGAGCTCTGCCCAGTTGGTCCAGGAGTAGATCACCTTGAACTGAAATGGAGAAATGGAAAAAAGAAATACAAACTGCCAAATGAAACAGGCTAATATAAAAAACTAAATTAAATCACAGAAGTCGAAGCCAGGGAACCTTGCGGACCTACTTGGAAAAGAAAGGGTAAGAGCAAAATTAAAACAGAATTAAAATAACAGCAGGGGTCCAAAAGAGTATGGCAACCTTTAGCGGGGGTGGGGGGCGGTAAGTTAGAAGGAACATAAAAGGGGCAGTGGAAGAGCAGCGACTATTCAAGGTCAGGCAAATCTAATAGTATTACTTTAACTAACATGCTGCAGGCACCATTTTGAAGACAGGAAACAGGAGGGAATCAGGCAATGTCCAAAGCTGCGCCCTGCTACTCCAGGTGGAGGCCGGGCCCGAACAAAAATGGCAAAGAAAAGACAAACTGCCAAATTAAACAAGCTAAGGTAAAAAGAGCAAAAACTGTTCCAGTGCAGGCAAATCCAATAATATAACTTAATTTGATCATCTGATGCAAAGCCTAAATTTTCCTCTCCCTCACACCAGTTGTCATTCGCCAATCTCGAAAGACAATCTGCAGTCTTATTTTCAATGCCCAATATTAGCTTGACATCAAAAACCTAATCATGTAAGCGTTTACCCACCTACAAATCAGTGAAGACACAGAGGGGCATATTATCAAGAAACGGCGTTAAAATTATCGCCGCTTTAGCGGCAGAAAACTGCCGCTAAATCGGCGATAATGGGCTTGATAATATGCCCTTGAGAATTCCAATAGAAGCCCATGTTCTGGTGTCAACATGGGCTTCTATTGGAATTCTCAAGGGCATATTATCAAGCCCATTATCGCCGCTTTAGCGGCAGTTTTCTGTCGCTAAAGCGGCGATAATTTTAACTCCGTTCTTGATAATATGCCCCAGAATCTAAACCTTTTTAGTGCAAATTTCCGACAATGGTTTCTGATGTGTTACCATGTCAAAACTTAACATTTATGTTCAATTCTTTACCACGCAGTAAAAAACAAATGCTTATTTCTTTATTGTCGAATAATTCTTATCTGCACCTTTGCGTGAGTGAGAAGCAAAAGCCATGGTATTTTCTCCAGCCTGTCTCAGTACCTAACCCAGGCCTCTTTCACTGAATTTGTGGTAATATTGCACAAATTAGGGATGAAACTTTATAAATCCGTAACATCATTAAGTCATTGCTTAATGTCTAGTAACTGCTTCAAACATATCAAATCACATTGAATGTAAACCCTTTTTGAGAAGCTCCTGCATAGCTTCCGTTTGCTGGGAAAACCCTTAATAAACATGGAGAAAACACAGCCATTCCCAGAAATAACAAACATGCTTCTTTCCACTTCATCCTATGCATCCTGCGCACCGTTTGCACTAAGTCCTCCTTAGGTCCTTCTCATATTCACATATCCTATAGAGTTGATCTCAACATTACCAAACTTAGACTTCTCTTCCTTGAAAGTTGAACCCTTGTATAGAACCCTGAAAGAGCCTTTCCGACTCTAACAAACATAACTCAAAAGGCATCCTAGTAAACCTATACACATCAAACGGCGTAAATTTTTTTATCTAACTTGATTTCTAATCCAGTGTAGAGCAAAATTATGCACTTGACAACAAGCACTCCATTTCAGAGATATTTGGCAGAAGAAATCTATCACCTCACACTTATTCAGCTCTCTCAAGTCAATACTAAGTCTGATCTCACCCCTGGCTTTGATGGCAACCACAACTTGTTCCAACCATTCTATTGCTTCTGTTGGCACAAAATGCTTGCAAGTTCTTTTTCATTGCTTCTCCTGTGTTTAATAGAAACACTTCTGACGTTGCTTACTACAGGCACAGCCCCCTGAACATAATCCTATGAAGATTTCCTTTCAATCATCATATTCCTTTACTAAATAATTTAGGGTATTCCTGGAATAAAGGATCAAATCCTTTCCTTTTGACTTGTATTCTCATTACTATCCACTCTTGTGAAATTATATCTCGCAATCGTTCTTAATTTCATAAACCTTACCATCCCTTTTCCCAACACAAAGAGCAGTTTCCCTTCTTTCCGCAAGTCTTCACCAAACCTTCACTGCAAAATAACACTATGGATTCTGTGCGTAGATAGCATTTATCCATGTTTGTGCTACATAAACTCATATCCCTTAAGCAATGCATCAAGAGTGAAATCTTGTTTTCGGTAGTCCAGTTTAATCCACATTCTCATGCATAGTGGCAGAAGACTTTCTTCCACCTGGAACCATTTGAAGAAATGTTTACTAGTAGATGCCATAACAAAAAAAGGAGCAGAGCTGACATTTTGCATGTTCCTGTGTGTAAGACTAAGAGCACTAAGAAAGCAAACAAGCTAATACACTAGAAAATAACAAATTTAGGGTTACCAAACTTGATATCTGAGACACCCACTGAACAGCTTTTCTGCTTTTTAGAAGAAAGAAAACGTATTGTTATGAATTAGACAACAGTTCTACTGAATGTTCCAGACTACTTGAAGATCCTCTAGCTTTCACAGAGTTATAGACGTGGCGATGTGGGACAAGCAGACCAATCGTGCCAAAGAATACATCCATAGAAACAGGGAATCAAAAGTCTCATAAGTGCCTTAGAATTTAATCATTAAGCACAACCTTCATGCATTGTATGGGTGGAAGCCTTGTACTCATGGAATATAGTTTTCTACACCAATAACAAAAACTGTTGTTATTCACTGTACTGTTAATTTTGTTGTTGCAATTCAATGGCTTGCAAAGACATAAAGCAGGATAGGGGCTAGGCATAGTCAACATGGGCAGCTACCCAGGTCCCCACGCTCAGCCCACCAACATAGGGCCTCGCGCCAGTGTCCCCCCTGACCTGGTCCGCACACCTATGCTCCAGCACTGCGAGGAGCAGGGAAGGGGCACTTCTCTCCTGGGTCTTGTAGGCATGTGTAGCACTGCCACGAATAGGGGAAGGATCTTCAGAACAACAAGCAACTCTCACTCTTTCAGCCCTTGATGAGCTGTGAAAGAGATGCTTATCAGTGTCTGGGAGGGGGCGTTGCTACACAGGAGGGTTCCTGTGCCATGCAGGTTCAGGATCACCTTCAACTATTGGGATGCAAATAGGGTTGCCACCTTTGCAAGATACAAAATCCACACCATTTGTTGCTGTTTTAGGAGTCTGCAAAAGACTGGGACACAATACTAAATAACACTTTAAAGAAAATTGTACATATTCATTTATAACAAGACGTTTCAGTCTTTGTTTACCATAATTATTACTCAGGGATTGAATACAACTCTAGAAAATGTTTAAATATGTTTTCTGTTTATATTTGCTGTACAGATAAGGGCTAAAAATAACTCGTTTAGGTGATTAGGATGCACGATAATTGTTTAAAATTTCACATCGCCAAAATGGAGATCCTCTTGCTGGGTAGGCTTACCCACTTCTGGAGTAACCAATGGTAGCCGACAATCTTGGGCTCCTCCCCCTGAACCCAAATCAGTGGTGAAAAACCTTGGGCTACATATGGATAATTTTGTATCCTTAGAAACCCAAGTCAAAACGCTAGCTGATCCCTGTTTTGGCATCCTCAGGAACCTTAAGCCTATTCTGGGCTGCTTTTCCCAGCAAACTCGAAAAACTGATCGTGAAATCCTTGGTTACTCGCGACTTGATTACTGTAACATCATCTATTTGGGATTAAAAAAATCAGTTCTGAATCATTTGCAGGTCATTGAAAATGCCTCTGCAAGACTTTCTTTTTCCCCTCCCCAAATTCAGATCTCCCTTTCATCTTCTTGCCAAGCTTTACTGGCTACCTATAGAAAGCACACTATATTTAAGGCCCTACGCACCTCACACAAAATTCTATACAAGCAAGGAGCCCCCAGCCTGTCTACTCTGATGCATTTCGACATGCCCTCTAGAGCACTCCGCTCTGCTGATTTAAACTTGGCCTATGTCCCCCTCTACAGTAGAGCCAGAATGGGTGGCTATTCTTTTAATTTCTTAGCCCCGACCGTATGGAATTCTATGCCACTTAACATAAGGGCAATTCAGGATCACTTACAATTCCGGGAAACAGTTGAAATCCTGGCTGTTTTCTAACTAGGCTACTGTTCTTTGTCTTCTGCTGCCATGTCTTACCTGTGATTAGCACCAGGAGGCCCCTTCGGGGTATCCTTGCACTTTAGAAATCTTTAAAACATCACATAACATAACATTTGCTTATTTGTGTACCGGCCAGGACATGAAACAGAACAGAACAGGACAGAAAACCAACCAGGTGGCAACCCTAGATGCAAACAGCCTTGAATGAGGAATTAAATAATTTCTTTGCAGTTTTGCATAGCACAAACATGATCCAAAGGTATTGGAGCGCTTTACATGAAAGCTTGGCTCTTTATGGACTTGTGGTTCAAACTGAACCTCGAACTGAGCAAGAGCCTGGGAATATGTCTTTGATGTCTATTTCTCACATTAAGCCTGTTTCAAAGTACTGCCGTATTGTCAGATCAGTGGACGAGGCACAGGGAGAGCGTCATTTGCCTAGGATGAAACAGTTTATTAAATTAGTGGACTCAGGACTGCAGTACTCTGCTACTTGGTACAAAGGCTAAATATTTACCACTTTACTGCATTTAGATGACTATTATATATGACTGGACACCTCCCTTCTCTCAGGAAATGTTCAGTACATTTTTAAGAATCTCAGTGACTAGCAGTTTTGCATTGAATCAAAATACTCCCAATCTTGCCAAAAAGGGAGCAGCAGAGCAATAAGCAGGGTCACTGGATTTATGTGGCAAGGGGAGGGTCAAATTGCGCGGCATTGATGAGTAAATTATGCACCAAGAAAAGGCTTATTATGGGGTGTAATTTAGCACATTTTATGATAATATTAATTCACTATATTGTCATTTTTAGGTCGAGCATCAGCGCGCATGCGCTGTCTGCAAGACCTTCAGTAATCTGTCTACACGGAGTGTAATCCCGCCTTCTGCTTCAATTGGATTACTACCCCGTTGCTAGTATTTCCTGCTCGCTTATTGGTGGGGCTCCCGATACTTCATTTCCGTTTTTTACTTCAAGAGCACCGGCCAATTACAGTTTCACTACACTGTAGTTGCTTCACAGTTCCTTTGTGAACTACTTGTTTAAAATTAGTGCTAGTGTTATACTTGGCGAGTCATGCGAATTCCTCGCAAGCTTTCTTTATCTGCTTGTTCACAGTTTTGTTTCATAGCATTCTATAGTGTTTTTCGAAGATTTTTGGCAACAATTGCAGCTGTGAGCAAAATTGTTTTCAAAGATGTGCTCTGGATCATTTCAATCGTGCATATTTTAACAAAGGCGTGGGGCAGTCTTAAAGGCATGCAGGCTCGACCCCGTGACTGGCGCCACACACCCAGTTAAAGGATTATTAAAGGCAATTTAGTGTCTATTTCTTTCCAAATAAGAATGTTTGTTAGATTATTTATTTTGTCAAAACATATGCCAGAAGTAACATAAGTAATTAAAGAAATCCGCAAGGAAAGGGTGCAATACCACAGGCTGTTACTAGGTGTCCCTGTGGAGTTAAAAACGGACCTCTATTATCCACATAAGATACTGCATCTTAAATGCAATTATAAAAAGAAAGATTGCAACTGAACATACTTCCAAAAAAAACAAATGGCTCAGCTGCAATCTTTTTTGTTTTTTATAATTGTTTTAAGGGTGCAGTACCTTACGTTGCTAATACAGGTCCCTTTACAACTCCACAGGGACACCTAGTAACAGCCTGTGGTACTGCATCCTTTCCTTGCTTTATGGATATTTTATTAGTTATGGTACTGCTGGGAGATTTTTGGACAAAACTAGTCATTTTAATTATGCATATTTTAACAAAGGTGACCACATGACTGGCCCCACACACACATAAGCAGGGGTCTGTGTCTCTTGGAAAGAGGAGCTGTCAGGCTGTGTGTGGTACGTCATCGAATCTTGCACTGATGTCACCCCGTGTTACATGGTTGCACACTGCTGTGGCACTAATTATGAGTTATTGAATGTGTCATAAACCAAAAATGCTATACAATACCACTGACATATGTATTGTGCTGCGCATATTATAAAACCAATAAAGTTTGTGGGAGAAAAACACGCTCTCAAATACGCATATATGTTAGTAGTGAAAAGCTAGTTGCGAAAAGCGCAATAACAGGCCTGTGTTGATAACGTACTTCCTATTTCGATGTTGTCCTTGTGCCCCTGTTTGTACTGCCTACTTCAATATAAGTTTGTATATTTAAAGAAGGATCGTGTACAAATATTGCTGGGCTGCTGTCGCTACGGCAGTCACATACATTTTCTAACATTCTCGTGGGTCAGCAACAACAGACTCACATCTTTAGCAAGAAATGTTGAACAAAATGGTCATCCCTGCCCACTGAGTGGTAGATATGCCTATTACGAGCTCAGCTCAAATTGCGATTCCATGTGGTTTGCCCAGGCTGACCCGCTCTTACCATTCCTCAGTCAGTGTTTCACTGCCCCACACATGAGGGCCATAGCTATCAATAGTGCAGCAGGTGCAGTGGCAACAGGGTCCAGCAGCCTGAGGGGCCCACTGAGCTGTGATTATTTTTGTATTTTATTACTCAAATAGCATTTCGAGTAGCCCATACTGCATCATAAATGCAATTATAAGAAGAAAGATTGCAACTGAGCATACTTCCAATAAAAACAAATGGAAAGGTAGGCTCAGCTGCAATTTTTTTTTTTATTTTTTATAATTGCATTAAGGGTGCAGTACCTTAAGTTGCTTATACAGGTCCCTTTACAACTCCACAGGGACACCTAGTAACAGCCTGTGGTACTGCACCCTTTCCTTGCTTTATGGATATTCTATTAGTTATGGTACTGCTGGAATATTTTTAATTCTAACAAACATTATCATTTTTAATGCCAATAACTCAAAATTACCCTAATGCGAGACCTATTGCATTACAAATGCTTGTTGCACTTGTTAACACTGTCTGGGCATTGTTTGCACTTAATTAGTACCGGTTTAAAATCCAAATGTAGCAATAAGCAACAGAAAGGTAGCCAGTCTGGCTTTGCAAATGAGCTTCGGCTGTGCAGTAACACGTGTTATTAGGAACCTTTGAACCATTTGAGCTAGAAACAAAAATTGTTTTTGTTAAGTTAAAACCTGCAGATTGTGCAGCAGATGATGGATTATGTGACAACAGCAGCAAATCTATAAGTATGCGAAAAAAGTAGCAGCCTCACAATTGCATAATTGCAGTGGCACTGGCAATAAATTCAGAAAAGTGATTGCCCAAGAGTACACAATTTGGCTAAATGGGCAGCCATGGTTAAAACATGCGTCTCCTGATTCCATATCTCAAACTAGTCCACTAGACCTCAACTGGGGTGTCAGTGATTCTGATGACAAGGCGAAGGTGATGCCCCTACCAGGGAATCGCCACTCTGTTATCTGCCCTGCTCAGCTTTAGAACATGGTGACTATTTCCATCATAAAACTGAGATTAGATGGTGGTAAAGGGATTAGAACTCAAATATACTATGAAGAGTAATCAAGTTCGATAAACTCAATCTCCAGCTTAGTTATCTTTTAATATGATCTGTTTTAGAGGGGGAATTTAGAATGAAACCCCAAAACTCTGCTATCTCACTCTTAGTTTCCCTGCTTCCCAATAAACATCTTCCGAAGTTTATGCACACAAAATATGTCTTGACACATGCAGTTTTTCTCCAAAGGCATAAATTGTCCTGTGAAGTGATAATGGAAAATTGGACACCCTACTCAGTCCTTGCAGTGATTTCTAGGGACCATGGCTGTGAAACCCAGGAAAGGGGACTCTCCTTCCCTGGGTCTTGCAGCACCAGACCATTGATGTGAAGCCCACAGAAAGGACACATTCAGACGGAAGAAGATGTGCTAAAAAGCGAAAAAACAAGAAAAAGTCCTCTCCCATCTATACCTTTGGACCTGGAATGTTATTCCCATATCCATCAGGAGAACCCGAAGTCAGCTCCAATTTAGGAAACAGCAAATACTCAACTTAAAAAAAAACTAAATCATGATGCAGTCACGATCCACTAAGCAACTACTCCTCCTATCAGATGTTGACTGTATCTTTGACCCTGAACAGTGCTTAGCAGCCTTTCGGCTTTGTTTGCGCTATATAAATACTGCTCACACATATACGTATCTAATGCACTAATATAGAAACAAATTGTTAACATTTGATTGAACCTATAGGTTTAGGAGAGACCCATGCCAAACCTTTCCATCCAGTGTGACTAATATAATGTATTTCCAGTTAATTGAAATTTTAAATATACGTGCTTATTTCATTAGTGTTCATATTTATGTTTTTGTTTCACTGATCTCCGCACCAAGAAAGTTGCTTCTTGCAAAGTCGCTCAACAATAGTCAACTGATGGCAGTTCATAGGATGTAATATTCTGTGATTTCACACTGTATGCAAATTAGGGGGGGGCCTCACACATTCCCTTTCAGCCCAGGGACCCAAAAGTCCTTGGACCGGCCCTGACATGAGGGATAATGTCGGACTTGAGTAGAATTAGTTAAACTGCACGTTTACAATGGAGTGATGCTTCCGGGGCAATGTTAGCACACTATGCACTTTGCGTTGTCAGGGAAACAGATGCAGGAGAATGGAAGATAAAAGACAGAGTGCAAAGTTGATGTTGTTCCACAGTCTGTGCATTAACACTGCATATTACAGACCGGAAAGCTGTATGGAGGAGAGGTATGCTACAAGATGATGCAGTTACACAGTACGTACTATTACACAGCCACACGCTGCAGAAGAGATACATCATATGGCCTTGTGAGGTAGGCAGTTCCTCTGTGTTAGAAATGGGGTTTCTCGTTGTCTGTCAGTATGCACCGTGTACAAGCAGGAACCCTCAATTAATCAATCAATCAATCAGGGTTGGTAAAGCACAACTACTCACCTGGGAGGGTCTCAAGGCGCTGGGGGGAGGGAAGGCGGCTCCGTTGAGTGCTGGGGTCACCCGAAAAGCCAGGTCTTGAGGTCCTTCCTGAACTGGGGCAATGTGGGAGACTGCGGAGGTAGAGGGGGAGGGTGTTCCAGGTTTTGGCTGCGAGGTAGGAGAAGGGCTTTCCTCCCGTTCAAGTCTTGCTGATACGTGGGATGGTGGCCAGTGAGAGCTGGGCTGATCGGAGGTGTCTTTTGGGTGCGTGGAAGGAGAGGCGGCTGTTCAGCTATGCGGGTCCAGTGTTGTGAAGGAGATGAAGGTTATTCTTCTTTCGACTGGAAGCCATTGGAGATCGCGGAGGTGTTGGGTGGTGTGATTGCATTGGTGGATGTCGAGGATCAGTCTGACTGCAGCGTTCTAGACAGTCTGTAGTTTGCAAAGGAGTTTCTTGTTGATTTTGGCATAGAGAGAGTTGCCGTAGTCCAGTCTGCTGCTGATGAGTACGTGCGTGACAGTTTTTCTGGATTCGATTGGGATCCATCTGAAGGTCTTTCGGAGCATGCGGAGGGTGTTGTAGCAGGTCGAGGAGACGCCGTTGATCTGGCAGTTCATTGTGAGTTATGAGTCTAGTATGGTGCAGAGTTTTCGTGCATGCTCCATCGGGGTCTGGGGATTTCCAAGAGCAGAGGGCCACCAGGAGTCGTTCCATGCGTAGGGGGTGGAGCCAAGGATGAGGACCTCTGTCTTTTCTGAGTTGAGTTTCAGGCAGCTGTTCTTCATCCAGGTGGCGACAACTTTCATCCCTTCTTGGAAGTTGCGTCTGGTGATGTTAGGTTCATTGGTGAGGGAGAGGATCAGCTGGGTGTCGTCGGCATATGAGAAGATGTTGAGCCCGTGATTCCTGACGATGGTTGCGAGGGGTGCCATGTAGACGTTGAAGAGCGGAGGCTGAGGGAGGAGCCCTGGGGCACTCCCCAGTTGGTCTCTGTCGGTTCCGAGAGGTAGGGAGGGAGTCTGACCTGCTGAGTTCTGCCAGTGAGGAAAGAGCGGATCCAGTCGAGGGCCTTGCCACAGATGCTGGCGTCGTGGAGTCTGGTTGCTAGGGTGCGGTGGGTGCTCACACTAGTCAGGATGAGTAAAGTACACACCTAGGTTTACCTGTGTTCACTCTCTGGTGGCTAGGCACTGAGCAGTCAGGCTAAACTACAGAGGCAATGTGTAAAGAATTTGTGAAAACGTACAGTAACACAGTGAAAATACCACAAAAGGATTCCATAGCAGTTTAGAAAAATAGCCAATATTTATCTAATCAAAACAAGACCAAAACAATAAAAATCCAACATACACAAGATATGAATTTCGTAAGAATAAAGCAAAAATACAGTTCCTTGTAGTCGATAGTTCAACTGGGGCTATTGTGGCATTGTGACCAAAAAAATCCACAGTTCGGTCCATCCTCGATGGAGTCGAGGTGCGGCTATCGGGAACGACCCGTAAACAGTACCTTGGAAATGAAAGAGGCCCCAGTGACCTTGCGGTGAAGTACGGCGGTGAAATGCTGCTGGCGTCGGTGCCACAAGTTGGTGAGTCCTTGAAGTCACACACGTTGCACGTCGAACTCCGTGTAGTTGAAGTCAGGAGCGCTGATGGCGGCAGTGCCAGGACTGGGTGTCATCGCAGGCAGTGCGTCATGCTTGTCACGATGCACTGTATGTGGCTTCCGTGCAGACTGTAGTGTTGGTTGATGATGGCAGAGTCGACGGTGCTGTCGTCGGCAAACCAGGGGTGGTGGTGTCGTCGAGGGCGATGACCACAGCTAAGGTGCAGGCAGTGGAGTCGGTGACGGCGCTAAGAGTCGTCATCGGTGAGACCAGGGCTGTGGTGTTGTCAAAGTCGGTGTCCACGGCCACGGTGCAGGCAGCGATGTCTTGAATATGAAGCATCATCGTTGCTGAGACCAGGGCTGCGGTATCGTCGAGGTCAGTGCTATTCTCACCTAGCGAGTGCTGACCACGGCATTGGTGAAGGCAGCGGTGTCAGTGACTGCGTCATGAATGATTTTCTTGAGGTTACAGCCCAGCAAATACCTCCAGTGGCCCAGAACTGGAATTGGCACCACTTGGCAGATTCAAGACTCCCAGCAATGGAGTCCAGGTGCTGTAGAAGAGGTCTTTGACGGCCCTGAAACTTACAATAGGAGGCTAGCACGCACAAGCCCTTGTCAAACTTGGAAAGCAGGATTCCAGACAGCAAAGTCCAGTTCTTTCACTGTCTAAGACAGAAGCAGCAACTGCAGACCAGCACAGCAAAGCAACAAGCAGAGTGGCAGTTCCCCTCCTTCAGCTTCTCCAGCTCTTCTTCTTGGCAGAATCTCCTCTTAGTCCAGAAGTGTTCTAAAAATGTGGGGTTACAGGTCCAATACTTATACCCCTTTCTGCCTTTGAAGTAGGCACACTTCAAAGGATAGTTTTTGTAGTGCACAAGATCCTGCCTTACCCTGACCTGGCTCCAGACAAACTACAGGGGGGTGAATACAGCTTTGTGTGAGGACAGGCACAGCCCTATTCAGGTGTCAGTGACAACTCCTCCCACCACTCTAGCTCAGGAAGCCCCATCAGCATGGTGATAGGCAATCAGGATATGCAGGACACACCTCAGCACCCTTTGTGTGACTGTCTAGAGTGAATGCACAAACAGCCCAACTGTCAGTCGAAACCAGGAGCGGATTCCACAGGCAGGCAGAGGCACAGGATGGTAAAGCAAGAAAATGCCCACTTTCTAAAAGTGGCATTTTCAAACATACAATTTAAAAACCGCTTCACTAAAAGATGTCTTTTTAAATCCTGAGTTCAGGGAATCCAAACTCCAAATCTCTATCTCTTCACAAATGAAAGTTACACTTGTAAGATATTGCAAGGCAGCTCCAATGATAACCTATGAGAGAGATAGTCCTTGCAATAGTGAAAAATGTAGTTGGCAGTATTTCAGAACATGCAAAACACACCAGTACATGTCCTACCTTTCACATACACTGCACCCTGCCCATGAGGCTACATGGGGCCTAGATTAGGGGTGCCTTACATGTAATAAAAGGGAAGGTTTGGGCCTGGCAAGTGGGTGCACTTGCCAGGTCGTCATGGCAGTTTAAAACTGCACTTGCAGACACTGCAGTGGCAGGCCTGAGACACGTTTGCAGGGCTACTCATGCGGGTGGCACAATCAGTGCTGTAGGCCCACTAGTAGCATTTGATTTACAGACCCTGGGCACACACAATGTACTTTACGAGGGACTTACCAGTAAATCAAATATGCCAATCATGGATAAACTAATCACAATCATAATTTACACAGAGACCATATGCACTTTAGCACTGATTAGTAGTGGTAAAGTGCCCAGAGACCTAAAGCCAACAAAAACACGTCAGAACAAAATAGGAGGAAGAAGACAAAAGGTTTGGGGATAACCCTGCAGAAAGGGCCAGGTCCAACACTCGGACTATGAAAATATAACGTGGAGACAAGGTTCACAGACCCAATCAACCAATTAACAACAAAACCCTTTGTTCCTTGTCTGTTGGCATGGCAAAGACGCAATGTAATGTGAAAGACTTGGATACAGTCAATCGTCTGTTGATGGTATATTGTTCAAGCATCCTTGCTCAGCAGCAACCAGATTCTAACCACTTATTGTCAAATGTGTTGAGAGTTCACCGATTGAAGGGACAACCGACCATTGAGTTGAATGTCAAAAGGTAGGTTTCTTTCTTAGAGACCCTTTATCCACTGATCTCTCTTGGCTAACTGCCATCCTCTGGCATGTAAACATGCATACCAGAATTATTACCCAACAATCCATTCCAAATTCCACCTGCAATAGACTGCTAACCAGAATACATTGTGCTTTATTTTATCATTAACCATTCTATTACAATAAAAATTGCTAAAACTTCAACCCCAGGGCTTGGGATGGTCTCTTGTAGTTCACCAGAGGTGCAAAACCAGACCTTGTACAAAGACTCAGAGTCCAGACTTTGAGACCGAAACAGTTACACTGCACAAATAAATCCTCCTGTACAAGATAGACAGAGCCTGGGGTACCGACACAACATATTTCCTGAGTTTGTCACTGGGCTAACAGACTCTACAATATGACTCCTGCACGAACGACTGGCTCCAAGGGTCAGCATCACCCCTATCGACAGACATATATCAATGCATAAATGAATGAATGAATCACATATTTGTGAAGCACCAACTTATGACAAAATGCTTCACGGCACTAAGTATCCAGTACCAATAGAAGAAACTACCAAGGAAATTCCAACTTAGCAGAGTACGAGAGTCTTGAGCTTTTTCCTCAATAATCTAAAATTCTCAATTTGTCGAGACGTCGGCGGAAGGGGCTAAGACAGAACATGCTCTGCTACCGGTTCTAGACTTTGCAAAACAAGCTGTCCTAAGAAGTACTATGTTCTCAGATCTCAAGAATGTGCTGGTCTTGTATTTGGGGAGACAGCTTTACTGTAGAAGCAGAGTGGTTTACATTTAATCTGCGGCCTAATAAGGAGCCAGTGGACAGATTTTAGTGCGGTTGATATCTTTTTATATTTATATAGATTGCAGACCTCCCTTACTGCCCAATTTTAGATTCTTTGAAGTGTGGGAATCATCGTCTTGGGCAGAACCAAATAACAAGCATTCGAATAGTCAATCTGTGACTTAATTACATTTTAAGCCAAACTCTAGAGTCTTTTGGAATAAAAGGAAGTATTGGGTTTAGCATCTTGACTGCAAAAAAGCAGGCTGAGGCAGCCTTGTTCAGTAGAAGCAAGACTCTAAGGTCTTTGTCCAGAGTAAATACTAGACTCTTAAACTTCTCAGACACCTCAGGAAACGGGCCCAAAGGTTCAGGCCATGATCACTCCAACAATTGATTCGAGAATATTCAGATTCATCCAATTCCAGGCTGGTGTTAGGCATCTATTCAGTTCCTCCTTTAACATGTCCACAGACTTGTTAAACCGCAGAAGAATGATCTCGGTGTCATCGGCATAGGCAATGGTTGCAAAGACAAGGTGTCTAATGATTGCAAGTAAGAGACTTTCCTTCAAGCCAAGAGGTGCGACTTATTAGCTGATTGCTTTAATGTATAGGTTGGATCCAAATGCACAGAGAGGTTGCTAACTCTGTTACTCATTTCTGCACACTAGTCAGTTTTATTCAGTTAATATTTTATATGTCACTGACTTCCTTCCATTCAGTGTGAGAGTTCCTCAATCCCACATGGTTTAGATATATATTTCTTCCCAGGTTCCTGAGCCGAGTGTGTATTGCTGTGGGTCATTTTTCTATACATGTGTTTTACTGCTTTCGTCATGATCATCTGTATTTATCTGGAGAAGGACTGGTCGATGTTTCACTTTATCTGGACTACCCTGATCATCTGTAACTGTATTCAGGAGATTTTGTATTGTAACAGTGGGTTTTCACACTAGTCCATTCAACACCACTGTGGATTGGAATCACACCAAACTGAGCCACGTCACTCGAACACCGACTGATAGAGAGGCCTCAGGCCACCTTAGAAAGTAAGATGGTGAATCTGCTGTGCCACTTGCAGGTGCCCAGTGCCATATGCTGCCCATCAGACCCCCAGACTTCCTTAGCCCAGAATACAAGCTACAAATTGCTCCTTCGGTCTGCAGTTCTTCCTCCCAGGGGCCCTGTAGACTTGAATCACTCTCTCTTGCAGTTCTACACTCCTTCCCCACAGGCCTTCTCCATACCTGAATATCTCTCTTGCAGTCTGCACGTCTTCCCAATAGCCCCCTCCCTGAGTATCTCTTTTTCCAGTCTGCACTCTTTCTTCCCAGGCACTGTCCACACTTGACCATCTCTCTTGCACTCTGCTCTCCTTCCTGCCTTGTCCTCTCTATACTTGAGTCTCTCGCTTTCACTCTGCATTCCTTCCTCCAAGGCCCCTCCATGCCTGCGTCTCTCTCTTGTATTATGTAGTCCGTCTTCGTAGGCCTCTTCCATGCTTGACTCATCTCTTACAGTCTCCACTCTTCAGAAGCCCCTCCCCTCACACTGCAACATCCCTCTTGCAGTCTGCATTCCTTCCACACAGGCCTACTTCATACATGAATGTATTTCTTACATACTGCACTCCTTCGCAGGCCCCCTCTATGCCTGAATATTTCTCTTGCAGTCTGCACTACTTACTCCCAGGCCCTTTAACACCTGAAGCTCTCTCATGCACTCTGCACTCTGGATTCCCAGGCCCCCATACCTCAGTTTCCTTTGCAGTTTGTACTCCTTTCTCCCAGGCCTATACCACACTAGAACCTCTCTTGTGCAATCTGCACTTCTTTCTACCATGTCCCTCCAAACTTGAATCTCTCTCTAGTAGTCTACAAAGCTTCCTCAGGGCCCCCATACTTGAATCTCTCTCTTGCAGTCCGCACTCCTTTCGCTGAGCCCCCCATACTTGAATCTCTCTCATGCAGTCCACACTCCTTCCGCTGAGGACCCCCATACTGGAATCTCTCTCCTGCAGTCCACACTCAATTTACTGAGGCCCCCCCTATATCTGAATCTCTGTCCTGCAGGCCACTCTCCTTCTTCCCAGCCCCCTCTATACCTGAATATCTCTTTTGCAATTCGCAGTTCCCTTTCTTTTCAGGTCTCACCATGCCTGACGGTCTCCCTTTACACCTCTCTGTGCAATTATCTTTGAAGATGTTTTTTAATTAAAGGAATAAACGAGCGCAGTGGGATCCCAGTCCACTGATGGGATGAGGCCTTCTGATGCGCTTCCCTCCTCTGTTTTACTGCAGTCACAGCTTCGCTTCAGTGGGGGAAGATTTTCCAAAGGCGCATAATTTCATCTTTTCTCTCCCTACCTGTAATTTGCCCATTTTCTCTCCATGTGTTCTCTCTCTGGCACTTTATTGTTTTCTTGCCTTTTCCCATCCCGTCCCCTCTTTCTTTCTTCTTTCTTTACCCCCTTTCGTTGTGTCCCCCCTCTACTCCGCAGCCTATAATCCATCCCACTCTGTCCATCTCTGTCTTGTATACCTTTATATACTTGGATATCTGTCTCTTATTCATCCTTCGGTCCATTTACGCTGTGCGCCCTGAATATTGAAATCACAATATCGATGGGACACGTTATTGAGGAAAGAATATTGAAGAAAAAAAAATTGTCAGGTTAGTCTAGATGTTTTATACTTAATTCTACATATATGTACCTCCGTCATTCATATATCTTCAAGGTACGTAGATGTGGAGTTAGGAATAGTAAACCTATACTTCCCTATATGCTCTTATCTATCAATATTTTATCCCTCGGAATGTGGCCTCTGTATTCCTGTACAGGGCTGGCTTTATCGCTACTGGCACCCGGTGCGACAATCTCTTGTGGCACCCTCCATCCCCCATGATCTCCATCCCCATGGATTCTTTCACTGTCAGTGCCCCTCATCTCTCCATAGCCTCTCTCTCACATACATTTCATTTGTTTTATAGGGCTACACACACATTATACGGAGACAATGAATCGTACATGTGTAAATCAGGCTATAGGAAATGCTACATAAGACAAGGTGTAGGAATCAAATGTGATTCATACTAGTAGGCAGTATATTTTAAGAATGGTCTGGAGAAGCACAAACGTACTACAGTAATTGGGGTTGGCTTTACTAATAGGAATGTATTTCTACTCAAACAAGTTCTTTTTAGCAACATTAGGATAGTGGAAAACTGTGGGGAAAAACACAATGTTCTTACCTCTACCATGCCGTTTGCATGCCCCTTTGATGCGAGTTCATAGGTCACTGTGCTATAGTAGAATTGTAACGTATGAACTGCAAGTAACAAAAGGATCTCTGTGACAAAAGCAGGAACATACTGAGCTAGCCACATAAAATAAAGTCCTGTGATCTGCGTGGTACATTTTCTTTGCAGCAGGCATATTAACTTACCGTATACATTAACGTTCTACCCTTCTTTAAGATGAGCCAATACTGCCACTAGACACAACCCTAATCTCTCTTTAGCAAGAACATTAATCATCAGTTATTTTGAAATTTTTAACGTTGCCTGAAAACTGCTGGACACACAAGGAACTCTGCAGCAGATGCTTTTAAACCCATAAGTTATATCTTAACACAGCGCCCCATGAGCTCAACACTAGGTGAGGCTGGACCACGATATTGTTAGAGTTGATATTCAGTCGCTCTTGACAGCCATTTTGTCCCATTAAATACAAGTGCTCCCTACACCCGCGCTGTCCCCTTGAACAGTAATTTCTAGATCTTTTTTCGCCTTTTCATTCGCTGTCTCTTTAATGGGTGTCTTCCTGAATTTCTTTGCCTTTTGCCGTTTGACACAGCGAGGTTTAGCAAGCAGAAAATAACCTAATTTCCATGTAAATTCTTTGCTTCCTGCCTCGGTTACGTGTCAGAACAGAAATGCCAAGAATGAAATCTCTGAAGCCGGCTGGCAGGATTATAGAGCATTACACCTGTCATTCCCCTGAGGCCATGGCCAGCACAATGCAGGGGGTGAGAGTGCTTCTGGCACAGAGCCCTGGCAGGCGCTTCCCGACAGCCCATGCGCCAACAGGTGTCTAATTGGTCAGACTTAGTGATGGGATTGTACCGAAATGACCACTAGATGACCCTTTGACTCCCACCCAACATCTCCACTTCCGACTCCTGTGCCTTTGTTACATCATTTCTCTGCAGTGATGATTTTATAAAATAAATAAATAAGTGCATGGGGGCTCCTTTGTTTTTCTCATGAGCCTGTCTCTGGCCTTGCTAAACGTGGGGATTGCTGAATACCATGGCTGCTTAATTTTGATTCCATCTCAAGACTCCCTCCTTTTACCTCCCTAGATTTCCTGTTTCTTTATCTCACTTCCTGTTTCTTATCTCACTCACGCAGAGTTGTTCCTCCCTGCTTTCTCCTTTTGTCACTGTTTTCATATCTTTCTCCTTCACACCCACGTTTTATGTCTTTTTCCATTTTGCTTTGGGTGAAAGTCCAATGATGAAAAATAGGTCTTGGTCCTCAAAAAATGAACGTATGTTTGTGTCAATATTATAGCGTAAATCTACTGAAAATGCAATGGAGTGCTGTACAGAGTGCTGGTGCACACTCTCTGCAACCACCTGCACAAATTAAGCACTGTCTCTATGAATGTAGACATGATGTGCAGTTCTGATATGCTGCAGTTATTCGGCATGTGAGTTGGCAATTATTTGTTTTGATTTGAGATTTGTACAGTACTGTTGGACAGAACCCCAAAGTAGTAGATTCCTCCACTACCGGTATGTAGATTCACTCGTTTCCATGCTTAGCAGATTAGGATGGAGCACGTTCAGACAGGGAGGGCATCGGTTTTGGGGGTTTTGGCACACAAACAAACATTTCATCAGGAGATGCTGACACAAATGGCAGCTGGGTCTGGTGGCTTAATGGACTAATGCGTCCACTGTAGGGACCTATGTTCGACCTCATGGTCACAGGTCCAAACCCTGGCAGGGCCACTCAGCCTTTCATCCTTCTGAGGTTGATAAAATGAGTACCGTTGAGTAACAATAAACATCTGTTATTCAGTGCCAAGATACCCTTGGGTGAATGTACGCTTTACCAATACACATGTTATGTTAAATGTAGTACACTAGAGGAGATGCCAAAAGAAGATCCTCGACATAAGATGAGTTGAAGCAGAATCTGGATGAGAACATTACCTCTCAACACTCTGATGGCAAGCTTGGTCCTCTCCACCAAGAAACTGTGTTGGTGGACGGCCTGTCTTCTAGTGCCCTCTCTCTGTATGCCTAGAGGGAGAACACAATGTACTGTCTTAATTTTGGAAAAGAGATTAACAAACAATATATACTCGATGTTGGTAGGTCTACACTAGGTTTGAGGACCAAATCCACCTTTCTTAAGCATGTCAAAGACACTTACAGTGACCAACAGGGAAAAAAAATCAATAGATACCCAAGTCATGAAGTAAAAATTCACCCAACCTTTGTTGGCCAAGAGGAAAGTAGCAGGTGTCGGAATTTGTTACCAGCTAAGCCTGCAGAAAAGAAACAATTCTAAAGGTCATCTAAAAGTTAGGCTCTCCCTTGTCCTCTGCCACCTGACTACAGCAGCCCTTAGGCAACAAATTTTACATTGTAATCAGAAAAAAAGCAGACGTGATGAGTTTGCAAATTTTGACTCAAAAGTGGTAAACCAGCCACCCTCAGGGACTTTCTGTTAACTGCATATTGCCAAAGGTTAAAAAAGGTACTGCATAAAAATGTCCCTTATAAATGTCAAGTACCCATTAAAAATGTATCAAAAAGCCTCTGAGCTCAGAACCTTAAATAGAGTGTTTCTATCGTGTTCATAAACCAGCTCCAAGTAGTACCAAGCACTGCGTGCCAGTTTGGTGAGAACAGCACCGTTTCCTCATGAGGGTAAATGCATAGTGGCTAACCCCTGAGACAAGCTAAGAAACTGGGACCCGTCCTCCTCAACAACCTGGTCAATGTTGTGCAGCATGAGAGGTAAAGAGAAAACTCCTTTCACAAACTAAATTTCAAAGAATCCAAACTGCTATGTAAAAACTCCAATCGACAACTAAATTTGGGTTAGTTTGTTTATTGCAAACTCTGAAATGGCTTAATGTAAGCTAATCTAAGCATTATAGTATAGAAATACAAAGTAAATAGGATGAAACCAAATCTCCGGAACTGATTCACCCTATATAACAAAAAGAAGATGACTAGTTCGAGTACAGCCATATATGTTATCAAGAGACAAAAATCTGCGTTGGATTGCATCAAAATTCCAATTTGAAACCCCTACAAGTCCCTAACTATCTCTAAACTGCCTTAAAGTGGAAATCCCAACCTAAGGAAAGTTCAGTAAAGATGGAAAAAGGTGTCAGCTATCAGAGTCTTCCAAGGAAGTAACTCTAATCGGGTCATGTAGCATACAGCAACAGAAGCCAACAATGAGGTCTGTACCTCAAGGCGCCCTAAAGCAAAGTGTCAGCTGTACATAACTATGCTACAACATAAGCAATTGCTAAATGAAGGCGCCTCCCACAGTTCTATTAGTATTTTCCCATTATTCCAGCATCCCCTCTCCGCCTTCATCTTCACACGTTGAGATATTTTGTACTTCCTTGGTGCCTTCTCCTTCTCCCACGAGAACTCGTCCCCCATTTGTTATCGCATTTCTTCTTCTCATGTCTCTCTATCTACTAGGAACACTAACTCTTTCTCTCAACTGATTAAGCCTTGTGCACCTGCAGTGAGAACACAAGATACATGCAACATTTCATAATGCAAGCAGAATATGAATTCAAACGCTTAGATGAAAAATACTTAGGAAATGTATATCAGGCCTACAGTTAAGCTAAATTAACAATGCACAGGTTACAGTATGTGCGCCCTTCTATAAGCAAATAAGTCATACTTTCGGAATATATTTTAACAGTCATAAGTGGCAAATCGTAAAATATTAGTGTCATGAGTGAAATATTAAACTAAATTAGCAAAACACATTTAGTTGTTATCCCCTAAGTATTAATGTACATTTTTGTCAGTTATGTTTCTGAAGTACACGTGGTTTATGTTACTCATGAGGATACTTTAACATCTCATACTCCTCTTTCTTTTTTTCATGTATTAGTCACACAGAATATATGCGAGTGCAGACTACCCGTGATTATAACACACTCCTACTCTCAATTCAACAAGGGGGCCTCAACTACTCTCCTCCAAAGCCACCATTTTACACCTCCCAAAATCCCTACAGGCATCTAGATGCATTGGGGCTGGTACAGATTATCTTTCTCTGCTAAAATCCAGGCATCTCCCACCTGCAAGGCACGTTTCACAAATTCTGGCCCTTGTAAAGCGAAAGTTGAGGTTGGCAAAGGATTCAGAGCAGTGATTTTACATTGTCTGCTCATCGGAAGATTTCACAAATCCACACAGGCTGCATGGCCAAGCTTTACACATGCTGCTACTTCTAGATATTCCTTCCACCCCTTCTCTCCAGGCATTATCGATATCATAGCAGGCATTATTAGGTCCAGGGTTTATGTAGTTGTTAAATGCCTCTAAGTAGAAATCTAGAGCCCTTGCAGCTGTACACATTTTCTCTTTAACTAATTACCTAGTCAGAGAGACAGTTTCAAGGTTCAGAAATTTGGTCCTGTGAGTATCCCTGCAAAGCGCTCTGAAGTCATCTGTACACTTCCATTGGGCAGCAGGTCCATCAATGAGAGTCTAGCGACATCCCAAGTACATATCCCACTAGCACTGTAAGTGGTAGGCTTGTATCGTGCCTTGCTGCCAAACAGCATCATTGGCAACTCTCATTGTGACAAGTGTATCATAGAGGACCGTCTCCACAGTAATCTACTGAAACACTTTACTCGGGGGTGGTGTAGAAGGCAAAGCCATGAATCTACTGCGTTTCTAGAATAAAGTAACAGGTTTGAAAATACTATTAAGATACAGTCTGAACAATGAGCTGATGGAAAAAGATTTCCTGACTGATTTCTTCTCCATGCCACTGTTAGTTTGAGCACCAAGGAGGCTGGGAGCACTCTGTTAGCAGATGCAGTGTGCAGAGTCACACCAAAGCTACAGCCCAGGCCACAACAATTGATGCTTCGTTGATTTACGTAGAGCGAACGCAGCAAGGACATAGGCAGTGCAAGCTTCCTCAGCCCTTCAACCTTCCTCTGCCCTTCAACTGAGAAGAGTTCTCCCACCATGTTATGTTATGTTATGTTATGTTAAATGGCTATTTATAGAGCGCGCAGCTACTCAATTGAGTGTCCCGGCGCTGAAGCAGGATGAAGGCTTAGCTAAGCAGTGTGATCCCCGCACTGGATATTAAAGCTGAAACAACCAAGTTTTCAGTGATTTCCTAAATGCAAGGAGATCCTGAGTCAACCTTAAGTCCACTGGTAGATTGTTCCACAATTTTGCTGCTTGCACCTGGAAGGAGCGACCCCCGATGCGTGCCCGGAGGTATCTGGGGGTCAGAGCCAGCTGAAGTGCTGCAGACCTAAGTGCACGGTGAGGGTGGTAAAATTGAACTCTCTTCACAATGTACCCAGCCCCTATGCCGTGGAGAGCCTTAAAAGCCAAAACCATGGCCTTGAAATGGATCCTTTTGCGGACAGGGAGCCAGTGTAAGGATTCAGCTGTGTGGAAATACGAGCTCTGGGGCCAAGCATGAGTATTGCTCTTGCTGCAGCGTTCTGAGTCACCTGCAGTCTTGCCAGTAGATACTCAGGCAGCCCCAGGTAGAGTACATTCACGTAGTCCAACCTGGAGATTATTAATGCCTGGACCACTGTTTTTCTGTGGGTGATAGACAGGAGGGGCAGGAACTGTTTCAGCATTTTGAGCAGGCCAAAGCAGGAACCGGCCACTGATTGGATCTGTGCCAGCATGGAAAGATTATCATCCAGGTTCACCCCTAGATTTTTCACTATCTTTACGGGGGATGTGGGGGGGGACTTGACAGCAGGCCACCAACTGCGCCAAAGGTTGCTGGGGCGGTGGCCAAAGAAGATAATCTCCGATTTACCAAGATTACATTTAAGCTGGTTGCACTGGAGCCAGGAGAATACTTCTGTTAGATAGCTGTTAATCATGTCTCCCTTGAAGTCCGTGTCTTTGTTGCAGGTGAAGAGCAGCTGCGTATCGTCGGCATACGATATTATTTTTGCTCCATGGTTCTCAGCCAGAGTTGCTAGAGGTGTCATATATAGATTAAAAGGATTGGGCTCAAAATAGAGCCCTGGGGCACACCCACCTCTAGAGGGGGATAGGGGCAGCAAAGGTGGGGCCCACACTGTTTGCTGGCGGTCCTTTAAAAAGGAGGTAAACCAATTGAATACCGTACCTTCGAACCCACACTCCCGAAGTCTCAGCAGGAGGCGGTTGTGTGGGACGGTATCAAAAGCCGCAGATAAATCCAGCAATATCAGTATGGCTTTGCCGCCTCTATCCACTACCTCCTTTATTGCTTCAGATACTTCCAGGAGTGCCGTCTCTGTGCTGAAGTTAGCCCTGAAACCAGACTGACTCTGGTGGAGTAGAGTGTTAGTTTCGACAAATGCGGTGGTGACATGGTTCACCACTTTTTCCAAGGCCTTAGAAAAGTAGGGAAGCAGAGATATAGGCCTGTAGTTAGAGGCTAGCTCAGGATCCAGAGTTGATTTTTTTAATAGGGGCAAAATTTTGGCTCTCTTCCACCTGTCAGGGACCTGACCCGTCTTCATGGAGAGATTCAGGATCTGGTTGACCGCTGGATTAATAATGTCTGCGACTGATGCAAGAGTAGGGGCTGGGCAAGGATCGGAGGGTGAGCCGGATTTAAGGCCTTTCATGATTTCTAGAGTTTTTTCCATTGAGATCATTGGAAACTGTTCAAAAGAAGGTCCTCTAACTTGTATTTGTGAGGAGTTTGGCGCACCCTTATCACTCTGCACCAGAGGAGTAGTCGGAAAGGACTCTTGGATGCTTACAATCTTGTCATGAAAGTATAAGGCCATGCGACTCGTCCATGCCTCAGTAGGAGTAAATGGCTTAGCTACCACTGCAGGGGAGGAGAAATCGCTAACTATTTAAAAAATTCCTTATTTTTGTTCGATGAAAGTTCGATTTTGGTGGAAAGAAAAGATTTTTTTGCCTCGAGAATTTGTTTAAAATAGGCTTTTAATGCCTGTTTGTAAATTGTTTTATCATTGTGGTCAATGTTTTTCCGCCAGGTCCTTTCGAGGACAAGCTTATGAAATCTACTGGACTCTGAGACTAAGCATACTAGGGCAGACAGTTGGGAAAGAATGACAGACAACAGATGGCGTACTCAGAGCTTTAGGTATGGCTCATACATAACTAACAGCCACCATATCTCCGTGAATCATACCATTTTCTGTGCCAAAGCAAGAGCTTTCAACTCAAGCCAATCCCTTCAAGAGCATAGCTCCATTAGGAGCCTAGGAGGTCACTTCCACCTGATTGGGAAGAGGAGCACAGGTGGAGCAGATAAAGGCCTTATCAAGTCATTGCACCATATGCACTATTGGAGCCAGCATCTAACACCTGTCCCATGCTGTCTGTGCTGGAAGACTGCTCCTTTTTCTCCAGTTTGCAACAACAGGACCATTGAGATGAATAAGCCAATAGTTCAAGTGAAAGATAACGAAGAAAGCCTGTCAGATTATACTCTTTAACAGAGAATAGATGCAAGACTGAGACGCTGGGCAAGGGACACGTGGAATCTGACTACATCCAAGACCAACAAATTGGAGGTCTTGGTGCCCTGGAGAAGTTTATACTTGTCAGAGACTATTTTTTTCTTCATATCGGGGCAGAGCTATCCTGCTTTTGTGACCTACTAATGTCCACAGTTGCTTGCTTCGAGGTACCTTCACTGCTATCTTAGGGAAAACAAACTGAGATCATACCTAGCTCTGTGACTTCTGAAGCTTTGACCACCCCAAAACCATGCCTGTTACAGGTTTGGACTGTCAATAAGTGTATTATATTGAAAGCGGGTAAAGTGAAGGCAGAATTTAATGTAAGTATCTATGAGAAATCAGGTATTTGGTTGAGTGGGGTGAAATCCTACTTAAGCAACAACCACAAACCTTGTCAGGCTGAATCACGAAAAGCCACAAAATTAACCTGGTAGCTTGGCACAAAAGCTTAACTTAGAGCCAATGTGTAAAGTATCTATGCAGTACTTAAATAGTGATAAAGTGAAAACACAGCACAAGAAAAATCCCACACCAATTTAGAACAAGCATTGGCATAGCCAATAGGTCTTGCCTTTGGGACCTTATGTGTTTAGCCAGAACTTTTGGCTATGTTGTAGAGCATTGTGGCTGCTGTGCATTATGTTGAAAAGTTATAATAAAAAGTGTTAAGCATTTTTGTTACCTTTATACAAACCAAGACGACATTATATACAACTGAAAAACCTGATTAAAAAAAGATTTTAACTTAAAAAATGTCTTCTAGTTTTTTTGTACTTGCACTGCTGGCAACTTCTTCCTGCCTGTTCTCATGCTTGTTTGTTATAATTTTTTTTGTTATGGGGGAGCGGGACATAAATAACGGTGCTTGAATTGGAAAAATAGGAGTGCAGGTACCCTATATCAGAGTACCTGCTTGCAGTGGCGGCTCGCATAGGGCGTGCTGCGGGGCAGTGAGGCGGGGCGGGGGAGGGGCAGGTGGGTAGTAAACTCGGAAATACGCCGGAACGGAGGAAAGTAATTATTACGTTCCTCCGTTCCATCGTATGTCTGAGTTTACTACCCCTCACCCTGCCCCTCCCCCGCCTCACCGCCCGCAGCACGCCCTATGCGAGCCGCCACTGCCTACTTGCTTCTGAGAAGTGTCGGAACTTTCCAATTAAAAGTATTGGACCTCTGCTGAGAAGGGCCGGTACTGTCCCTCTCAAAATAAAGAAGTGCAGGTACTCAGTACCTGACAGTACCGGCCTATTTAAAGCACTGCATTGTGGACAGGGCGGGGAGCTCGCAATGCCGCTCAGAACGCCAGCCGGCTGCGTCCCAATCCATCATGGATGCTAAAGCCCAACCGCACAGAATATTTCACCTCTGTATGAAATGTGCGTGTCCCTGCTGCTGACACCGTTTATTGGCGGTAACAGTATAAAAGAATTCATAAATGACTGGCTCCTTAACTTTAACGGGACTGTGATCAGACTGGATTTTTACAATTTCAGAAGTGCAACCACGTGCATTGCATTAATATAATAAACCATTACTTGATGGCCTGCTCTGTTGTATCAGTCGCGTTGCAAGGATGTGATGGGCCCCATTCTAATAAGGAAACTGGACCTCCATCCGCTGACTCAACAGTTAAAAAAACACATCTATTATTGGCGGTGCAGTGGGGCCCGGTGCCACTGCACCTCCTGCATTGCTGATGATTACGCCTCTGTTGTATGTGGTCCGACTATTGGCGAAGGCAGTGAACCTGTTGTAGGGGGGCCGCATTGAGCGCAGAAGCCCAACGTCTGATAGCAGCAAAGCATTGTAGGTGGTAAAAACACAAAAAATGCGTGTGGCGTGTTGAATTTCTATGTTTTATTCTTCTCTGAATCACCCTAAGACATTAACAGGAGTCTGGACTGCTTCTCTTCTCCATACAATAGAGTCCGACTCCTCAGACATGCCCCAAAGCGGGGAAATGTAAAACCCGCAGAGGAAGTCGAGTGACAATTGAATGCAAATGGCAGATCAGGCTGGGGCACCCGTAGGCTGCTTCCTCCCCGACTTACACCGAACTGCACGTGCAGCTTTGCATTTCACAGCCTGGGAGGGGTGCTGCTGTCCAGGGGCGCTCGAGACTCGACCCCGAGGACACAGGGGTGAGGGTCATTCTCACCAGCCACAAGACAATGTGCTCCTGGGACCTGGTGCTTAGCGGTCCATGATGCAAGCACACTGCCCCGGGTGAGGCACAGGGACCTCGAGGCACCTGCTAATGCTACACTCATGTCTACAGCGGTGCCTGGAAAAAAAGGAACCAAGACACGCGCAAATAATGATTTACCCAGGACTACACAATAAGCGCTTCAGCGCCTCGTCAAGGGTTGTGTGCGCTATATAAATTCAATTACAATACAAGACAATTTAGCTATGCGTGAAACGTAGGACTGGGAGAGGAGGTCGTGCTTCCTGGCTGTATACCGCATTCTTGTCTCTTATCTGTGAAATTAAACAGTTGTGTAAAATGCTCAAGCAAATCCGAAGTTTGCCCCATGTAAACGATTCAATCTTAGATGAATTAATCCCTGCATTGTTTGTTTTTATTTGTTGACTGAAAGGCACTCAATCGGATGAACAGAGAGAACACTCTATTCGCACTTAACTGGCAGCCCCACTACAGTAGACTTAGGGGCCTAATGTTGCTTAGATCCCCTCCTGTTTCATACACATGTGGCATGAAACCGTTCATAAACAGCGGTAAGTGGGAAATACTTTCTACAGCCGAGTGAAGACTTTCAACAAAAAGCCCGTGAAGGGCGAGGGGGCTATCTACATTCTTCAATGCACAGGATGTGTAGCTCAACAGGGCCCCCTCAGCCTTTCATACTTCCGACATCTATAAAAGTAATTCAGTTAACTTGGGAAGTAATGTTACAAAGCAATATTTTTGTGTGAAATTACCACCTTGTTAGCGATGCCAATGGCATATTAGTGAACGAAGAACCTGGAATTATTTTGGGGTTGCTACTTGTTAAACCGAGATTCCGCCTAGTTGATCTGACACGAATGGCTGAATCTCTTCTGTTCGTGCTATATTCAAGCGCTAGCTTGACGGGGCTTCCGATGTAAGAAAGACATCTGAGCCTGGATTATTATCCTGTTCAACCAGCAATAAGCACTTTATTGTCCTAGGGGCGAGCTGGGTAGAAAATAGGATGAGCTGTTCTTTGACGGGAAAGCAAGGCGTGGTTGTAGTTAACATTCAATCCTGGCACGCTACACTGCTAGACCATGCGACCCAAAAACCAGGACATTTCCCAAAAATAGAAGAACTACATCAATTTTACATCAACGAAGTGGCAAAGAATGACAACCCTCATTAACACAGAAGAGGCACTAAGAAAATAAATAAAGTGTTATGTTCAAAACCAGCATCATACCTGTTAATTAAATTGCTAACTTATAACAGCTGCTAACTAGCCCTGATTTGGAAACACCTAATAAAAGGCTCCCATTGTTTTAAGTTGACCCTCTCCAAAAACCGGGACATGACCCAAATTTGTGGAGACAGCTGTTGAAAAACCGTGACTGACCCGGCAAATCCGGGACGCCTGGTCACCCTATAAACTGCCAGTGCAAAGCTCCCGCTGATGTCATATCTGCCACACACATTCACCTGCGCCACACCGCCCTGTTCTTTGTAGTCTTATGCCCTGCTACGGGAATCCATTTCAGATGCCCGAGACCCCTGCTTTCGACCTTCCCGTTCTGTTGCTCAATCCACGTAAAGACCGGCTGTGCTACCTGCTGCTCATGACACCCCTCCTGTTTTAAGCTGCATCTACAAGTGCCCCTTCGGCCACGGTGGCTCTGTCCTCCATGCTGCATGTGCCCACTTTCCCTGGGGCCATGTCCTGTGCTGCTCTCCTGCAGGGCCGCCTGTAGCCATCCAAGCCTTGCGTGCTCCCCTTGCCCTGCTGCCACTCCCGAGCTGGTACGTCCAGTGGACTCTTGCCATCCTACACACCATCGTACGGTACCTATGTACATCAAACCAGTCAGTGCCCCGCTCCATGCCGCACGCCGCCTCCCTCGGCATCCCACCCCGCCGCAGACCGGGCCGGCTCCCAATCCACATCCGCGTGACAGGAGGCCGCAGATAACAAAGGCCCGTCTGCCCTTAGAGGGCAGCGCTGATCAAACAGGCTGGCCGGGCTTACACATTCAGGGCCCACTTCACACCCGGCAGCACGATAATTAATGAGCCACTACTACCTAACACTCTTAGTAGTATTCTTCATATATACCCAGCGCTTTAGTTGTACAAAAATGATGCTTACAATAAGTACTTAAGGGGGACTTAAGAGGGGGGTACGAGGGCATGTCACGTGATCACACTGGGTGGGAATGAACTTTCTAGGCAGCCCAGTGAAGAGCTGGGGTTCGCTTCAAGCTCGCTCACAGTCAAGTAGTGAGGGGAGGGGGTGCCACGGTGCTTGTTCGCACCATAAAACCGCGCCTGGCCGAGCAACAGCCGCCGAGCCCGGCAGCATACATTAGCCGCCTTTGAAGTGTAATGCGTCTGAAGGGCATGTTTAAAGGAATAAAGACATTTCACATAATCTTGGCACCGCTTCAAAAAGTGTGCTTTGGAAAAGCCCTTGCGTAGTTTGTAAACATCAGTGTGCTTATAACAAGCCCGGAAGTGGTGCGCGCGCGAGCGAAAGTGAAAGTGCCGCGTTTGACCATATGTTTCCAATTAACGCGACCGCGAGACGCGCGCGATAATTGGAAACATATGGCGCTCATGCTCGCTCCCGCGGACCCTAGGCCACAAGAGAAAGAAGGCGGGATATGCACCCGCATTTGGCCAATTGCGTGCTGTCTTTCTTAGAAAGACGCGTGCAAAGGCCAATAGCGGGTGAAGAAAACAAAAGCACACGCACGAGCGTGTGTTCCAAAGTTTAAATCCTTAACTAAATGTCTCGCAGAGCAACGCATGCGCGCTGACTCAGGCGAGACCTAAAAATAGAGTACGTTTTAATAAATTATTTGACATCAAAACAACAAAACTCTAATCAGTAGAACCAGAGTCATGAATTTTTAAACTGTAAGGTGAAAAATCGTGCCTCAAAGATCACAGCACCAAATCAATAAAAACATTTACCAAAAAAAAAAAAAAGATCAAAGCACCAACCGTGTACATCTAGTCAGGCAAGACCGGGGCAAAGTTAAAAGTTATGGCCAACTCCGATGGAGCCCCGTTTGGATACTTAAAGTGGATTGGGCCTGGTCTCCGCTTACCTTCGGCTTAGAAGAAATTTTGAAGAAAAATGTCTGAGAAGGTAAAGTTCATTGGGACAAAGAAGCAGGCGGTGTCCAAGGAGAAGGCGTCATTGTCGGGGAGCCGCTGGGCGAAGTCACTGTGAAGAGTTGTTTGTTCTGACTTAATCTCTTGGGTGGCAAAATAAGGGCTGCAGGCCCAATAGTAGCATTTAATTTACTTGCCCTGGGTATGGGTTCTGCTCATTTTTCTGCCGTCCGTTTTGCTTTTTCTCCTTATTTTTCTGCCCTCTGTTTTGCCTTTTTCTGCTTTTTTCTTCCCACCGTTTCAAGACCTGGCTTTTCGAAAGAGACCTCACACCCCAGTGCCCAGATACCCCCTGGGGAGACAGTACTGAGCTCTACAAATGCTGATTGATTGACTAGGCACATATAAGTAAATTAAATATGCCAATCAGGTGTAAACCAGTTTTACTATGTTGTAGGGAGTGAGCACAAGCACTTCAGCACTGATTAGCAGTGGCAAAGTGCAGAGTCCTAAGGCCAACCAAAACAAATTCAGCAAAACAGGAGGGGAGAAGGGAAAATGTTTGGGGGAAGACCACTCTAAGGCTGACAGGTCTAACAGTATGTATGTATATAGGTATATGGTTTCTATTGCATGTATCTAGACAAAAGACAGTGGAGCACTGTACATGATCAAAGACAAGCATAAAGTCAATGAGTAAGAGGAGATGGTGCTAGGCTGAGGGTGAGTAATGTTTCGTGATGAAATACTGAGATATGGACAGTGATGTGGGCCACCCTGCATGAAAGTGGTACTTATGGGAAAAGTATAATTTCTATACGATATGTCCATTTTACTCAATTAAAGGCTTTTATGTTAATATTTCGGACTTTAAAATATTCTACCTTTCAATACCCTACATTCTCAGTACTTATCCTGTTCCTATCTTACCTCAACACGGACCACCCCATATTAGTGGCTACTGCCATCAGTGCAAAACTTGAGTACACTAATGCACGCGACGTCGGCCTGACAGTCTTCAAAACTTACTTCTCAAACATATGCTGAAATCCATACATTGGTTTCCCACCGTACACATAAATGTATCATGGGAAATGCCCCAAAATTCAGTGATACACACCTGGATACTGCCTTTGTTTATTGGACAATGCCATCCCTGACATAAGTGAAATTCTCCATGCTCCACGTAAAACAATTGGAGATAGACATTCTGGGGTGGATAGACTACAGCTACTGAAAGAGCTCACTAACCTTGTAAAGGCAACTGAGCAAGATTCCGCAGAGCACCCCAAGCAAATCTTTTGTGAACTAACGCATGCCCACCATGGCTAGACAGGATTCACCATAGGGCTATTAATTTTTCAAGGGTGCACTATAGAAATGTTTTATTCATTCTTTAATATGATTATATGCTCTGATATTAATCAAATCAAACAAATTGAGATCCCAGTTTGCTTTTTGTCATGTGCCCCAGCCTTATGTGCCATTGTGATCCCATTGTATATTCATGGCGATCTGGCGCACCTTTCTATACATGTAGGCTTTGGTGTAATTATCAAACATGTTGCTCCACTGGTCGTATGGTCCTTTGACTGTCGATTGGCAGTGTGCTGAAGGAGCTGGAATCAGCACAAGAAGTTATCTTACAGTAAGACCAATTTGACTTCACAAAAACAACAGAGAGGATGGTCTCTGAGCCATGAAGGTTTATTAGCAGATTAATAAAAGGTACAAATATTAATCTTTTATAAATCAATCTATCGAATGGCCTTGTATATAACATATATTATTCAATCTGAAGTTATATAATTATATATAATAATCTAGATACCAATGCAAATCATAACAATGTAAAGTATGCAGAACAGAGTTACTATTGGTTCCATAAAGGAACTTCTTTATTCTAAATAAGCATCAAGAATATCAAGAGGAAATTCTTGTATGAGGAATGTGTCAGTCTGAAGTGAACCAAATTAAGGTTCATGGGGAAAACTGAAAGGGTCAAGAGTCAAGCTTAAGAACCAAAGGTAGAAGCATCAGCAGAGTTAGGGGAAGGTCTTCCTTTCAAAAATTGTTTAGTTAACGTGCATACTGCATAAGCTAATGTGCACATAACGAATATATCACATGCAGCTTCTGTATGTGTATATTTTGCCACATGTTTACACACAAATTAGTATTTTAACACAAATTAACATACGGTTAGTAGTGATTATGGAGCACTAAATTCTGCTTCCCAAGTGGCTTCATAGAGTCTATATGGTGCGTTTGGTAAGTAAGTTAATATTTATGATATGCCTAGTTAATAAAAACCATTGCATAAAAAAAGAGCATAAAAAATAGAGCAAGCAATGTATGCATAGCTAAATAAAACAGACAGTGTTGTCACATCATTATCTCGTTCACGTAAGATACTGAGGCTGTCTGTAAATTTTCTTCGCTCCGGATCTATAGAATCAGGTCTCTTATAACAGTTCTGAGTTTCTATAATCACAGTCTCTGATGGCCTTATTTCTTTGCTTGTGCGTGATTTGTTTCAAATCAAATTTGCAGTGAGCGAAGGTCTCTGCACTTAGCACCGTCAGGTTAAAATATTAAAACAATCAGTTAGCACTTTTCAGTTAAAACCGCTTTTAAGATATATGCAAAAGTGCACAGGAGGTTATAAGTTGCTGTCCTTTGTTTCAATGTTATATTCCTTCTCTGTCGCCTTTAGTTTCTTTCTCGCCACATCGAGGAAGCGAACTAGACAGCAGGCCAGCCGGATGTCCTCTCCGTCAAAGCAGGCCTTAACTGCCTGTCTGCAGGTTCTAATGCATAGCCTGTTCCAGGCGGGTTTTAGTATTGATCTTCTTTCCCTGTCTAAGCGTTTGCATGTGCAGACAATGTGTAGAATATCTTCCTTAGCCTCGGCACACAGTCTGCATGGTGTTTTAGATTGTGGCCGTTTCCATGGCGGTAAGTGCGGCAGTATTGGTAGAATGCCCATCCTGAAGTGCAAACATTTTTCTTTTTTGGTCCTGGTAAATCCAGACCCTAGATAGGCTTGTGTGGAGCAGCTTTTATAGCTCTGGATAACGAACCATCCATGTGCTCTTTCAGACAGGGAGGCTTTGTCCTCGAGATTGGATACCATTTTTACTGTTTTGTTGACAAGCTCCTTGAAGGTTTTATGGATCCCAATTGTGTCCCAGTGAGCTTCTAAGGCCAAGCTGGCCAAGGAGTCTTTTAAATAAATCAGAGCTGCACAGTCTTTTTTCCGGTTGAGTTCATTCCATAAAAATTCATTTAGTGAGCCTGATTCTGCCCCTTTAATTTTGTGCCAGCATTTCAGGTAGGCTCCATTTTGTGCAGTCTGTTGTTTTGAAATGCCGAACTCTAGCCTGATTTGGGCTGGTGATGTATAGCGTGGGAGATTAAAAATGATTCTCATTGCCTTTGTTACTGTCCTGTCTAGGGTGTCGGCATCTCGCCCTCTGAGGTGCTCGCTTCCATAAGTGATGGTGCGTTTGGACAAGTGAACTTAGCTTAGTTAACCTTGAGAAAGACAGATTAAAAAAGAGCAAGCAGTGCATCAGACTGTGTGCTTTGGCGTCATAGGCATGAGCAGTTCGATGCTCTACTGTAGGAGAATGTGCAGCACAATGTACATGGAAGCACACTCCATATACATAGTACATACAGGCAGAATGAGCACCAGGGGCCGTATTATAGAAAGTGCCCCACGGGGAAACAAGCATGTGTGCCTACTTTGTGCACCCCTGGGGCACTTTGGTATTACAGAAGGGGCTGCAGCCACTTGTCTATTGCACAGATGGCGCTGGCGGATATGTAGCACCAGCACTATCTCAAGAGGACATTCCCCAGGAGTCTCTTTACCTCTGCACCCGCGCCGTGTTATGGACACTGGTGCAATGGCAAAGAATCTGTCAGGAGGCACACTAAAAGTGAGGCCCAAAAAGATGGCCCACTGTCAGTGCGCCCCCTGATGGCAGCCCTCTGAAGGGGGCAAGAGGGTCCCATGGACCACCCCAGACATCCCCTTGCAGGCGGGTGAAGTCACTCACTGCACCCGTCTGCAAGGAAATCTCTAATCCCTTTTAAAAGTGTAGGCAGGTTGTTACCTGTACATTTAAACATGGAGCGGCTTAAAAGCAGCTGCTCCGTGTTTCACTTGAACGCGCTGCCCCCAGGGTACACTTTCCCTGTTTGTACATGGCGCACTTATTTCAAGGTGCACCGTGGCGCAGACAGGAAAAGTGTGCCCTGTCTGTAATAAGGCCCCAGGGCCATCTGATATACCATACGTGTTGATAGTTTATTCCTGAAGCATATTTTACATAAAAATAGATCGCCTCAGAAAAAGAAATCAGCGATTTGATAAAATAGAAATTCTAGTATGTATTCAATATCACGTTTAAGTGTTCAAGGCCATTTCTTTAATAGCGCATTTGGAATTTTATGTTTAAAGATTCCATAGAAACCGTGGGAAGCAGTTAACTAAAGAGAGGGAGATGAAAAATAGGGGGCGGAGATTACTAATATCATTGACATTTTTTAATTTGGAGGGATATTATTTCTTATTTGCGCATGATATGGCGATATGCTGGGATGTTCAATGTGGGGGAGCCCAAACTTCAAGTCTCTGTGAAATTAAGTGAATTTGACTGATTTGTTAAGAGGCATACTTCTGTTTAGTGTAATTGTACATCTTCATGAAACGAATGGAATTCCATCACACGTCTTCAAAATGATTACAAAAAACATGTACCAGTTGGAAATTACTATATGTCATTGGATTCCCTGAAATCTATGAATCTCTTAAGAATGAAAAAGGTGTTCTTGCATGGGTGAATTGTTCAAAAGCCTTTATGCCATATGGTCAGCTTTCAATCAATTTTCTAAACATTCTATGTCTTGGACAAAGAAGTGGGAAGGGGACAGTTGGGACAGGGTGTGAGGCAAGTAATGTCAAAATTGAATTAGGTATGATATCAAATCGGTCAGATGCCAAAAAGAGGATTAAAACTGGTGCAGAAAGGACCAACTCACAATATATTGTGGAGAAATGACACCAACAGAGTTCCACTGAAAGATGCAGCCAGGTGCCTAGCACAGAGATTGTGGTAAAGCATAGGTATCCCACAGGACTTGGGGACAACCTGTGTGAGACACACCTCTCATACAGATTATCTCATGATGTCTAGAGACATCAAATCATTACAATATTCAGATCTGAGGCTAGACTGAGTTTGGACAGACATATTTTTCAAATGTGTCTTTTTTAACTTTATAACTTATGTGTCTTAATATCCACTGAATAGGTTTTCCTTCCCCTTCCTGCCTGTCTTCACCTCAGCCTTCTTTCTCTGTTTGTTCTCTCAGTTTTCCACCTCATCCTCATCATCCCTCTTTCTGATTCTTTCACAGCCTATTTCATTTTTCTTCTTTTTTCCAGCCTCAATCTTTCTGTCTTAGCTTTGCTTGACTTCACCATTCTCCCTTATTCCGCCCCCTTATTTAGCCTTTCATTCACTCCTAGACTATTTTAGTCCACTTTGAGCTCCACACGAGGTAATCTTCTGGACTTTCTTCAAGAAATAAGGGAGAACTAGCCTTCTCTGTATCACAGGCTTGGCAGGTTAATTGTTTGCCTTTTCATGTGGTATCCCATAGACAAATGCAAAACCGATTTAAAGCAGCAACAGGGGCAGTTCTTCCACTATGATGGCATGGGGTCCCCTCAAGGGCTGGACCACTGCTCATCTCAGTGGGTCAAGCAAGCAGTTAAGCCCCTTCCGACAGTCTGCTACTATGACTCTAGTCAGCAGCTGGTACTTAGTAGTAGTTGCACTGGCTGATTGATCCAGAAAGGAGTGGGAACTCAGCTTGATGCAGGTGATGATGTAGTCCCACTTTCTACCACCACAGTCAACAGCTGTTATGCTGAAGTACTAGCCGGTGGTAACAGTCATGTCAGCAGATAAATAGAGGCCACAATTCTTATGCTTCAATAGTACACAGTGCTCTGCACTTACACTCACCATCAAATACAGCACACAGTGGGCTTTGCATGGATGGTTTGGTTGGTATGGGGGAACAGGAAATTAAACCTGGTTCTTAAGGAGGACTAGATGAGATCATTATCTGACATCGTATTGACTTACCCTTTTTTATTCTTCCTCAGGTGGTGGGTCAGATTGACCAGCTAACGTCAGACTTTGAATTCGACATGGAGCCAGATGACTGGACCACAGCCACGGTCAGCAGCACATCGAGTAGCGAGAAGGGCGGGTTCCTCTTTGATCTCAGCCACCTAGATTTCATGAGCTCCGACATCCTTTCTGACAGCTGGGAGTTCTGTTCTTTTCTGGAGGCCTCCACTCCATCGGACTCGGGTGATGGTTCAGGGGAGCAGCCCGGTCGCCCACCTGACTACCGACTAATGAACGGGGGATTGATCCCTAATGGGCCTGGGGTGGAGACCCCAGACTCCTCCAGTGAGGAGACCTTCAGCTCTATCCCCAACCATCGGCCTCCACAGAGGACTGCAGGCACTCGGGAGCGCGTACGCTTCAGTGATAAAGTGCTATACCATGCTCTCTGTTGTGATGATGATGAGGAGGACCCAGATCGGGATGCAAGTAATGATCAGGTAGTGGAGGCACCACTGAGATGCTGGGACAAGCAAGGTGTGGCAGCTTCACCTGGCATTCCTGTTGCCACTTCCAAGCTGCTACGGCCTGCCTCAAAACAAATCCATGTCACCGGAGGGGTCCCTTATGTCACCAGTGGTCAGAGGAAGGTGACGAAGAACAGCAGCACGCAAACAGTCTTGGACAAGAGTACCCAGACGGTGCTGCCATATGTATCAGATAAACAGAAAGCAAAAGGCAAAAATTGAAGTCAAAAGAACATACACAAAAAACTAATTTATTAATATATGAACTTGCAGTTTAAAAATATTTAATTCATTTAAAAATTGGGAAAAGTATGTAACTACCTAATGTCACTTTTTTGAGGCTCAGGGAATTTTATGGTTTTACTGAATGGAAGATAAGGAAACAAAAATGTATGAATAGTCTATAGGATAAAGTTCTATGGTGCTGCAAAAGACCCCTCAAACCTTGAGTCTACCGGGGCTCTGGACTGAGTGCAGTGGTGGTCTGGTTTTCAAGTGGTGTGCTTCTGTGGAGTGAACGGTTGCCCTCTGCCGCTTCATCACAAGCAGGATTTCCAGCAGCAGGCACATAACAAGAGGTGGGCAAGCCTGGCATGCAAGGGTGCTGGTTATGTTCCCCTAAGGTATTTCGACTGGACCTCTGCGGCCTCTCTGCATGGGATCCCGCACTCTTTGTCTCACATTGAGAATATGCTGTTGTCTTTTTTTTGTAGATTTGCAGATGCTGTTAGAACGTCTTAAAAATAAAGAAATATGCGCCCTTATCATAAATATATCAACAAGTCTTGGGTCTTGGATTTAACTGATTGGTGGTCTCAATGGTTTAGCGATGGTTTCTAGTAAAGAGTTATACGATACTGGATGGGAATAGACAATTTCGAAGACCTAGGCCCAGCACACAAAGAGGGTTCTCAACATTTTATTGAAATCAGGTGCCGAACAATACCTATGCAGTGGTTCAGAGGTTACTGCAACAAAACCACACCAAGCTACACAGATAAACTAGTGGTTCTCCAATCAACAATCAAGTATTGCAAATCTGAACAAGGAGTCCTGATGGTGCAGATCCAGAGAGGGAGATCAGGGAGAACAGACAGACCAGGGCATAAAAGTGCCATGGAGGCAAGGAGGCAGGTAAGGAAGGGGGTCTGCTTATATCCGGGACACAGAATCATAGTATAAAAAAAGAGTGAGGACAGACTTAGGAAAGATGACAGAAAGGCAATAAAAGGGAGAATGGGTAAGAAAAATTCATATGGGTTAACATGTCTTTCCTGTGTTTGCAGTACAAAAAATATGAAACAAAAGATTGCTGTTGCCAGAGTGTGCAGGAATAAGAAGTAAAAAGTAAACTGTGTCAATAAAAGTGATAAATAAACATAAGAAGACTGAATGGCTGCAGCAAAACGTGCAGCGTCATCATTGCCATATCAGACTAACACGCATTCAGTAGTCTGGAGTGAGTTCCCCATCTGAAGTATTGTGTTTTGTTCTTAAGACCCCATTTCTGGTTGGACTCGGAATGGTAGAATTCTTTAATTGGGCTTCCAAAATGGAGCATGGTTTGCTCTATGCATCGAGCCTTTGTGTGTTGACACAGGTGCCTAAGATGTGCGGAACATCTGAGGGAAAGAAGAAGACACAAGATGGAGTAAGGGTGGAAATGAGTGATAGGAAATGTAGAATGCAGCTTTGACAAGTAAACCTCTTGCTTCTGACTCAGACAAAAAGGGATGTTTGTCACTGGAAACAATATGAAAGAAAGTTAAGATGGGCGCAAAGAGATACAGTCAAAGGTTTCTGTAGACCTACTAAAATCCCTGCAGCCAGATGCTGTACATCGGAGTTCTACTACAGTCTGCTGCTGAACATTTCAGGTCTAATTGCAAAGCACTGCCCTTCAGGTGTTCAGATTTTAAACAAAAGTACATAACAAACATTGTTGCATTCTTTTGATGAAATCCCATTAGACTTTTCTAGGTGCTTCGAGGACCGAAGACACAACGTTTCTTTTTTTCACACCATGCACAGGACCTTGGCTCTCTTTGGACTTCTCCTGGACGCCATTGTCGTTTGATTTGTTTCTGCAGCTAAGCCTTGCATGACATTTCAGAATTTTACAATTTCATGTGTTGTGCTTTAAATCCATCGCTTATAAGACGCAAATAGAGTCCATTTGATGACTTGTTAAGTACTGACGCAGCTATTTTGGAAGCAAAAACACCTCCCACAAAATGTATTACCAGCATCTGGAGCACATTTGTAAACACATTGAAATCAGGCCCTCACTGAGCCTAACAATCAGCATAGATTGGTCATGCCCTTCCAGCTCTGGTGGAAAAGCCTGTGCTCTTGACCTTGTCAAATCTGGATTGATGGCAAACCCAGGCCCTTAATTTCTTTAAATCAACACTTATGGTGAAGGCCTGTCTCTTAACAATCAGCGTGAATGAGAAGGCTCAAGTGCCTTACTTCATAACTTAATTCATTTTAAAATAAGCTGATTACAAAAGAGAATATTAAGAAGGAAAATAACACTGATCTGCAAAGGAAAACGAAAGGTATCTGAAACATGTGCTCATCTAATTTTAGAGAGAGCGAAACACTTATGCTCACTGGAGAGGGACTATTCTCAAGCTCCCTATCATAATCTTCCACTCCGATTGAATCACATTCAAGGCGAGCACATATACATTCCACCTTAGGTTTTCCAGATTGCATCTGGCATCATAACAGTATCCCACTAATGTCCACCACACATCAGGCTATATTTAAAGACCATCAATGTGTGGATTACACCTTCACAAGGCTTGCATAAATCCCTTACTCCATTTTTCTGAGAAAGTGAGTAATATTCGAACACAGATCAAGTCCGAGGCAGTGCATGCAGCATGCTATTTCCTCTGCTATATAACTGAGCTATTATTTCAACCCTTTTGAATTCACTGGTCTAAAAATAACTTGCTGTCCAAGTTGAAATCTGGCTCAGCTAGAGATCCCTGTCCTTTTTGTAGTTTAAAACTGGTTTACTCCACTGTTGTCATACCTGTAGGTGACATCCTTTATCATTCTATAACTCAAGGTATAGTTACCCCACCCCCACCCATCAGGCAGACAATGTTATACAAGTCATCAAAAACCAGGTGATGACCCCATGATCCAATCCAATTACCGGTCCCGCTCTCTGCAGCAGCAGCCAAAATAGTAAGAAGGCAATGTTGCTAGGCAACTTTGTTCTGATCTCGTACCAGCTGGGTGCTTGCATGTTGCTCAGACCAGCGTATGTCCAGGTCTTGCAGAGGTCAGGGGTTAGCTGCTTTGAACAATCTGCAGATGGAGAGTGATGGCAGTGGTGTCAATGCTTTGATATTATCACATCTGTCAATGGCCTGTGTCACAATTGACCACCTTACCCTTAGCTACAGATCACAGGAAATCAATCTATCCAGAATTACAACAAAGAGCCTCATTTCTACTCTATGTAACCGAGGCCAATGTTTCTCTGAACCTAACTCAGTGCTTGAGCCTCTTAAATATTGTGGGGCTTATTTACAAGCCCCTTGCGCCACCCTTACGTCACTTTTCCCATGTTAAAAATGACGCAAAAGTGGCGCAAGGGGCTTGTAAATCTGCCCCTGTGTCTCCAGGTATCAACCTTTCTGCACCTACATCTTAGCACCTATGTTGTGCTTCTAGCTAATGTGTAGCACTCACGCTTCTCCTCTGCATTCAAATAGGACAGTTAGTACCAAATAGATGCCTTTTAGTGGCAAGAAACTGTAATGTGTTTACATGTTCTGTACAGGATCCCAATTAACATAACATAGCACCTAGTTATCTGCTTGGAGAACAGTGGCCCACTGTATCATTGTCATTTAAACAGGCAAATTCTTCTACAACTAAACATTTTCCTACCAACAAAGTTGTATTCTCTGGCTATCCGCACGAACAATGCCATTTAAAAAGAATGTACTCTCTTCTCCTCAAATGTTGGTGAAAAAAACGACATGGAATACAAAAGAAGGGGAAAACGTGAACATTTATGTGTTTTACGCCACAGATCTCTCACACTCTGGCCAGGTAGAGCTTAAAAACACAAAGGACTACTTAAATGCTTGTTTTATCTTCCTCAGCTTATAACACACTTTTGGGGTGGTGCCGGGGTGCATTCATCAACAACTGAAAAAGCATTTCATCTAAAGTAATAAAGAATGTGAGGCCCAAGCCAAGTTCAAGAAAGGAAAAATTGATCAGCTACTCACCACAAAGTAATTTGAAGAGAATTGATTAATGAATTCTGGAGATCAAATAGTGTTACTGGTTTCAGTGTAAGTCAATGGGAGTCACTGTTAAAGTGGAAGCGTACCGAGTCCAAATTTCTCAAATGGGGAACAGTTAAGTCAGAAAAAATATGAGAGGTTTTCATCGATATTGTAAGTGGGGTCTGGGAAACCTCACTAGTACACGCAGTCTGAAATGACTTCAGGAAGTACCTCAAGACCTGGCTCTTCGACTGAACCACAGCGCCTCGACAGACCAGCAGCCCACCCCCTCCAGCGCCTTGAGACCCTTATGGGTGAGTAGTCGCACTTTACACGCCACTGATTCATTGATTGATTGACTTGAGGAGTTTGTCCAGAGAACAACTCTGCCTTAGGTTTGAGGTTTTATCGAAGTCACGGATGTGTAATGTTGCTGTGGCCAAGAAGGAAGTAAAACAAAATACTTCAGGTGGCGGGAGGTGCTTCTTCTAGTACAATGCTGGGTTTCAGGTCATTGAACAACACTCACAAGGGCTTCTCTCAGTCGATTCCTCTTCAGCTGGAGTGGAACTATTCTTTCTTGGCTGGCAGGTATCGCAGAGTGAAGCCAATCAAGGCTGAGTGGCTCTGGGCAGCACCAGAGGGAGCTCACAGCTAGGAGGTTTGTGGAAATGGAAAAAACTTCAACTAAGTCATGGTGTTGGCAAAAGAGAAGGAGGTTTTATATTATCTGGTTTGATGAAGTCACTTCACTTCCGTCTTCTAATGGGTCTCAGGTGTTTTCACCAGCTCCAAGGATGGATCACTGGAAATCTGCCATAGAGGCTTGCAGGCTTTGATTCCAGAAAATAAGGCAAGAAAAGTTGGGTAGACGTCTCTCTTTCACGCCTCTTGTACACCCCAAGCATAGACCAGTAAGCAAACAGCTTTCATGTACAAAGAGTGGCTAAAGCAGTATCTGCCCACTCTGTTTTTCTAGGCATGCATATCTACCAGACTTAAGTGGATTCTTGGCAACCTAGCATCAACAGCAAGCCAAGCACTCTACTGGCCCAGTTGTGTGTTGGGCAGTACACTGCTCCATCAATGCAAGTAAGTTGAGTCCAGCAGAGACAGAGGCGCAGGAAAGAGGAGCTCTTCCCATCTGCAAGGTTTAGGCATCAAGAAAGCCCTCAAAAAATAAATTGGCTTCAAAGTCAGTGAGTCCCAACTTGCCACAAAACAGAGTAAAGCTATAATCCTCTCAGCGAAACTGTTAAGTCTTACTAACCATAACCTTCTTCTAATGGGGTCTACTTTCACCATTACCAAATCTTTACTACAGACTGATCTCACATAACTCTGAGACAGTTGGTTAAAGACTACAGACCTGCCAACTTGAAACAAAAAATATTGTGTAAGAGGAGGAGAACCCAGGGCCTAGTCTGTTAGTCTGGAGAGGGCCGTGGCTCTGTGCCTGCACTGGTCAAGAGCCACACATAGCGTCTCCTCCCCCAAACAAAACAAAACCGAATGTTTCTGAGGCTCCCGTCGATCTCCTGGGCAGGGGCGGGTCCCCCGCAATGGCAGAGGAGCGTCGCCCCACTGGCTCAGATCCAGCAGCTGAAAAATAACAATAAGTTTGAGCCAGTGCTGTAGGGAGGAGCCAGAGCCATGGGAGGGGGGAGTAGGACAAGTTCCTGCACTGTAAGGGCGCATGTGTGTTTGGCCGGCCGTCTCAGGCCGGCCAAACACACATGCGCACTTAGGTTTCTCCAACCCAGCTGTATTGAACAGCCGGGCTGGAGAAACAGCACAGACTCCCTGTCCTGTGTGGAGCATCAAAAGAGCCCACTCAGGTCACTCCCCGCCCTGCTCTCATAGCATAGGGAGTCTGATGCTACCCCAGTGCCTGGTGGGACAAGGAAGTAGGAAGAAGACCACCAATGCGCGACGCGGGAGGCGGCCGCCAGCTTCAGGTACGTTTTTTAAAATTTGAATTATTATTAACCCCCGCGTTCTCAATACCGCGCTCCCCCCTGTGCTCCCTCCACCTACTCCACCACTTTTTGTATGTGGCGGTCGCCATTGGTCCTGGGGATATTACAAAATCCCCTCTTCTGTGAGGAGGCTCGTCACACAAGCTGGAAACCCACTCTCAGTCTGGGTTTCCAGCTTACTTTGGTTCCCACCATGTCATATTGTCTCCCCATCGGGTGACTGTGTGAAGGCGTGGATATCGTGTGACATACGGTGGTACCGTGTGAGTTGGCAGGTCTGATACAATCCTAATCTCCCATCCTACTTCCCTCATTTATAAGATGACAGAAGGCTCCAGTTGTTTGAAATAGTTTATTTCTTCTTTGCCTATGATACGCTTACAGTAGCCAGCGCCAAGACACTTATGGGTATTCGAACGCTTAACAAGTTCATTTTACAAAACATGTTCCATTTGTGCTTCAAAAGGATGCTAAGTCATAAGGTAGAACAGGAGTGGCTCCCCACCTGCTGACCTCGCAGCAAATAGCCTGCGCTGTCCTTTCCGAATGATGACCATAGCACCTGTTCTCATTTGCATGTTAATGGATCTTCTCAGCCTAACTGGCAGTGTGAAATTCCACTTAGGCTTGTTCCAGGCAAGGTCAGCTACATATGTTCCACATAATAAAGACAGTGCCAGGCAAGCATTTCTAAGCCGGGTTGGAGCAGACTAGATTCAAGTTAGATGTACCTTCTTTTAAAGTACAATTTGGCAGAAACATTTCACCAAACTGTTTATTTATTAATTGATTTATTTATTTGCGATTTTATATAGCTCAGACTTAGCACAAAGATATTAGAGTGCTTTACAAGAGAGTAGGATGTATGTTCTGGTTACGCATCGTAAAAACAACCTATAAGTATCAGGAAAACAAAGGAACAAACAGTTCTTCCCGGCAAGGGCGCTACAGGACAAGAAGCACTTAGCTAACATTCATAATAAAACCGTTGCAAAACACCAAGGCCTAGATTTACTAGTGCTTTTGCTACGTTTACAACACAAACTCAATCACAAGGGCATATTTACAAAGAAGTGACGCAGTGCGGCTCTGCAAGCAATGTAGCAGCGCCGCACAACATCATTTAAAAAACACAGGGATGCCCCATATTCACAAGAACACGGTACACCCCTGTGTTTTCCCTTGTACCGGTGCTAAAATAGCTGCCAAGTGCCAACGCAGACACCCTTGTGCCATGGTGCAAGGGTGCCTGCGTTGCAGGGATGATTGTTTATGTGCAGGAAGGGCAGAATGCAGCACACATAAAAGAGCAAAAAACAAGGAGAAATAAAAGTATTTTTCCTCATTCCGACACTCTAATGCCTGCCTTTCAATGGGGTTAGTTTTTGGCGCTGCCTCAGATTTACAGTTCCTTGTAAATCTGGGGCAGCGTCAAAAACCAATGGGTGTTGCGGTGGAACGCCCACAGAAACACCTATTGCACGCCCCTTCACGCACAGTGAGGCATAAAAAGGGATTGTATTTACAAGACCATGAAAAGCCATAAAGTATTGCAAAGTTGTGCAGTGCAACCACTGATGAGTTTTGATGCAAATCCCTATCTACAAATTATTGTGGACAAAATTCTACTCCTCCATGGGGCAGGCACAACAGCTGCACTGTACAGCACACATACAAAGTTGGATAAGCCTTATAGCATATTTTTTGTACTGGAAGGGACCCCTTTAGTTTATAACGTTTGTTGCTGAGTTGCATCATGGCCCTAGAGAACAGACAGTGCACAGGCTTCATAACAGGATAGACTGATAGAGGTCTACAGATGAGATCAGCGCAACGTTCCCCACTTTAACCAAAGTATCTCTTCAATTGGGGGATTCTTAGGGGCATATTCACAACAGAATAGAGAAGCGTGGCGTTAAGCAAACATTGCTAACTCCACGCTTCTCCATTCTGAAAACGACGGGATTCACAAGAATGCGGCACACTCCTGCGTTTCCCCTAGCGCTGGCGCTGAGTTCAGCTGCCTAGCGCCAACGCAGGCACACTTGTACCATAGTGCAAGGGTGTCTGCGTTTGGGGAAATGATTGGTTATGTGCAGGCAGGTACTCCTTCCTGCACATAAACAATCTTTAAATGCCGTTTTGTAACTTCTATGTGTGCTGCTTAATGCGGCACACATAGAAGTTGCAAAACAGCATTTTTTGTAAATGATTGTTGTAGGAAGGTAGGATCTTTCTGCATGGTTACCCCCACTTTTATCCTGGTGCTAAGCTGTTTTTGACTAGTCTTACGGGGATCCTGTTAATCAGGACCCCAGTCTCTCTGCTTTCTCCCTTAAATTGTTATGTTCAGTACTTAGGTACATCCCAGATTGGATACTGGGGTGCCCTTATCAGTCCCTAGTATATGGTACTAAGGTACCCAGTAAGTAAGTCCGTTTTTATCCAGGACATAGGTACCCCAGAGGTCCCCCATGGGCTGAAGCTTGTGTTATGCCACCCATGGGAGACCATTCAAACTGTAACTACAGGCCTGCCATTGGAGCCTGTGTAAGCTAGCACCACCTATGAAAGATATAGGTTTCCTATATCTAGGGTCACTGCACTTAAAATCTATAAGTCACCCCTATTGCAGGCTTTGCAATCCTGAAGGCAGTGTGCTTGGTTCTAAGTGTGAGGGGGCCCCTGCATGAGCAGGACACCCCTACAGCCTACAGAGTCCAATCTCCCGGGTTGTAAGTGAAGTAGCCACATACCATATAGCGGGGCACCGCGTAATTACGCGATGACTATCTCGAAATCGGCAGTAGCGAATCCTATCATGTTTGGTATCAAACATGTTGGAGTCATACCCCCACACCGTAAATGGTGTGGGTGGTATGATTCCAAGCCCTGGAAGAGCCCTCCATTAGGCTCTCTGTGCTCCCGGTACCAGTCTTCTAGACCCGGACAGAACAACATGGCTGCTGCCGACCAGAGACACAATTCTGCCCTCCTGCTGCTGAGCCAAGCTCGAGCAGGAGAAGGCAGAACAATAGGTATCCTGTCACAGGGAGGTGTGACCACCTCCCAGACAGGATTTAGTGTATTGGGGCCGGGTGGGTGCGCTTGCCAGCGCCACTAAGTCTGCATGGGGGCACATTTGGTGAGTCCTTGCATAGTCCAGTTCAAACCAGCTCTGGGAGCTGTTGGCTTCCGCTCTGGCGCGAAACTGGACAAAGGACATGGGAGTATCCTCCCCCCTGTCCAAACCCTCCCCTAGGAGGGTCCCCTGAATTGTCCCAGCCCTTTCCTTAGGGTACTTAAGGGCTTATCTGGGTGTAGGTCCCTAGATTCATCGTAGGACACGATTCAATTCCGACACCACTTCAACTTCTACCGTCTGGGCACTCTGGACTTTGCTTGACTTCATTCGGGCTTGACTTCGTCCCCCTTTCAGTCTGCTGCATCGTCTGTGCCTGTGCACCATACAGGAACCTCCCAAGGCCTGTGGGCATCCAAGACACTTGAAGGAATCTCCCTTGAAGTGAAGGAGTCACTTCCCTGCATCTGCAGGCACCACAACCAAGCTGACCGGCCTGCTGATCCTGAGCTTCTACGGACTCTGAAAGGTTCAACAACACAGGTGGTAGTTCTCCACAGCTCTTGAGGCCTGCCGTGCCCTCTCACTAAGTTTGAGGCGAGTATCCCTCTTGGGAGCCGCAGGAACCGAACCCCTGTACAACTCGTCGACTTGTCGATGCAAAGGCTTGTTGGCTTCTGTTAGAAATGGGATCTCTAGTTGGCAAGGGCTTGCACCTTTGTCCAAGTAGGGACCCTTCTTCCTAGTCAGGGTAAGGGTTGTTACACTCGTGAAGTAACCCCTGCTCACCCTCGTGGTAGCTTGGCACGAGCAGTCAGGCTTAATTCAGAGGCAGTGTGTAAAGCATTTGCACATAACCAACAGTAATACAGTGTAAGCACTACAAACGGACACCACACCAGTTTAGAAAAATAACCAATATTTTATATACTCAAGACAAGACCAATTACGACAAAAATCCACAATACTATACTTGACGAATGAATACTTGATACGTTAACTTCTTCTTTGCAGGAATAGCACAAAAGCAAAGTTCGTACGAGTCGGTAGCTCCGTCCGAGCCTACCGTGATGCTGAAAACCCCAGAGTCTAACAGTTCCAGCCGACCGCGTCGATACGGGCCAGCAGAGTCATGAACAGACTCGGTTACAGTACCTTTCTCGTTGTGGCTGGTACGGAGTGTACGAGCCGGTCGGCGTTCGTCGCGGTTGCGGTGCAAGACGGAGCGATGCAAGGTGCGGTGTCCCTCGATGCGGTGCAGGCAGCGGCTCGATGAGCGTCGTGCAGACGGAGTCGGTGAGTCCAAGGCGTGCGATGCAGGGCGAGACGATGCCCGATGCGGTGCTGACAGGTTGCGATGCAGGCGACCTAGCCGGAGTGCGGGAGCTGGCGTCGGACAGCGGTGCGAGTCGGAGCGGTGCGTCGCAGACGTGCGAGCGGTGCCCCAAATGCGGTGCGGTCTCGACTCTTGAGCCAGTTGCAGCGACAGTGTCGGTCTGGTCCGGCTGGCCCAGTGAAGCGATGCGATGCGAACTGCGGTGCCCACAGGTCACGGTGCAAGCAGCGGCTCGATGTTGGCGGCGTCGGACGTCGCCCACGGTGAGACCAGGGTTGAGATGCGAAGCGGGGCGATGCGGTCTGCGGTGCAAACAGGTCACCGGCCAGGGATGGATTCGGTTGACGGAGTCGGTTGCAGTTCCCTTCCTCTGTGGCGACTGAAACAGCGTTCCAGAAGCGGTACCCAGAGGCTTGTGAAGTCTTTGTAGTCCCTGAGACTTCTTAACAGGAGGCCAGCTCGGTTTCAGGCCCTTGGAGATACTCAGCCCAAGTTTGTAGAAAGTTCAGTCCAGTCCTTTCACTGCCCAAGGCAGAAGCAGCAGCTGCAGGCCAACCCAACAAAGCAACAACACAGCAAAGGGGCAGTACTCCTCCTGGCAGCTCTTCCAGCTCTTCGTCTTGGCAGGTTCCTTGATTCCAGCGAGATCTAAATTCATGGGGTCAGGGCCCCAATATTTATATCCCAACTTCCTTTGTTCTCTGAAGGCAGAGAGGCCTTTGCCTAGTCCAAACCAGTTCTGGAGCACTTTGTTGACAAGTCTCCGTCCCGTCTTTCAGTGAGCAGGCCAGGGACATCAGACGCACCACAGGAGGTGGAGCCAGCATTGTGGAGGGAAGGCACTGTCCTATTCAGGGCCCAGGTGCGACCCCTCCCACCCATCTACAGGTCGATCTGGCTATTCAGCCCTGCGCTGACTCACCCTGTCTCCTGGCATCCCCCAGCCCCGGTCACTCACATTCCAGACAAGGAATACACAACCTCGCAGAGGCAGGCTTGGATGGTTAGACAAGAAAATACCCACTTTCTAAAAGTGGTATTTTCAAACACAGAATGTTAAAACCAACTTTACTAAAAGCTGCATTTTATCATTCTGAGTCCAGGCATACTAAACTTGAATTTCTACCATGTTCCCGGGGTCAGTTAGGATTATATACTGTAATAATCAAAACCGCCCGTTCTGGCCTAGGGGGAACAGGTAGCCTTGCAATAGTGAAAAACGAACTAGGCTGTAATTCACTATCAGGACATGCCGCACACACCCGGGCATGTCCTACCTTTCGCGTACAACGCACCCTGCCCACAGGGGTACCTTGGGCCTATCTTAGGGGTGACTAACATGCAGCAAAGGGAAGGTTTAGGGACTTGCAAGTGTGTGCACTTGCCAAGTCGACATGGCAGCCCCAGGCTGCGCACGGGCTCTGCGTTGGCAGGCCCGAGTTACACTTTACGGGCTGTTTGCGTGGGTGGCACAATCCAGTGCTGCAGCCCACCAACAGCATTTGGTCTATAGGCCCTGGCACTCGCAGTGCACTTTACAAGGGACTGACAGATAAACCAAATAGGCCAATCATGGAAACACCAATCCATAACACATTTTATACAGGAGCACTTGCACTTTCCCACTGGACCGCAGTGAGGAAAGTGCGCAGAATCATCACACCAGCAAAAACAGAGTCAAAACCGGGAGGTCAGAAAGCAAAAAGTCAGGGGAAACACGCCAAAAGATGCCAAGTCTAACACATGTCCCCTCCAGCTGAAAGTAGGGAGAACTACCCAACCCCATTGGAGTTCTCTTCACTAAGGCGGAAGAACCTGGACAGACCATCTGCGTTGGCGTGTTCTGTACCAGGACGGTGTTCCACCGTAAAGTCCATTCCCTGTAGGGAGATGGACCACCTCAGCAGTTTTGGATTCTCACCCTCATTTGCATCAACCATCTGAGGGGCCTGTGGTCTGTCTGAACCCGGAAGTGAGTCCCAAACAGGTATGGTCTCAACTTCTTCAGTGCCCAGACCACAGCAAAAGCTTCCCTTTCGATGGCACTCCACCTCTGTTCCCTGGGAAGTAGTCTCCTGCTAAGGAAGACTACAGGCTGATCCAGGCCCTCTTCGTTCAGTTGTGAGAGCACCGCTCCCACACCATGCTCTGAAGCGTCAGTCTGCACGACAAATTCTTTGGAGAAGTCAGGTGCCTTGAGCACGGGCGCCGTGCACATGGCTGCCTTCAGGGCATCAAAAGCTTTCTGGCAGGACTCAGTCCAGATCACTTTCCTGGGCTGCCTCTTAGAGGTCAGCTCTGTTAAGGGGGCAACGATGGTGCCATAGCCCTTAACAAATCTCCTATAGTAACCGGTGAGACCTAAGAAGGCTCTCACCTCTGTCTGGGTCTTGGGGGCTCCCAAGCCAGAATGGTGTCAATCTTGGGTTGTAGGGGCGCCACCTGGCCGCTTCCTACCTGGTGCCCCAAGTACACCACAGAACCCTGCCCGATCTGGCACTTACTGGCCTTGATCGTGAGGCCTGCACCTTGCAGAGCCCTCAACACTTTCTCAAGGTGCTGCAAATGTTCTTCCCAGCTGGAACTGAACACAGCAATGTCATCCAGGTAGGCGGCACTGAAATCCTCCAGCCCAGCCAACACCTGATTGACCAACCTCTGAAAGGTGGCAGGGGCATTCTTCAACCCAAAGGGCATCACCCGGAATTGGTAATGACCTTCTGGGGTTGAGAATGCTGATCTCTCCTTGGCCCCATCGGTTAAGGCAATCTGCCAGTACCCAGACGTCAAATCAAACGTGCTGAGGAACCGGGCAGCTCCCAACCGGTCAATGAGCTCATCAGCTCTGGGGATGGGGTGCGCGTCAGTCCTGGTGACGGCATTGAGCCCACGGTAGTCCACACAAAACCGGAGTTCTGGAGTGGCACCGGGCGCCGCAGCCTTTGGGACCAAGACCACTGGGCTGGCCCAAGGACTGTGGGAGGGCTCAATCACCCCTAACGCCAACATCTTAGAGACCTCCTCCTTGATGCTGGCTCTGACCCGGTCAGTCAACCTGTAAATCTTGTGCTTCACAGGATGGCTGTCACCGGTGTCCACGTCATGGGTACACCAGTGAGTAACACCGGGGGTCAGAGAGAACAGTGGGGCGAACTGTCCCAACAACTGGCGACAGTCCCCCTGCTGCTCCTGAGTCAGAGTAGGGGAGAGGATCACACCCTCTACTGACCCATCATGCTCCTTGGTAGACAGGAGGTCAGGGAGAGGCTCGCTCTCCTCTTCCACCCCATCATCTGTCGCCAAGAGCATACTCACTTCGGACCTCTCGAAGTGGGGCTTGAGGCGGTTCACGTGAAGGACCCTCAAAGGGTTCCTTGGAGCCTGCAAATCCACCAGGTAGGTGACGTCACTTTTGCGCTCCTTTACCTCATATGGCCCAGTCCACTTGTCCTGCAAGGCACAAGGTGCCACTGGGGCCATAACCCACACTTTCTGCCCAGGTTGAAATTCGACCAGAGTGGCGTTCTGGTCATACCATCTCTTCATTTCTTCCTGGCTTGCTTCTAGGTTCGCCTGAGCGAGTTTCCTGAAGCGGGCAGTTTGGTTTCTAAAGGCCAGCATGTAGCTAAATACATCCTGGGGAGTTTTCCTGGGAGCTGCCTCCCAGCCTTCCTTTACCAAACTCAGAGGTCCTCTGACAGGGTGGCCATACAGGAGCTCAAAGGGGCTGTACCCAAGAGACTTCTGAGGCACCTCCCTGTACGCAAAGAGTAGGCATGGCAAGAGGACGTCCCACTTACGCCTCATGGGTTCTGTTAGACCCTTGATCATGCCTTTCAAGGTCTGGTTGAATCTCTCCACCAGACCGTTTCCTTGTGGGTGGTAAGGAGTGGTGAACTTGTAGGTTACACCACACTCCTTCCACAGGGATGTCATATACTTGGATATGAAATTGGTCCCCCTATCAGAAACCACCTCTCTGGGGAATCCCACACGGGAAAAGATCCCCATTAACGCCCGGCCCACCACTGGCGCCGTCGTTGTCCTGAGAGGGATTGCCTCCGGGTACCGGGTGGCATGGTCCACCAAGACCAGGATGTACCTGTTGCCCATGGCTGTCTTGGGATCCAGTGGCCCCACAATATCCATCCCTACCCTTTCAAAGGGTGTTCCAACAACAGGGAAAGGTTGGAGAGGAGCTTTGACCTTCCTCCCACTCTTACCACTTGCCTGGCAAGTTTGGCAAGACCTACAGTGTGCATCTGACTGCCTTCGCATTTGGGGCCAAAAGAAGTGGGTGACAAGCCTGTCAAAGGTCTTGTCCTGCCCCAAATGTCCTGCCAAAGGCACGTCATGAGCCAGACCCAGTAGGAAGGTCCTGAAGCGCTGGGGTACCACCAGCACACGGGCTGACCCAGGCTCAGCAACCTTAGGCTCACTGTATAGGAGACCACTCTCCCAATAGATCAGATGTGACCCGGACTGATTACCAGCTGCCTGGTCTGCAGCCTGCCGCCGCAGACCCTCCAGAGTAGGGCACTCGTTCTGCTCCCTGCAGAACTCCTCCCTGGTGGGACCCCCTTCTTGCTGCCAATGGGTCAGCTCAGAGATGTCTCCCAGTTCGGCTACCTGCTCCCCTGTAGGCACCGGGCGTCCCCTCGAGGTCCGCCTCCTCCCGGTCCGTGGGAACTTCGGGGGCCGGTTTCCCGCGCCCCTGCCCTTTCTCTTGGCAGGGACTTGGGCCACTGTTTCAGGCTCCAAGTCCTCTTGATCACCCTTTCTGGCTGCCATTGACCGAGTAGACACGCATGCCCACTCTGGCAACCCAAGCATCTCCAAGTGAGACCTGAGCTCAACCTCCTTCCATGAGGACTGCTCCAGGTCGTTTCCTAGCAGACAATCTACAGGCATGGTAGGGCTCACAACCACCCTCAAGGGACCTGAGACCCCCCCATTCAAAGGGAACCTGCGCCACCATACATTGGCGCTCTGAGTTGTCGACAGCAACTACTTGGTGGAATGCTCCTGGGACTACTTGCTTCTCAGACACCAGGTGACACCGGACTGAGGTCACACTGGCTCCAGTATCTCTGAGAGCCTCTACCCTGTTCCCATTAATGGTCACCCAGGTGCTATATTTCTTTGTGTTAGGGGGCACCTGGTTTCCTGGGACCATCTCACTGTCCCCTAGTGAGACAAGGGTCATTTCTGCGGGATCCCCACCCTCCTGTGGGCACCCCTCCTCCCCAAGCGCTACACTAGCCAACACTTTGGACTGTCCACCGGTGGGTGGCTGTGTCCCCTTCGGGCACTTGGGGTCCCCCTTAAAGTGACCTACCTGGTCACATGCATAACACTTGCGGGGGCCGGTCTCAACAGGCTTCCCTGTAGAGACCCCTTTCTTCTTATCACCGGGGGCTGGGAACCTTTACCCTGGGTACTAGTTTGGGGCCCTTTAGAGAACTCCTGTACTTTACCCTTGTCCCCCCACCTTTCTGCTGGGGACCCTGCCCACCTTTGGCTGAGTCTCCCCAAACGCTTTCTTGTGGACCCTGGTACTCACCCAGCGGTCCGCTTCCATAGCAAGCTTCCTGGGGTCAGTTAGCTTACTATCAACTAGGTGCTGGCGCAGATCTGCAAAACATAGACTAGACAAGTGCTCCCATGCAATCAAGTTGTAGAGCCCCTGAAAATCTGTTACGCTACTGCCCTTCACCCAACCATCCAGAGACCTGCAGAACACATCCACACATTCCAACCAAGTGTTGGCATCAGACTTCTTACTGGACCTGAACTGATCCCTGTACTTTTCAGGAGTAAGACCATACTTCGTGAGAAGGGCATCCTTCATGTCAGCATAGGTGAGGTGATACCCCTTACCCAAAGCTATCAGAGCATCCCTTGCTTCTTCAGGGAAAAGTGGCCACAATCCTGCTGCCCAATTCTCCTCAGGGACCCCATTCATGTGTATGGCTGCCTCATAACCCTGAAACCACCTTTGTATGTCATCCCCCTTCTTGAACTCCTTGCCTACGTTCTTGGGAATGTGCACAATCCTGTCTGCCTTTCTGGACGAATTGCTGCCAGACTTACTCCTAAGTTCTAGCTCCTTCAGTTCTCTCTCATGCTCTAAGAGCATCTTCCTCTCCTCTATGGCCAATCTCTTCTCCTCCCGCTCACTCTCCAGCCTGAGCTTCTGCAGCTCAAACTGCCTTGCCTCCCGCCTGTCCTCCAGCTCCTCTGGGGACAGACTGCTGCTGCCTGACCTGGCGGGTTCCCCCCTACCCAAAAGCACATCCACCCTGGAAATAGGCTCCTCCGCCTCCTCACTGAGATCACCGGGCTGCCCATTGGCATGTCTGGCTGCTACCCAGGCCCTCAGCGCCTTCTGTAGCTCCTCCTTCCTTGTGAGGCCTTTAATTTGGGCTTTCAAGTTTTTACAAATCGCTCGTAACTCCTTTACGGCGTAGGATTCCAACCTGTCCTCCTCAAAGATAACTTCCAGAGATGCAACGGATGATGCAATTGATTCAGGCATGACAAAAGTCGTGAGTTGAAACTGGCAAGATCAAAAATAGGCCAAAAGAAAAAGAACCAGTATGTGGTACGTAATGGTCTGCGATATGGTAGTAGTGCACACCAATCACTGTAAGTCAAGTGCAAACACAAGTCCTATCCTCACCGCTGACAACCAATGTTAGAAATGGGATCTCTAGTTGGCAAGGGCTTGCACCTTTGTCCAAGTAGGGACCCTTCTTCCTAGTCAGGGTAAGGGTTGTTACACTCGTGAAGTAACCCCTGCTCACCCTCGTGGTAGCTTGGCACAAGCAGTCAGGCTTAATTCAGAGGCAGTGTGTAAAGCATTTGCACATAACCAACAGTAATACAGTGTAAGCACTACAAACGGACACCACACCAGTTTAGAAAAATAACCAATATTTTATATACTCAAGACAAGACCAATTACGACAAAAATCCACAATACTATACTTGACGAATGAATACTTGATACGTTAACTTCTTCTTTGCAGGAATAGCACAAAAGCAAAGTTCGTACGAGTCGGTAGCTCCGTCCGAGCCTACCGTGATGCTGAAAACCCCAGAGTCTAACAGTTCCAGCCGACCGCGTCGATACGGGCCAGCAGAGTCATGAACAGACTCGGTTACAGTACCTTTCTCGTTGTGGCTGGTACGGAGTGTACGAGCCGGTCGGCGTTCGTCGCGGTTGCGGTGCAAGACGGAGCGATGCAAGGTGCGGTGTCCCTCGATGCGGTGCAGGCAGCGGCTCGATGAGCGTCGTGCAGACGGAGTCGGTGAGTCCAAGGCGTGCGATGCAGGGCGAGACGATGCCCGATGCGGTGCTGACAGGTTGCGATGCAGGCGACCTAGCCGGAGTGCGGGAGCTGGCGTCGGACAGCGGTGCGAGTCGGAGCGGTGCGTCGCAGACGTGCGAGCGGTGCCCCAAATGCGGTGCGGTCTCGACTCTTGAGCCAGTTGCAGCGACAGTGTCGGTCTGGTCCGGCTGGCCCAGTGAAGCGATGCGATGCGAACTGCGGTGCCCACAGGTCACGGTGCAAGCAGCGGCTCGATGTTGGCGGCGTCGGACGTCGCCCACGGTGAGACCAGGGTTGAGATGCGAAGCGGGGCGATGCGGTCTGCGGTGCAAACAGGTCACCGGCCAGGGATGGATTCGGTTGACGGAGTCGGTTGCAGTTCCCTTCCTCTGTGGCGACTGAAACAGCGTTCCAGAAGCGGTACCCAGAGGCTTGTGAAGTCTTTGTAGTCCCTGAGACTTCTTAACAGGAGGCCAGCTCGGTTTCAGGCCCTTGGAGATACTCAGCCCAAGTTTGTAGAAAGTTCAGTCCAGTCCTTTCACTGCCCAAGGCAGAAGCAGCAGCTGCAGGCCAACCCAACAAAGCAACAACACAGCAAAGGGGCAGTACTCCTCCTGGCAGCTCTTCCAGCTCTTCGTCTTGGCAGGTTCCTTGATTCCAGCGAGATCTAAATTCATGGGGTCAGGGCCCCAATATTTATATCCCAACTTCCTTTGTTCTCTGAAGGCAGAGAGGCCTTTGCCTAGTCCAAACCAGTTCTGGAGCACTTTGTTGACAAGTCTCCGTCCCGTCTTTCAGTGAGCAGGCCAGGGACATCAGACGCACCACAGGAGGTGGAGCCAGCATTGTGGAGGGAAGGCACTGTCCTATTCAGGGCCCAGGTGCGACCCCTCCCACCCATCTACAGGTCGATCTGGCTATTCAGCCCTGCGCTGACTCACCCTGTCTCCTGGCATCCCCCAGCCCCGGTCACTCACATTCCAGACAAGGAATACACAACCTCGCAGAGGCAGGCTTGGATGGTTAGACAAGAAAATACCCACTTTCTAAAAGTGGTATTTTCAAACACAGAATGTTAAAACCAACTTTACTAAAAGCTGCATTTTATCATTCTGAGTCCAGGCATACTAAACTTGAATTTCTACCATGTTCCCGGGGTCAGTTAGGATTATATACTGTAATAATCAAAACCGCCCGTTCTGGCCTAGGGGAACAGGTAGCCTTGCAATAGTGAAAAACGAACTAGGCTGTAATTCACTATCAGGACATGCCGCACACACCGGGCATGTCCTACCTTTCGCGTACAACGCACCCTGCCCACAGGGGTACCTTGGGCCTATCTTAGGGGTGACTAACATGCAGCAAAGGGAAGGTTTAGGGACTTGCAAGTGTGTGCACTTGCCAAGTCGACATGGCAGCCCCAGGCTGCGCACGGGCTCTGCGTTGGCAGGCCCGAGTTACACTTTACGGGCTGTTTGCGTGGGTGGCACAATCCAGTGCTGCAGCCCACCAACAGCATTTGGTCTATAGGCCCTGGCACTCGCAGTGCACTTTACAAGGGACTGACAGATAAACCAAATAGGCCAATCATGGAAACACCAATCCATAACACATTTTATACAGGAGCACTTGCACTTTCCCACTGGACCGCAGTGAGGAAAGTGCGCAGAATCATCACACCAGCAAAAACAGAGTCAAAACCGGGAGGTCAGAAAGCAAAAAGTCAGGGGAAACACGCCAAAAGATGCCAAGTCTAACAGCTTCCTTCCATCAAGATCTTTGGGCTCCAAGAAGCCCCAACCTCAAGCATCTCCAGTGACCAGAATCTTCGTCCATACTGCATCGATTGCATCGTGGCCTGCATCTTTTGGTGAGCTGCTCGAGGTCCTCTTGTGACTCCAGTGCGTCTGGCCTTTGGGTCCTGTTGAGGTTCACCTTTGTTTCTATTGGGCTCACCTTATTGCTCGGGGGGCCTGCACTGACTCCCCTGGACTTTGCTGGTGGCGACATTGTACTTTCTTTGACATCCACATTCTTTGCAGTTGCCAAGGCTTGTTGGTGCTCCCGACGGACACCGACCCCTCAGCTCTCGACATCCGATATTGGATAGCTTGTGCGCGGCTCCTGGCCTTCCTCAGCATCGCCTGGCCATCACAGCTTCAGAGTCAAGGTCACTGTCAACTCTCCTGCAACACCCGACATCGGTGGGCATTTGTCTTCCAGGTATCCGGGTCACTCCTGAGTGACATAGACTCTGTCCCCTCTGCTTGCAGGTTCTCTTCAACTTGAATCTATCTTTGGATTCCACCGGACACTTTCTCCTCCTCCAGCAGCGGCACTTTCCTGAAGTCCTCCATTGGGTTCGACGGCGGTATCCGACACTACTTCACACCTATGCACCGGGCTTCCCTGGTGTAGGTAACGTGGGTACTAGGGTATCCATGGGTGGGGTGTCTCTCCAACCTTCTGTTTGCCACGGGGTTTCTTCAGGGTCCACTGGGAAGGGTCATTAATCTTTAAAATTGCAACAGCGACTTACACGTTGATTTGTATGGAGAACGCGGTCGTATTCCCACACTGCACACGATCTCCATGGGGCTCCTAGTCATTCACCTTGGGTGGTTCCATGGGTCCCCGGCACTTCTACGTCCTCTGGACATTGTCTTGATGTGAGTCGTGGTTCTTATACCACTTTCTTAGTATATTGTTTGGTCCCCACCGGGGTCCACTGTGTATTCTGTGCTATTTACGTGATTTCTATGCAAAGTATTGTGGGCATTGTGCATATCTCTGGGTAGGAGATATTTAAACGTGTTAGTGAGTATTATATAATAAATAAATATTTTTATAGATACCTTGTGTGGTTCTTTTTCATTTAATCTATACTTATAATATTGCATTCTGGTACACTCAGCTGCCTTACACTCCTTCTGGTCTAAGCCTGAAGGCTGCTCTCCACAGTTACCACTTAGAGAGCTTTCTATGGTTGTCTAAGACCTCCTAAATCACCATAAGGGTTGTCTGGACTGGTGCAGGGTGTCCACTTACTTACGTGTACATCATATACCAGGCCAGCCTCTCACATTGGTGGCAACGGCGGGATTCAAGCCTGCATTGTTTTACCAGATAAATCTTGGTGTGATTAATTGAAAAACCATCACAATACTAGGCACATATAATACAAGCTTAGAATTGTAAGTTCTACTGAACTTAGGGTTGGGTAGTCAAGGGTCTATCACACCCTTTCTCCAACCTCAGAGAGTTTAGTTCCCACTAGGTTAGGTAGGCGCAACACCACACCACACTTAGTATGCCTTCTAAAGGAGATGTCAGAGGCTCTCTGTCCTCTAGATACAGTGAGCTTTCGTTCCAAGAACTGAAAGCACTGTGTGTCTCTAGAAAGCTGAAGGCAGGGAAAAATGGCAACACTCAACGCCTCCTAGAGGTGTTACTGTTAGATGACCTAAGGAAAGCTAGTGGGTCAGATGAACAGGAAAGAGTGGGTGAGCAGGGGACAGAAGATAGGCCAGGAGGGGAACCCCTCTGTGACCTTGAATTTAACCCTGACCAGGAGGAGCCTAATGATTCCCACCTGGAAAACTCAGAGCTCCCAGAGGATACTGCAGGTAGCCCAGACAATGCCCCCTTTGCTCCTCCTGGGAGAGTGCTTAGTAGTCCAAGGAGGTCTAGATCCTCCTCTGCAGAATCCAATGCTTCAGGACAGTCAGTAAGGACCTCTGTATCTAGTAAGAGGGAAAACTCTTTGGATAGGGAATACCAACTTCTTGAACTTGAGAAAGCAAGGCTTAGGCTAAGGCAAGAGCAGTTGGCCCTTGACAAAGAGTCCCTAGAAGTCCAGAAATACAAGGAAGAAATTGGGACTAGAGTCCCATGGTGGCAGCAACAGTGTCCCTAGAGTAAGGAAACTTATTTTGACCATAGAAACCTGAACAAGATAGTCCCTCCCTACCATGTTGGGGATGACATCCACAAATGGATAACTGCATTGGAAAGGGCCTGTAAAGTTCAGAGGGTCCCCGAGGAGCAGTGGGCAGCTATCTTGTGGCTCTCCGTTGCTGACAAAGGTAGAGATAAGCTCCTCACAGTTAGAGAAGAGGATGCTGATAATTACTCAGTACTGAAGAGTACTCTCATAGATGGGTTTGGCTTAACCACTGAACAGTATAGGATTAAGTTCAGAGACACCCAGAAGGCACAAACCCAGTACAGGGTAGATTTTGTGGATAGTGCAATAAAGGCTCTTGAAAGCTGGCTACATGGAAGCAAAGTGCATGACTATCAAGTATTGTACAATTTGATTATGAGGGAGCAGATCCTTAATAACTGTCAGAACCAGCTTTTGCACCAGCACCTGGTGGACTCAGATCTGACTTCTCCCCAAGAATTGGGAAAGAAGGCAGATAAATGGGTCAGATCCAGGGTTAAGCAGAAGAACCATGGTGGTGGTGGTAATAAGAAGTCCTCTGAAGGTCTCCAAAAGTCCTTCTCTGGGGGTGGATCCCGAATCTTTAAAATTGCAACCGCAACTTACACGTTGATTTGTAGAGAGAACGCGGTCGTGATCCCACACTGCACACGATCTCCGTGGGGCTCCTAGTTACTCACCTTGGGTCCCCGCCACTTCTACGTCGTCTGGACATTGTCTTGATACGAGTCGTGGTTCTTATACCACTTTCCCAGTATATGGTTTGGTTCCCCCCTGGGGTCCACTGTGTATTCTGTGCTATTTACGTGATTTCTATGCAAAGTGTTGTGTGCATTATACATATCTCCGGGTAGGAGATATCTAAATGTGCTAGTGAGTATTATATAATAAATACATATTTTTATAGGTACCTTGTGTGGTTCTTTTTCATTTAATCTATACTTATAAGATTGCATTCTGGTAAAACAGCTGCTTTACCCTCCTTCTGGACTAAGCCTGAAGGCTGCTCTCCACAGCTACCACTTAGAGAGCTTTCTATGGTTGTCTAAGACCTCCTAAATCACCACAAGGGTTGTCTGGACTGGTGCAGGTTGTCCACTTACCTAAATGTACATCATATACCTGGCCAGCCTCTCACACTTGTTTATGTGCAGGAAGGGCGACCTTCCTGCACATAAACAATCATAGGCAATTTGCTGTTTTTGTGTGTGCTGCACAAGACAACACACATGGAAACAGAAAAAAAAGGAGAAATAAAGCATTTCTCCTCATTTCGGCTGCTTAAGACCAGGTTTTTCCTGGTCTTAATATTGGCGCTGCCTCCTATTTACGCTGCCCTTGTAAATAGGAGGCATCGTCAAAATCAATGGGTGTTGGGTGGAACGTCCACCGCAACACCCTTTCCCCTTCCCCTTCCCCTTTCACGCTATATACAGCGTGAAAGGGTGCCTTATTTACAAGACAGCGTTAAGCCACGTCAAAACTGATGTACTAGAAACTGCCACCATGGAAATATTGTTAATTTTCATGAATTACTAGGGGTATAAAGCCTGCTGTGGGTTCATATGCTGGTAGAGTCCAACACAAAGCAGATGCCAGGCATCTGGGTGAAGTTTTTTTTTTTTGCAGTTTTATATAGCGTGAACTCAACCCGAAGGTATTGGAGTGATTTATTTGAGCACCAGTTATATTACACAAGTTAATTTTTTTTAATGCACAGAGAGATTAAGGCGCATATTTATCAATATTTCATGCTAAGCAGCGCAGCGAAGCCACCTTGCTGCACTACATAAAAGGTGCATTCCTGCTCTCTGCCTGGGCACAAACTGTTGACTAGAGCCAACGCAGCTACCCTTACAAAATGGTGCAAGGGTGCCTGTGTTACAGGCAGGATTGTTTTTGTGCTGGAAGGCAGACCTTCCTGCACACAAACAATCCTCAAAGGCATTTTCCTCTTTCTAAGTTTGCTGAAGAATAAGGAAAAAACAAGGAGAAATAAAGATTTTTCTCCTCATTACCCCTCTGGCGAGGAGGCGTACAATTCTGACCTATTCCCAGGTCTACCAGTGTTAGTAAATCTGGGAATCTGTCAGAGTGCATAGGGGGATACGTGGAACACCTACGCTCCACCCACGGCATACCTCCCTGCTGCACAGTAACGCAAGGCAGCGATTTACGCTGCCTTGCATTACTCTAGATGTATCAAGCCACGCAAGGTGGACTTGCATGGTTTGATAAATCTCATACAGATTTGCATCTCTTTTTCCCCTTGTGCGGCACAAGGACCACGTAAAACCTTGATAAATATGGGCCTAAGTGATTTGTCAAGAATCACAGGATGTTGAGCCGATGCTGAGACTTGAACCTGGCGCCCCAATTCCAAAATCAGCGGGGCAGATTTACAAGGCCCTTGCGCCACTTTTGCGTCATTTTGAACATGGGAAAAGTGACGCAAAAGTGGCGCAAGGGCCTTGTAAATCTGCCCCAGCATCTTTAGCCCTAATGCCACGTCCTCTCCCTCAGCCTTTCATTTCATTCTCTCTCCCGAAGGTGCAGTACTGACTCCCTTCACTGTCCGATTTTGACCCGAGTACTAATCACGGGGCAAAGAGCTCGATACGGTGTTAGCACAATCAGAACGTTCTTGTTACTCTGAATTAGGAGCCACAGCTCACAATATCGTGTCAAGGCGTGCATTCACGGGTGCGCATTCTCGGTATCATGTTTTCCAACAGTTTTTACACTTCCACCCTTTTCCTAGTGGTGATTACGCCTAGGAAGAGACGCAGCTTAAAGCATCACTCATCATCTGCGGAAATAGTAGAAATGCACCTTGACATTGCTACGGCACGTTTCTCCTCTATCCACTGCAAAGAAGGTGTAAATGATTGTGGAGAAGGCACGTTTATGAAGTCTTTCTCTACCATCCTGTTTCTTCAAATGGTCTGGAATGGATGGAGCTCCCGGAATATCATATCCATCGTGATGAACGCCCTTCGTGTCAAACGTTCCCTGCAGTAGATTTATACAGAATCACATAGATGCCTTGTTTTATTGAGGGATTACCCCAAACCTTTCTCTTCCCTCCTCTCTCGTTTTCACTTCACAGCTCATTCCACACCCCAGGCAGTCCCTTCTCCCTCTTCCTCAACTGCGACCTTTGTCTTCACCCTTCTCCCTACAGTTCCTCTGCCTATAACTTACATCCTTGTACCTCTACCCTTACATACACCCTGCTACCTCTACTGCCTACTCATATTCCTGTACTACATCCCTTCCCTTCCCTGCACCTCTACCTCTATCCCTTCCGATACCCAACCACCTCTACCACACCTACATCTTACTATCTCTACGGTCTTAGTATGCCCTTACATCTACCTATAGCCTTTTACTGCTATTCCTTACTGCCTCAACCCCTACATACACCCTAGTACCCTTACCCTTTCCACACCTATACCCTTTTACCACACCCTAATTCATATACCCTACTACCTCTTTCTCTGTTTCTTACAATGTATTTATACCTCCACATATGCTCTAGCACATTTAAATGTGCCTATACCCAAGTACCTCTACATATCGGGATCTCTATTAAGGCATTAAGGCTTCATATTACTTCCGTCCCTCCCTATTCCCTTGTACCCTTACCCCTAACTATACCCTATTATCTCTTTTCTTGTGCATATTCTAGTATCTCTCCCTCCGCCTACATCCTAGGATCTCTACCTCTGCCTTGCTGTGGCCACAGGCTCCATGGACCGAGGCGCTCTCTCTCTCTACAGGTGCTTGTAGAGACATATGAAAAGCCACATTTCTGACTCGGTTAACCCTGCATGTGATCACTTTTTATACCTCTTAAGCACAGAAGATGGATAACCTCCCTCCCATCCCCCTTTTACTTCTGAAGTACAAAATAAATAAAATATCAAATTAAAGTATTATTTCGCATATTAGGACATTCAATAACTCTCAATACTGTAAATGTGTTAGGATTTTTTTTAATTTGACATGCACAGATCGCGATACCTTTCAGATTCTTGCCTCTAGATTCTCACACTGCACTAAGGGCCAGATTTATCATACTTTCATGCAGCGCACCGATGCAAGACACCTTACTGCGCTGCGTAAATAGGAGAGGGCAGGAATGCGCCATATTTAACATTATATGGCACATTTCTGTTCTCTCCTTGCGCTGGCGCACAAGGTGCTAATTTGCGCCAACACAGGCACCCTTGCGCTTTGGTGCTTGCGTTGTAGGCAAGACTGATTTTGTGCACGAAGGTCCACCTCCTGCAACAAAAGAAATCTCTAGAGACTTTTTCCTCTTTCTAAGTGTACTGCGGCACACTTAAAAAGAGGAAACAATAAGGATAAATATAGGTATTTCTCCTTGTTGCCTTTGTCCTGGGAAGGCATATGTTAGACCTGACAGCCTTAGGGTGGTCTTCCCTCAACTTTTTGCCTTCCTCCTCCATTTTTTCTGATCTCATTTTTGCTGGTATTAGAACGCTGTGGACTTTACCTCTGCTAACCAGTGCTAAAGTGCTTGTGCTTTTATTACCATGTTTGTCCTCTAAACATGGTAATATTGGTTCATCCTCTATTGGCATATTTAATTTGCTTATACGTCCCTAGTAATGTGGTAATACATGGTCCCAGGGCCTGTAAATTAAATGCCACTACTGTGTCTGCAGCACTGATTATGCCACCCACTTAAGTAGCCCTTTAACCACGTCTTCTGCCTGCCATTGCAGAGCCTGTGTGTGCAGTTTACACTGCCATGTCGATCTGGCAAAATAAATATTTTGCCAGGCCCAAACTTTCCTCTTTTATACATACAAGTCACAGCTAAGATAGGCTCTGGACAACCCAAAGGGCAGGGTGTAATGTATTTAAAAGGCAGGTCATGTACTTTTACATGTCCCGGTAGTGAAAAACTCTCAAATTCGTTTTTCACCACTGCAAGGCCTATCTCTCCCATAGGATAACATTGGGATTACCTCATTACATTTTATACTTGTAGTTTCCAATTGGGAAGAGCTAAACCCTTCAAATATGGTGTCTCTGGTACCACAATTTAAAATCCAAACAGATGGTGTAGTCGGATTTTAAACTGCAATTCTGAAAATGCCACTTTTAAAAAGTTGGCATTTTCTTTCTTTAGCCATTTGGTGCCTGTAGCCTGTCTCCGATCACATGGCTAAGTGTTGTTGGCAGTTGGGTTTTGTGTATTCCTCCTAGACAGGCACATACAATGGGATCTTTAATGTGTCTCAATGGGCCATCTCTGGCAGGATAGGAGGGAGGAGCTGGGCACAGCCTCACTTACACCTGAATAGGCTTTGTCGTGTCCACACACAATGGCTGCATAACCCCTTGTAGTGAGTCTGGAGCCAGAGCAAGAAGGGAGAATTTCTGTGCACTTCAAAGGCATGTCTATGTAGTCTCCCCCACTTCAAAGAAATCACTGGTTATAAGTACTGGACCTCAGACACCACGAACACAGCACACTTCTGAGCCTGCAGATACTCTGCCAGGAAGAAGGATTGTAGTGCTGCTGAAGGACTGCCACTCTGCTGGACTTCACCTGCTGGACTCCTGCATTGTTGTGCTGATCTGGTGCCTGCTGCCCTCTTGCCTGGGTGGAAAGGAATGGACCTACATCTCTTGACCCCAGAACTCAGAGTGACTCCAAGGGCTAGTTGGCTGACCTCCTGATCTGAAACCTCAGGGACATAACAGGGTTCCAAACCCTACCCCTGGACTCAGCCATCTGTGAGTTTACCCTGCTAAGTGGTGCCACTACAGTCGTGGACCCTTGGAAGTGGGCCTAAGTTGCTTACCAGTGGAACCAACACAGCTTCTCTGCTGAGCGACGCATCCCCAAGCAGAACCAATGCATTTCCTTGGCTGAGCAGTGCATCTCTGATCAAAACCAGCACATTGCCACTGCTGCGTGGATTGGACCCATCGCAAAAGATTCACATTGCCGCCTCCCGCATCTCGGGACCGACTCATCGCTCTCGGACCCGCCACTGCGTGATGCTTTCCCGGATCAAGCTCCTTGCATCCCTCATCGGGGACAGCCTCGGCAACGACATCGTAACTCTGCATCACAACTTTACCGTTCCTCGGAACCGAGGCATCACCTCGCCTGCACCTCGCATCCTCAATACCGTACTTCTCATCACCTCGCTGCATCTCTAAACCGATGCCTCATCTCAGATGCACAACTCACCTTCGACTCAGATCCACGCAACTCTCCGCAACCAGGATTTAAGGTACTCTGTTTATCAGGCCTAACTGGGTCCCTGTGGCCAGCCAGCGCTCCATCACAGTTAGCCTGAACTTGTGACTTTGTCCCGGTCCAGGGCGACCAGATAGCCCCAATAGTGCTTTGTGCTTTTTGGCGCTATTTTTCACTATAAACTTTAAAAATCAATATCTCCAGTTCTACAAATTGGATTTTTGTTGTTTTGGTCTTGTTCTATTTATTAAGGCCAGATCTATCCTTCGAACTTGGTCTTGGACCTTTTTCTGTGGTGGTTTCAGTGTTTTACTGTTTGAAGTGTTGTACAAATGCTTTACATACTGCCTCTAAGTTAAGCCTGACTCCTCTGCGCCAAGCTACCAGAGGGTGAGCACAGGTTAGTTTAAGGTTTTGCCTGCCCCTTACCCCTTTCCCCAACTATGATTGTGGTTGCTACTTGACCAGGGATCATACCCTAGTCAACTAGTAACCCAATTTCTAACAGCGTAGCATTTTGAAGCATTCCCAGGTTTACCTGTCTTGGTAAATCTGGAAATGCACCAAAATCCCTAAGTGGGTGTGTGGGAACAGCCACGCTCCACCCATGGAGCGCCTTCTGAGGGCAGAGTAATGCAGGGCAGAGGCTTGCGCTGTCTTGCGTTACTCCAGATTTACCACGACATGCAAAGCCATGCAAGGTAGCCTTGCATGACTTGGTAAATCTCATTCTAGGTTTTGCGTCGCCCTGCGTGGCAGAAGGGTGATGCAAAACCTTGATAAATTTGGTCCTAAATGTTAATGACCCGAATATGCAGTTTTAATAAAAGCTTTAAAAAGCTGGCAGTTTAGCCAATTCTACAACAGGTTGATAAAGCTATACCGCCTAGAGTCTGGCCATCTCACCTTCATGCCAAGAGAAATTAATGGAAAGGAGATGATTTCTTTCTAGATGAAAAACAAAGGTAATGCAACCATGTTTAGCATGTGGGGCATGGCATTAACTGAGGGAGTGCAGGAACGATTTGGGTACCGATTGGAAAGATAATTGATTTTGCCTCAATTGTTTGGGCCCTTGTTCCAGCTCCTTACAGAATGTGACTAGGATTTTGTAGGCATAGATTCACTACCTCCTTGTCTATCTTACTCTCACAGTCATTATTTCATGATTGAGCTTCTATTTCCACAGAGATGGTTTGCCCAGCCAACCGAAAAAATAGATGTAAGATGGTGTCTGCAGTCGCAGAATGCCATAAGATAGGTACTAACCCAATATCACTTCCTGTGTATATCCTCTGTATTTACAGAATTTGATGTTTCTGTTCCAGTAAATTATAAATGCATTTTAATATGTTTCTTACCCTAAATACAAGGCCTGCTATAGTGGCCTTCTTGGTTTAGAGGTACCGGCGGTCATACTGACTGAAGAGCAGTCGGGACGGAAAACTCAGTTTTTCAAAGACTCGCTGGGTGGTCGTTTTTGGAGACTTCTCTGTACATACATCTTGTGCATTTCCAGTGGAGCATACTTAAACAAATAGAGAAAGGTTAAAGGCTTTTGGTAAGATTATTCTGTACATGTCTGTCGCCCTCGCATCCTCTCACATCTTGCGAGATTATGTTCCCATAGTTACAGGAAACTAACAGGAAGCTCTTTTCTCTATCGGACAAGCTCCATGATGGTAAAAAAAATGGTTGCTCTACTGCTGACGTTAAAGTACTGACACAGATTAGTGCAGGACCATCCTTTGTACCTAGTTTGGAGACTTTGCAGCAGATGATTAATGTAGTTTTTGAGTCAGCGCTGAGATCCAGGGAAACCCCAATTCCTGCTAAGGTTCTGAGTTGGAAGATAACCCTGGGGACCCCGATGAGGAGTACATTAAGGGATGTTTCGTTCAAGGCACAGAATTGACTGAGGTTTACAGCACCTAAGAGAGAACTTGGGCTTTCTTCCACCTGCACCTTCTCCAGAGGAAGACTTTTTCTCACAATATCATTGTCAAGAGCCTAAGGGCCACATGCATCAAAGTTAGGAATTGCGATTCCTAAATTGCGATTTTTAGGAAATCGCAATTTAGGAATCGCAATTCCTATGCATGTAGGAATCGCAAAATAATAGCGATTCCTACACATTCCTTATTTGCGACTGCGCAAATTGCGATTCGCAAATAAGGAATTGCTTCCCATTCATTCCTATGGGCCTCGAGGCCCATAGGAATGAATGGGAATTGCATGCGCAATTTGCGAGTACCAAATAGGTACTCGCAAATTGCGCATGCAATTTCAAGGGTGCCAAAAGGACACCCTGATGCACCCCTGAAATTGCAATTTAAAAACATGTTGCACACACACATACCCCAAGGGCCTGTATGTGTGCAACATAGAACTTTGAAAAATGCACTTTTGTACATTTTCCAAAGTTCTTGCAAATTACCATCAACTTTGAGTTGATGGTAATTTGCGTTTCTTAAATTCGAAATCACAATTTTTTTTTTGTTGCATTGCATTTAGGGAATCGCAATTTCCCTAAATGTAATTGTAATTTAAGTAATCGCAAATTTAGCGATTACTTAAATAATGATTTTATGCGAGTCGCAAAGGGGCAGATTCTGTGAATCTGCCCCTTGCTACCGCAATATCCAATGATGCATGTGCCCCTAAGTCTTTGCCACTCCATTGCATTGTTTGACTAGTGCTTTCGCATGAGTAAAAGGACCTGGAAAAACAATTGTAGCCACGGTTTCTTGATAGGCAATATCCTCCTGAAAACTTTGCATAGGAATTTCCAGCCATAGTGAGGGTGGATAATTTGATGGCTGGGCTAGCAACTCAGGGTATGGTTATTTTTGGAGAAAGCCTTACCTGCAGATATAGTCGACAATAAGATTGAATCAGCTGTCAAAAGAGCCTACTCGGCATCTAATGCTGCTGTAAGAGCAAATACGTATACAATGTACACCGTGCAGTCCTTCCTTCAATATTTTCAGACTCTTGCTGATCAGAAAAATGAAGGAGCGTATTGTTCTTCTACTTTAGCCCTGACGGAACAACAAGTCTGTTTCCTTTCAGAGATCTCTTTTGGTAACATGTGTGCCACAATAGCGACCTCTGAAGAAGCTATTGCTGCTAGAGGGCACATCTAGATGCATTCATGTAGAGCCTGTGTATCCCAAAAAGCTGTACTGAAGAAGCTACAGTTCATTGGTTCTAAGAGTTTTGGTCAGGAGCTAGCGGGCGTTGCTGAAAAGACAGCTATAAAAAAGAAGCACATGTTTTACACTAGACCCTGGAGCTTTGGCTACAGATGAGCATTTGACCAAGGAGCATAAAAAGTAGCTAGCCAGTCCTTTTGAGGCAGGGATCATGGCGGGGGCATCCTTGTTGTTCACAAATCCCAGTACTAGCAGCCTTCTGGAGCCCAAAACATCCCCCATCCCAAAAGAATGACTATGCCTCAGTGGGCAGCAGGCTACTGGAGTTCAAGGAGGTGTCGCAAACCACAGATTTGGATGCCTGGAATAGCAAGTAGTATCTGTGGGCTACCAGATTCCTTTTTTCAGTCCTCCTTCGCAACATTTTTGACAGACACTACTTTCGCAATGTTTGATCTGTCAACAAGCTCTGCTGCAAGGTTTTCAGCTTCTCATTCAAAAGGCTGCCATCTTATACGTTCATTACAAAAAGAGATTCCATGGTTTCTACTTTATCATCTTTCTGGTGCAGAAGGCAGCAGGGACCTCGACCTCATTGCATCCCATATTCAGACTTTCAAGATGGTGTCTCTTCAGACTCTTATGCCACTTATCAACCAGGGAGATTTCATCTGTTCCATCGACCTTCTGGATGCATACCTACTCGATCCTATACACCACAGTTCCCAAAGATTTCTCTGATTTGATGTCGCTGGTACCCACTATCAGATCCAGATGTTACCCTTTGGACTCTCTTCAGCTCCCAGGGTCTTCATAAAAATCTGGGCACTGCTAGTGGGTATATTTGGTGCTTCTGGTATTCAGGTTTATCCTTATTTGGATGACCTATTATTCACCTCTTCCTTTTTTTCTAAGACAGAGATCGACGTCCAGAGGATCTGTTAAGTTCTTCACAATTATGTTTTTTATTAAACCTAAAATAATTCCCACCGTTCTCCAACTCAGAACATGCAGTTCATAGGGTACTTATTTAAGACCAACCTGGGGCAAGTCGTCCTTAACTCAAGACAGGAAGAGAAAGCTTAATTCCTATCTATCTTCTATTCTGGCCAAGACACAGATTTCAGCAAGAACATGGTTAAGCTAATTCACTGGCAGCTAGTGCCATCCAATCTAGACAGGGGCTATGCTTTGAACCCTCTCCACCAATGCCAGCAAGGGTTTGAGGAGCAGTATTTTTGGAGCACAAAGCTCAATGGAGATGGTCATGCCACCAAACTAACCTTTTTAGGTCGAGCCTGAACATCGCTTGCGCTGTCTCTTCGAGACATGTGGTATATACTTTGTGGGCTTACAGCCCGCTCATTGCTTTTCATTTGTTTATTTCAGTGCCCTTTAAAAATCCTTTCTTCCAAATGGTTAATCTTTCCTATTTGTCCCTCCTTTTCGTCGGTTGTTCACTCCCACAGAGCGGCACCACATTACGTGCAGCCTTCCAATTGTACCATATTAGTTACTGGCTCAGGAACTATTTGTTTAAATTCTGAATGAGCACTAAACACAAGCGTTCATGTTTTGTTTCCCTTGATAAGTGTGGTGCCCGCTACACGACCACCGTGCTTCATCTTCCAGCATGGCGGCCACATCTAGAGGCCTCATGCCTTTCTTTTTTTCTGCATGCAATTTCTTTGGTACATGGAGCATACCTGCCAACCTTTGGCAACAAGTGTGAGGCATGTTTGAGAAAAGGAAGCTGCAGAAATTAATTTTCCCATTCATTTGTACTTGAGTCATGGTTGTTTTCCATGTGAGATATGTTAAACTCGTATGCTTTTACTAGCTATTATTGTTAATAGTAAAATAGTATCTCGCTTAAATCGGGACTTTTGCCATGCGTAGTCGCTGTTGTAATGTGCAATGTATTCGGATGACCAAAGTTTGTCTTCTGTTTACTTTCTTCAGTTTCTTCTGTGGTGATCCTGTTTTCTATGTTTATATCCATTATGCAGACGTGTGAGTCTTCTGCTCAAGCAATGTCTGCCAGTGATGTCAAGCGGTTCACGCAGTGAGGCTTCTCCATGTGCACTGCAGCTAGCTCCAGCTGATAGGGGCTGTGCTTGGGCAGAGACCCTATTTCGGCAGCTGTGGAGCCAGACCGGCAGCCGGGTCCAGTATCGCAGCGCAGGTGAGGGATGAATGGGTGCCATCAGCCACCAAGGAGAGACCTATATGGTTTTTATATCCATAAGATGAGTGCTTTTCATCTGTAAATGGGGGTGTTATTGTCCCCAGAAAACTCCGATTAGGAGACCCGAAAAAAGGTTTTGGTGGGGTTATACCTGACTATACTGACTATACTGCTTTCTTGGTATGCTGATTCTATGAAATTCTGCTTGCTCTTTGTTAGTCAGGGCTCCTGGTTAGAATTCTGGATTTGTCTACCCAGAAATATTTCCTACTGGTTGAGCATCAGAACGGCAGACAAGCATGTGACAAACCTAGCTCTGTTTCATTAATATTTTTGATGTTATTGCTCTTACTTATCAGATTCTCCTGTCGTGGGGTTTGGACCATCATGTAACCTTATTTAAAAGATGGTGCTCTTAGTATATTACAATATATATCACATTTCGTTATGATATAAGTAGACAATCAGTGAAATACATTAATACTAATAATAACCGATTATACATCTTTGCCGTGAAGAAGTCATAGATTCGTGAAACACGTTTTGGTTGTTACATTGGTGTTAAGATTTATGTTGTGATGAAAATTTTGTGACAAATATCTTGAATGTGATGAACTCAATTTTCTTATACAAGATCAAAGACTTCTTGATCTTTATATTTATATTTTTTTCCTCTGAGAAATTTGCAATTATATGGGTACATGAAAGTTCACCGGTATATAAAAATACAACATTAGGGTAAGCAGTTACCTGGGAGTACAGCTCCAGGCCAAAATTCATGTTACCCATCTAAAACATTATTCATATTTCGACATGGTTACAATAGTCCAATTTTCATTGCTTCCTGATCTATTTTTGGCATTCACGTTCTGGTTCTATGAATTTCTGGTTGCTCTTTGTTTGTCAGGGCGCCTGTTCTAAATTGTAGATTTGTGCCCCCAAAAATATTTCGTACTGGTTTAGTGTCAGGTCAGAAGTCAAGCATATGATAAACCTGAAGTTGTCATAACATGGTCAGATGCTGTAATTCGCCACCCATAGACAAGGTCTCTCACAAATATATGTCTTAAATACAAATACGTATTTTCTGGTGTATATTAAAAACATTGTGAACTTCCTGATACTAAAACTGTGCCATAGGATTCTTCTGGGACACCTGGATTTTGAAACTATTACACAGCCCAGTTCTTGAAGTTTAGCCCTCATGGTTATCATTGTCCATTGATAGATGCCCAGGGGTTCTGTGTTAACAAGGCAGTGTTTATCTTGAGTGCATGCACAGTATTGACACTTGGGGGCCTATTACAATGTCGGTTGGATTTTCCTCTGACCGACATCGTGGCGGAAACAGGACTGACCGACCTTCGGTTGGCAGTTCCGACCCTCTGATTACGACGCAACCGAACACTGTTCGGTCACATACGCCCATTTTTCTATGGGAGCATGTGCGACGGCCGTAAACCGGCCCTAATACAGGCTCCTATAAAGAAATGGGGGTTTGTATAAAACCCTGCACCCTGTGGCAGACACCCCATGGTGCTTGCCACCAGGGGCGGTTCCTCTATGAGGGCGTAGGGGCGTCGCCCCTGAGCCAGCGCTCAGGGATCAATAAATTTGCAAATAAACAAGGCCCAATTACATTACCCAACATGGTCCCTTCGGGCTGGGTTCAGTGTAAAATGCAAAGTTCAGACCTAACTTACCAATCTCCAACCGAACCTGCATTACTCATAGAAAAATAATGTGACAATGGCATCTTTTTGTAGTTGAATAGTTGTAGGCAATAATTAATGTACACTCCCTAAAGGAAGACGAACACAGAGTGTATATTTATAATGTTTTATCTAAATAATGTGAAATAAATGCTCATCAAGTACCAATACACAGTACAAACCATGGAATATCACTGAATAAACAATTAGCAAAGAGAAAATGACAAATCACATCACATCGACAGTGCATTGAAGGAGTGGAAAGGCGAAGAGAGAAAAGTTTCAGAGACAAAATACATTTGCAAATGATTATGCAAATTCAGGTTTCTATCTATACTAACCCAGAAGGAAACAGGAAATCTGCTCTCTGGCCACGGGAGCAGCAAAGCCCCTCAAGAAGATTTGTAGGGGCAAAGTCTAAGTCAGAAATCAGGAACGGAAAGAAACAGGTAGGCCTCTACAGCAAACCGACGACAGCGACGATCACACCTAACGCCATCATCATCGCAAGAAGACACCTCCGCAACAGATAACCCCTCCCACCAGGGCACCTCAATTATACCCTAAAATCCAAATGTCCAACCCACACTTGTTTCAAGTCTGGGACAAAACTACATTGTGATTGGTTAAGGAAGGGGGTGTACTGTCACACCACACTCGGCATGTCCATCTCTCTCAATGTTCTATTGTTTTGTTTTTTCAACATCACAACTACATCATCCCAGGAAATACAAGTATACAAATATCAGACTTCAGTTTCCTTCTCTCTCTGCCAATGTTTCAGTTCTGTTACTTCTTGTGCCACTCGTGCGCTTCCAGAGGAAACGTTCATCACTTGTCGATTGATTTTCGTCTTCACGTTTTACTTTTGGCAGGCACACATAAATTCGAAGGTGGCTCGCCTTTGCCTTTCCTCCACATTCTCTTTTGCTTTTTCAGTTACTAATTCTTTATTTTGCTTAACCCATGCTACTACGGAAAATAAAACAAATATTATTACTCATTTTGAAATGCTTTTCTTTACGCACCCTCCCAAATGCTGCATCTAACCATTCGCAACCCCATGTTAAGGTTTTCCTGACAAACATTAATAATGTGCACCAAAAGCAGCATTAGTCTCTTTATTTTCATTAGTCAAGCATTTGCGGCCTAGTTCAGTGCTTCAGTATGCGCTTGCGCAGTATTATTTTCCCCCATGTTAGTTATTAAAACCACACATTTTTCACTGCACACTATTAGAAAAATTAGAAAATGTTACTAGGGGTCTCAATCCGAGCAGGTTTTATGTTTCAAAAACCCTGCTCCATCACCCCCCTGTATTTTTTGCCCCCTGGCCCATGTTCAATCATTTTTCCTACTGACCAGGACACAGGTGAATGCTTTTAATAGTGAGTTTGCGTACATTGTGTTGTGTAGGCAGGGGTGGGGCTTAATCATTGACAGCACAGCAGCAGACACAGGTTCCCAGGGTTAGCACTTAGTACGCATGTCGGGTTCAATGGGTGTCTTTCTACGGCCAACCCGACATGCGCACTTGAGGTCGCTTCTATTGCTGCACTGTTAGGGAGCTGGGGATTTCAGCCGCAGTGTCACAGTCTCCTAAGGAGCGCTGGTTTTGCCTGCTCCTGCCAACCCTGCTGCTGCTTTTAAACAGCATGGAAGCAGCATCAGGGTTGGCTCAAGAGATGCAAGGAGGGATGTAGAAAGGAGGGGGCGCGTACTTCACTAGCAATCAAGACTGTAAGAGGCGCAGGCGCGCAGCAGAGCAGATAAAAGATTACGCCAGATTGATCGCGAGAGAGCTCCCTTGTCAGCTCTCACCTATCTGTGCGATTGTTTCACATCTTCAGATACGAGTCATCCCTGGTAAGTCGACTTCGCTGAAAGTGGCATCGCCTCACATGACACTGCCCTGGGCTCCCTAATCCAAACCTCGTGTCCCAGAGAACTGCAAAGTCCATGATCTACGGGTTCACTTGTGCCTGCGCTGTTATTGGCTCGTCATATGTTTTCTTTCATTTTTCGGTGGTGCTCCTTTCTCTGTTCTAGGAGTGATAGGCAAGGACCCTAGCCCCCTATAGAGTGCTGTACCTAACTGTAAGAGAGAGCAGGGGGCGATGAGCAATGAAACAATGCTCGGATAATCTAATTATATTCACCGAAGGCGGCTGCAGAAATTGGGTAGTCATGAGAGTCTATGCGTTATTTCTTTCTACAAACTCCGTCCTCAGCGAAATTGGCAGCAGGGAAAAGTTGGATAGTAAATTTATTCTGGCTTACTTTAGTCACAGGCAGGCTGTTTTTTTACACTAGGTTACGGGGTAAGGCACCTGCTGCTACGATCTGCGAGTATCCAGAAGTTTCTGGGTGTAAGATGATAACTATGGTGTTAATGCATTTGCTGGAGTGACCTGTGTGCACTTTTATCTCATGTTTAACTCATAAAATAGCTCAGTGGGTTAATGTTCCTGCTGCACAGTATTACCTATAGAAGGTCACATATTTATGTTTTATATAAGCCAGCTCAGTGGGTTCATGTTTTTGTTGCACAGATTGGTATGCTACATGCAGGAAATGAGGGCGATCAAGCAGGATCAGGGAACCAGCAGCTGTTATGGGGCCGGCTCTGGTGTCTTGCTGATGCAGTGAAGTATGCTGAATTTGGTTAAATGTAATTTGCCAACAATGGGATACAGTGTCTGCTTTCTGTTGAGAGCAACAGCCTAGAGGCGGTGAGGTGGTTTTTTCACTTTTACTTCCAGCTTAGTCCAAACCCCACTGGATGGGAAACAAAGGCACTCAGGTTGTTATCACTTCCTAAATACTTAAGAGAAACTACGATTTGGAGGCAGTTTTTTTAATATGCATTCACTGTAAGAATGTCAGATATATTTGCCTGAATGAATAACAACACAAAAAACAAGTTAAATGCACTAATTTATTTAATTTAAATATTTTATAGTGCTACTCATCCCAATATAGGATGTCCGAGCACTTTAGAGCACATGCATACACAGTGATTAATTTGTAAACAAATAGGTGCCATGGCTCTTGTCAAGAGGTAGCTTGCACCATCCTCCTGTCTCCTGTTAGCGCTGCCTAAAACAGAACTAACTACTAAACATGATACCCTGCAAGTAGCATAATGGCCAGAGCTGCCGATTTGGAGCTGGGAACCAGGTTCTAGGCTCGTTCTGGACAAATCACTTAAGCTCCCTGTGCCTGTGAGTGTGTCCTTAACTGGTGCTATAAGCACCAGTTTTGATGATTAACCGGAAACCACCAGCTCAAATTAAGTACTGCATGCATACATTATAAAGAGACAATAAATCATACAAGTCTGTAAATCAATGTAATGGAAATGTTGCATAAGACTACAAGAGTTACAAGGTGTGGAAGTCAAATTTCATCCATACTAGTAGGCATTATATGTTAAGAGTGCATGGACGAAGGAATACAGTCTAGATTTAAAACGTAACTCAGTGGTTGGGGTAGTGTCATACATCCACAACATTTCCCCCCTCACCAGTTTCAAATGCCACCAGCCGCCACTGCCTGCCACACAGTGCAGGGATTTACAGGGGGGCACCCTAGGTACCCCCTCGGCCACCGACCGTAGGCCGTGAAGGCAAGGGGGCACTGCTACGTGCCCCCAAAGTCGTTTTCGGACAGCCTCTCCATGTCGGAAAGGCCGGCACGGAAAGGCTGTCAGAAACTGACATCATAATCCCGACGGCGGAAAAAACGTCCATAAGGGATTACGGTGCGGGTCCGACTGGCCGTATAACTCTGAGAGCCGGTCGGAACCGCGTCGGAATGACCGGTCGGTTTACGCTCCGACCGCCGACATCGTAATTCGGCGGTCGGACCGCAAACCGACCGTGTCAGTCGGAAAGCCTCCGACCGTGGTTGGAAAGCTTCCGACTAGCGGTCGGAGGCTTTCCGACCGACATCGTAATTGGCCCCTTGGTGTCAGACCTTAAAGATTTTTGAGTATTTTATAATGTGATACCTTAGCATCCACCATTTTCAAGGGTACTCTGGATAAAGATAAAAGATAAAGACACAAAAAAAATTTCAATAAAGAAAACAAGCATTGCCCCATGTTGTGACAATTGGTCGTCAGTTTCGTGTGAGTGACAGTGTAACAGACTAGTGGCTGACCCAAAGTCCTTCTATGTATTAATTTTTTATGTAATAATGTTTGGAATACAAGGGGCTAGCCACACAGTTACAGCACTGGTATTGTATTTTAAGAATTTTGACTTATTTAGCTGCACATTCTAACACTAATTACATGGAACACAACAAGGCACTGCAAACTTTTGTGTCATTTTCTAAAATCTAAGCACAGCTGCCCTGTGACTGCCGCAGGTAGGAGCGGGGTGGGGGAGGCCACCGCCCCCAAAACGCATGCTGTCTGAGCCGGACGCCCCCGCTCCCTTGCTACGCCACTGAAGCACAGTTGTCTTAATTTGCTGTTCAAATTGATATTATTGAAGTTGTGCCTTGGCCAAAGTACATAGTACATTTTAGCCATTAGCTAATTATTAATTTGAAACTTAATACACATCAGACCATGAAAGCACCTGGTGCTAACCACTAAGTCGTTTTGAATATGTGCTTGTAGGACATTTTCAAGTTTCCTAGGCATTGACAGGTGTTGGGTAATGTACATGGAAACTTTTTCAAACAGACAATTTTTTGTCTGTGTCGTTATTCCAAGGAAATGGGTTGCACTTGGTCTTAAAACATCAACCGTTTGCTGATGGGCTTGGAGATCAAAGCAGAACATGCCCATATGGACTGTGAGGGAAGGGGTTGTGTCATGTGGAACACAAGGTTTAGTGAGATCTGTGTTTTTTAACAGGCTTTTTTGTCCCGAGCCTATGCTCAGAGAAGTAAGGTGCCATTTCCCCACTTACTGGTTTCACAGCACTCTGAACTACTGCTGAGCACCTTATTGGATAAATCTGGTTTATTTATTTACAGATTTATAAAGCACATGGCTACAGCGAGTTTCACTCAGTGTTTAGAGTTGGTTAGTTACCCCATGTACTTGGTTTGACATTTGGCTCTGGTTGAGTCGCTCATTTTATGAAGACAAAGTGTCACATTATTCCCACTTTCCAGCTTTTTGGGGTACAATAGTATAGGCCTAATTTTCATTCCTCTAGTCGTGTGAGATGGAAAAGCAGGTAGAACACTTGGCCTGCTGCTTCCAGCCTGGGGATGGTCTTAAGCAGGCGTGTAGGCAGTCAATTAGCCAGGTCCCTTTTTATTTTTATGGTTTAATTTAGAGGCTTGTCAGTGGGCATGGAGCCCTGATGTCAGCCAAACCATTATCAAAAAGACTTTGCTTCAGAAATCTTTTGACTGACAGCATGTTGGGTTGATTCCTCCATTGTGGGCAGAGGGTGTTTCAGAGATATTGACTTACTACGTTGATAGTTCTGTCCTATGCCTCTTTGTTGAAATTGTTTTGGGGATAACATTCCCTGAACTCTGCCTCAGATTGCGTGGTCCAGGATGCACAGGCACCAGTCATTTTTTTTAAATTTCTTTTGTTGTTTTTTTTAAAGTGTTTTAGTCCCTGCCTTTTTCACTTCGTGCCCCTTTACACCAATAACTTTTAGCCATACTGAATAGCAACCACACTAGTGCACAACATAGCTAAAACATATTGGCAAAGCTTGTTTCCAATTGGAAAGAGATGTTCATGGGGCTCCTCTCCACGTCTCTCCTCTAATCCACTCTCAGGCAGTGTGCATACAGACACAAGGTTATCAGGTCGTACATAAACCTCCAGAAGGGAAGGGTTCCTCAGTCTAGGGCTCCATTCCCAGGAGATTTGCCTTTGGGCAGAACAGAATTTTCAGTCTCTTACAGCAGTTTATCACCTGGGGAGGGAGTGTGGGCCTGACAATCTTCTGAACTGTCAGTTTTTGCCACCACTTTCCTTGTGTCTGTGCCCATAGGTATCTCAACAGACCTGTTAACAGTTCAGAAAAATGTGGGTGGAGCTTTTCACCACAGTGGAGAATACACTTCTTCCAGACTTCTGTACTCTAACCCCATCTCAGAGAGCCTGAGCGAAGGATGCCTTCTCAATTTCTTAGTCATCGGTTCTGCTATATTGCTCCATCCATTCTAGTTAATCCCGAGAGTGGTGAGGAAGATCTGTAAGGATGGAGAGTAGGACCTCTTCAATGTCCCAGCCTGGCCGAGGAGACCTTGGTTTCTGATCCTCCTCCACATTGATAGTTCCCTGTCTTTCTTCCTCCTCTGATACAAGTCCTTCTCTCCCCATTTATGGTAAGAGTCCTCAATCTAAGGATTTGGTATTTGAAAGGTTAAGGCTTATTTCCAAGGGATGTTCTAGTGAGGTGGGGGAGAGCATACAACAATATAGACGCCCCTCCACTCCTTTGATAGACACTGGAGGAATTCTAAATCATGGGGTGGTTCCAAAGGTCTCTCACCTTCTTCCTGAGTACCAGGCATGATTTTGAATTTCTTAAGGGATGTGTTTGTTATTGGGATTGGTGATTTCTACTATCAGAAGGCAATGGGTGCGAATCAGGCCTTTCATGATCCTGACCTCTTTCCAATATCTACTGTGGCCAGTAGGCCATTCCCCTGTTTCATCCTGGCACCTTCCTCTGGTGTTTAAATCCCTTCAAGGTACACCTTTTGAACCACTTCTTTCTGCAGAGCTAACATTCCTTTATGCTAAGGTGAAAATGGAGCCTTACTATTTGCCCTTCCATTTCTGAGATTCCTTCCAGATAAAGTAGTCTTAAGACCAGGTCCTTCCTTTTTACCAAAGGTACAGACTCCTGTCCTTTGTTCTAAGTCATTGTCCTTCTTACCTTTTTTCCAGATCCTTCTTCAGATGAACAGTCGGCTCTCCACTGCCTACATGTTCATGAGCATTTTTCATACATTTGTCTAGAACCTCCTCTTTTCAAAACATAGATTCCCTCTTTGTCATGCATGGTCTTTCAGGGAGAGGATTAAATTGGCCATAACAAACTCTTATGATATAGCAGGTCAGGATCTACCTTCATTTTCTAGGGTAAGTCCACAATTCAACTTCATGGGTTGCGCTTAAAGTGGCCTCCTTCAAGGACATATGTTCCGTAGCCACTTCTTCCACTCCACGTACCTTTATGTCACATTATAGACTGTAGCTCTCATATTCATTAACAGCTGATTTTTGTTCACATGTTTTTTATCAGCAGTGCATGACATTTAATACTATATTTTTGATTTGATTAATTTATTAAATCATGAGTGCAGCCTCATTTATTGAGTGTCCTCCTATAAAATCAAAATCAAATCTGTCTGCTTGGATATTTACCTCATGGAGTAAGGACTGTGAGAGGCAGACGAGGAGGTAATCTTCATTACTCTAAGTCCAGGCCTTCCTTGTCACAGTCCTGGATTCCTTCCCGTCTAACTCTATTTTTTATTTCGATTGCTAGAGATTTGGTATATTCTTGATTATTTTCAGGAAGTGATGTCAGTTTAGTTTATTTAAGTGTATTTTTTCGGCTGGCTGGGCACACAATGAATGTGGGAATAGAAACTCACTCATGGAGTAAGGACTGTAACAAGGACGACCTGGACTTTGGAGTAATTAAGATTACCAGTAAGTAACCAGTACATTCTATTAGCAATTAAGATATTTTCCGTTGGGTTGCAACTTGTTATCTTTCTCAGGTTGTTGTAGTAGAGACTTTGTGGTGTTTTCAGCGTGGGTTAGCTTTATTTGTAGGACATCAACGTAGAAGGGCAATGGCTGTTCAATAAATCTTGAGGGTTTCCTCAGACAAAGTAGCAGATTTATTTTCGGAAGGTAATTGTGTGCAGGGTGTTGTGGTTTTTGCTCCGAGGAAGGGTCCTTTTCTTTTATATGCCAGATGAGGACTCTGGTAGGCTTGCATTAGTTTTGTATGTTGAGAAATTACATGAGTCAATTGACTCACAAGATTGACTTTTTCGGGATCTGCTCTATGTAGAGAATTTCCTGAGAAGCCAAGGGTAGGACATAATGGTCATTCCCGTAACCCTTCTGGGAGACACTGAAAAACAGGCAATCACTATGTGGTTAAACACATCAATATCAAATGAGTATGAGCAAAAAAGAACCACTTGCTGAGCGAACAGTCAGAAGGCATACTGTTCAACTTATACCCTATAAAATTCCCCTGACTAGGAATGGGAGTGTCAGAGGGCCAGAAATGATGGACAGGCCGAAAAGATCTACAACTTATACCAGCTAACATCTTACTTTGAGAAGACAGCCACAATTAAAGCTACACCGGGTTCTTCACTTGTAGAAGTACAGACTCATCTCCATGATTGTACATGGGGGAAACAGCCTTTACAACACATTATTTGCCACGCAATACCTTTATCACGCAATGCCTTGACCACACATTGCCTTTACCACACAAGGGTGTAGTAAGGGTTTAGGTGTGGATAAGGTTATAGGATGGTAGGGGTGATTTTTCGGTTCAGGGGTGGGTAAGGGTATTGGGTTGTAAGGCTATTTTAAGGCTTTGGGGTGTGTAAGGGTACTGGGTAGTAAAGGTGTTTTTAGGGTTTAGGGGTGGGTTTGGGGTATATGTAGAAAAGGTATTTTTAGGGTTTAGGGGTGAGTAGGGGTATTGGGTGTTAAGGGTAGTTTTAGGGTTATGGGGTGAATGGGGGTATTGGGTGATAAGGGTGTTTTAGTGTTTAGGGGTGGGTAAGGGTATTGGGTGGGAAAGGTGTTTTTAGGGTTTAGGGGTGGGTAGGGGTATTGGTTGGTAAGGCTATATTTAGGGTTTAAGGGTGATTGAGTTAAGGGGTCAGGTAGATAGTTATAGTTAGGACCTATTTTCCATAGGAAATCCGCGACATTCTATTTGAAATAACTCTTGCGTCGGTTGACGAATCTTCGCGAAATTATCAAACTTTATGGCCCGCTCCGGTCCGCTCCTACCCTGAAAGTCTCAGGGTGATTCGTCAAGCGGGGGCCGAGAAAAAAGGGGGTCCCAAAACGTGTTTTCCCCATTCATTTTCCCATAGGAAACTTTAGACACGGCTACAGCCCGAACTGCTGAACGGAATTACACCAAATTTGGCAAAGAGGTAGTTCTTGGTTCAGAAAGAACCCTTTTTGTTAAATGGTGTAAATCCGTTCAGTAGTTGCGGAGAAATTAAAAAAATAAGAGTCAAAAAATCAATTTCCCATAGGAAACTTTATGCAAGGTTACAGCCCGAACTGCTGAACGCAATTACACCAAATTTGGCAAAGAGGTAGTTCTTGGTTCAAAAAGAACCCTTTTTGTTAAATGGTGTAAATCTGTTCAGTAGTTGCTGAGAAAATCAAAAGTAAAAACACATATATATCTGGGCGGAGCCTAACCACACATGTCATCGTGAGATCTGATTGGCTGTCAGCACTTCATCCTGGAATTGCTGGCAGCCATCTTGGGACCAATATAAATGATAGTACCCCATTGAAATGCATTGTAGTGAATCGAAGATTTTGAGGGTTACCAAAAGGAGAACTATAAAGGGTGATAACAGACTTTAGTTACATTAGAATTCATTTGTTGATGGTACCATACTAATTTCAGGAATTGTGGTGTGTTCTAAGGTGATTTTACCCTGTGAAAAACCTTCTGCTGGGATATCATGAATCATGTTTGAGAGAAAACTATTTTCACATGCTTGTCCCATAGAGTTTTAGAAGGTGCCCCAGAAGCTAAAATGAGAGCATATTTTCTGTAAATTCACATTATCTTTCTCAGTCATGTGAGAATGAAGTCTGACATTCTCAGTAAAACATGTACATCCAACAAGGGCAGAGACTGTCAGTTGATTCCTTTGTGTTCTACTGCAGCTTCCCAGAGTGTTCTAAAGAACAACTAGAGTGCTAACAGCCTTAATTATGACAAAAGTATGGCACACCTGAAGCCATCTTGATTGGAATAAACTGGTAACACTTAAAACATTTAATTTAAAAAGGAACAAAATGATGGGGTTCAACTTGTCATAGAAATTATGGTTAGTGCTCTGGAAAGAAAAATTAGGACATGTTTCAAGTGTGATCTCAAATATCTTCCTGTTATATTTCAACAGGAGCAGCCTGTCAGTTGATGCCTTTGTGTTCTACTGCAGCTTCCCAGAGTGTTCTAAAGAACAACTAGAGCGCTAACAGTCTTACTTATGACAAAAGTATGGCACACCTGAAGCCATCTTGATTGGAATAAACTGGTAACACTTAAAACATTTATTTTAAAAAGGAACAAAATGAGGGGGTTCATTTTGCCATAGAAATTATGGTTAGTGCTGTAGAAAGAAAAATTAGGACATGTTTTAAGTGAGATCTCAAATATCTTCCTGTTATATTTCAACAGGAGCAGCCTGTCAGTTGATGCCTTTGTGTTCTACTGCAGCTTCCCAGAGTGTTCTAAAGAACAACTAGAGTGCTAACAGCCTTACTTATGACAAAAGTATGGCACACCTGAAGCCATCTTGATTGGAATAAACTGGTAACACTTAAAACATTTAATTTAAAAAGGAACAAAATGAGGGGGTTCATTTTGCCATAGAAATTATGGTTAGTGCTGCAAAAAGAAAATTTAGTGCATGTTTTAAGTGAGATCTCAAATCCTCTTCTATTTCATTAGAAAATTCTGACATGCAGACTGAAACAATCACTTTCAATACCAGCAGTAGACTTCCAGTTAACTCCTTGGTGAGCAGTAGCTTTACTACAGTGATCTAATGAACAACTAGAGTAATAACATTCTGAATTTATGGCAAATGTGTGACACATCTGAATGCCTTCTTGATGGAATCAAAGTAGAAAACTGAAAGCATTTCCTACTGAGGAGACTGCAGTAAATGAGGAAATTAGGAAACTTCATAACAAAGAAGTCTTCCAAGATGGCCACCAGTGAAAAAAGAGCCCAAATGTAGCACAAATATTACCCAGATGTAGCCCACATATAGCCCAATGACAAAAGTGTGCAAAACACTTTTTATTTTTAGTTTTTTTGCAGTTTTATGTAGTGCAGACTGGTCAGGTATTGGAGCGTTGCATCTTAAAACATGACCCCCTACACTACAAAAACACCACTGCACTACCCTAAACCCTAAAACACTACCCCAGCACAACCCCCTACACTACACAAGCACCACTGCACTATCCTAAACCCTAAAACACTACCCCCAGCATGACCCCCTACACTACACAAACACCACTGCACTACCCTAAACCCTAAAACACTACCCCAACACCACTGCACTAACCTAAATCCTAAAACACTCCCCCCAGCACGACCCCCTACACTACCCAAACACCACTGCACAACCCTAAAACATGACCCCCTACACTACACAAACACCACTGCACTACCCTAAACCCTAAAACACTACCCCCAGCACGACCCCTACACTACACAAGCACCACTGCACTACCCTAAACCCTAAAACACTGCCCCCAGCACGACCCCCTACACTACACAAACACCACTGCATTACCTTAAACCCTAAAACACTACCCCCAGCATGACCCCCTACACTGCCCGAACACCACTGCACTGCCCTAAACCCTGAACACATACCCTAGCACGACCCCCTACACTGCCCGAACACCACTGCACTGCCCTAAACCCTGAAACACCACCCCTTCACGACCACCTACACTGCCCGAACACCACTGCACTGCCCTAAACCCTGAAACACCACCCCCAGCATGACCCCTACACTGCCCGAACACCACTGCACTGCCCTAAACCCTGAAACACTACCCCCAGCAAGACCTCCTACACTGCCCGAACACCACTGCACTGCCCTAAACCCTGAAACATCACCCCCAGCAAGACCCCCTACACTGCCCGAACACCACTGCCCTAAACCCTGAAACACCACCCCCAGCACGACCCCCTACACTGCCCGAACACCACTGCACTGCCCTAAACCCTGAAACACCAGCCCCAGCACGAACCCTACACTGCCCAAACACCACTGCACTGCCCTAAACCCTGAAACACCACCCCCTGCACGACCCCCTACACTGCCCGAACACCACTGCACTGCCCTAAACCCTGAAACACCACCCCCAGCACGACCCCCTACACTGCCCGAACCCCACTGCACTGCCCTAAACCCTGAAACACCACCCCTGCACGATCCCCTACACTGCCCGAACACTACTGCACTGCCCTAAACCCTGAAACACCACCCCCAGCACGACCCCCTACACTGCCCGAACACCACTGCACTGCCCTAAACCATGAAACACCAGCCCCAGCACGACCCCCTACACTGCCCGAACACCACTGCACTGCCCTAAACCCTGAAACACCACCCCCAGCAAGACCCCTACACTGCCCGAACACCACTGCACTGCCCTAAACCCTGAAACACCACCCCCAGCAAGACCTCCTACACTGCCCGAACACCACTGCACTGCCCTAAACCCTGAAACATCACCCCCAGCAAGACCCCCTACACTGCCCGAACACCACTGCCCTAAACCCTGAAACACCACCCCCAGCACGACCCCCTACACTGCCCGAACACCACTGCACTGCCCTAAACCCTGAAACACCAGCCCCAGCACGACCCCTACACTGCCCGAACACCACTGCACTGCCCTAAACCCTGAAACACCACCCCCTGCACGACCCCCTACACTGCCCGAACACCACTGCACTGCCCTAAACCCTGAAACACCACCCCCAGCACGACCCCCTACACTGCCCGAACACCACTGCACTGCCCTAAACCCTGAAACACCACCCCCTGCACGATCCCCTACACTGCCCGAACACTACTGCACTGCCCTAAACCCTGAAACACCACCCCCAGCACGACCCCCTACACTGCCCGAACACCACTGCACTGCCCTAAACCATGAAACACCAGCCCCAGCACGACCCCCTACACTGCCCGAACACCACTGCACTGCCCTAAACCCTGAAACACCACCCCAGCAAGACCTCCTACACTGCCCGAACACCACTGCACTGCCCTAAACCCTGAAACATCACCCCCAGCAAGACCCCCTACACTGCCCGAACACCACTGCCCTAAACCCTGAAACACCACCCCCAGCACGACCCCCTACACTGCCCGAACACCACTGCACTGCCCTAAACCCTGAAACACCAGCCCCAGCACGACCCCTACACTGCCCGAACACCACTGCACTGCCCTAAACCCTGAAACACCACCCCTGCACGACCCCCTACACTGCCCGAACACCACTGCACTGCCCTAAACCCTGAAACACCACCCCCAGCACGACCCCCTACACTGCCCGAACACCACTGCACTGCCCTAAACCCTGAAACACCACCCCCTGCACGATCCCCTACACTGCCCGAACACTACTGCACTGCCCTAAACCCTGAAACACCACCCCCAGCACGACCCCCTACACTGCACGAACACCACTGCACTGCCATAAACCCCGAAACACTACCCCCAGCAAGACCCCTACACTGCCCGAACACCACTGCCCTAAACCCTGAAACACCACCCCCAGCAAGACCCCCTACACTGCCCGTACACCACTGCACTGCCCTAAACCCTGAAACACCACCCCCAGCATGACCCCCTACACTGCCCGAACACCACTGCACTGCCCTAAACCCTGAAACACCACCCCCAGCACGACCCCCTACACTGCCCGAACACCACTGCACTGCCCTAAACCATGAAACACCAGCCCCAGCACGACCCCCTACACTGCCCGAACACCACTGCACTGCCCTAAACCCTGAAACACCAGCCCCAGCACAACCCCGTACACTGCCCGAACACCACTGCACTGCCCTAAACCCTGAAACACCAGCCCCAGCACGACCGCCTACACTGCCCGAAAACCACTGCACTGCCCTAAACCCTGAAACACCAGCCCCAGCAAGACCCCCTACACTGCCCGAACACCACTGCACTGCCCTAAACCCTGAAACACCACCCCCAGCAAGACCCCCTACACTGCCCGAACACCACTGCACTAAAGCCTGAAACACCACCCCCAGCAACACCACCTACACTGGCCGAACACCAATGCACTGCCCTAAACCCTGAAACACCACCCCCTGCACGACCCCCTACACTGCCCAAACATCACTGCACTGCCCTAAACCCTGAAACACCACCCTCTGCACGACCCCCTACACTGCCCGAACACCACTGCACTGCCAGAAACCCTGAAACACCACCCCTCAGCACGACACCCTACACTGCCCGAACACCACTGCACTGCCCTAAACCCTGAAACACCACCCCCAGCACGACCCCCTACACTGCCCGAACACCACTGCACTGCCCTAAACCCTGAAACACCACCCCTGCACGACCTCCTACACTGCCGGAACACCACTGCACTGCCCTAAACCCTGAAACACCACCCCCAGCACGACCCCCTACACTGCCCGAACACCACTGCACTGCCCTAAACCCTGAAACATCAACCCCAGCAAGACCCCCTACACTGCCTGAACACCACTGCCCTAAACCCTGAAACACCACCCCCTACACTGCACGAACACCACTGCACTGCCCTAAACCCTGAAACACCACCTCCAGCAAAACCCCCTACACTGCCTGAACACCATTGCTCTGCCCTAAATCCTGAAACACTAGCCCCAGCATGACCCCCTACACTGCCCAAACACCACTGCACCGCCCTAAACCCTGAAACACCAGCCCCAGCATGACCCCCTACACTGCCCGAACACCACTGCACTGCCCTAAACCCTGAAACACCAGCCCCAGCACGACCACCTACACTGCCCGAACACCACTGCACTGCCCTAAACCCTGAAACACCAGCCACAGCACAACCCCCTACACTGCCCGAACACCACTGCACTGCCCTAAACCCTGAAACACCAGCCCCAGCACGACCCCCTACACTGCCCGAACACCACTGTACTGCCCTAAACCCTGAAACACCAGCCCCAGCACGACCCCCTACACTGCCCGAACACCACTGCACTGCCCTAAACCCTGAAACACCACCCCCTGCATGACCCGCTACACTGCCCGAACACCACTGCACTGCCCTAAACCCTGAAGCACCACCCCCTGCAGCACCCCCTACACTGCCCGAACACCACTGCACTGCCCTAAACCCTGAAACACCACCCCTGCACCGCCCCCTACACTGCCCGAACACCACTGCACTGCCCTAAACCCTGAAACACCACCCCCAGCACGACCCCCTTCACTGCTCGAATACCACTGCACTGCCCCAAACCCTGAAACACCACCCCAGCACGACCCCCTACTCTGCCCGAACACCACTGCCCCTAAACCCTGAAACACCACCCCCTGCACGACCCCCTACACTGCCCGAACACCACTGCACTGCCCTAAACCCTGAAACACCACCCCTACACTGCCCGAACACCACTGCACTGCCCTAAACCCTGAAACACCACCCCCAGCACGACCCCCTACACTGCCCGAACACCACTGCACTGCCCTAAACCCTAAAACACCACCCCCAGCATTACCCCCTACACTGCCCAAACACCACTGTACTGCCCTAAACCCTAGAACACTACCCCAGCACGACCCCCTACACTACCCGAACACCACTGCACTACCCTAAACCCTAAAATACTACCCCCAGCACAACCCCCTACACTACCCGAACACGACTGCACTGCCCTAAACCCTCAAACACTCCCCCCAGCACGACCCCCTACACTACCCGAACACCACTGCACTGCCCTAAACCCTAAAACACTCCCCCAGCACGACCCCCTACACTACCCAAACACCACTGCACTGCCCTAAACCCTAAAACACTACCCCCAGCATGACCCCCTACACTACCCAAACACCAATGCACTACCCTAATCCCTAAAACACTACCCCGCATGACCCCCTACACTACCCTAAACCCTAAAACACTACCCCCGCATGACTCCCTACACTACCCAAAGACCACTGCACTACCCTAAACCCTAAAACACGACCTCCTACACTACACAAACACCACTGCACTACCCTAAACCCTAAAACACTACCCCCTACACTACACAAACACCACTGCACTACCCTAAACCCTAAAACACTACCCCCAGCAGTACCCCTACACTACCCAAACACCACTGCACTAACCTAAACCCTAAAACACTACCCCCAGCAGTACCCCTACACTACCCAAACACCACTGCACTACCCTAAATCACTACCCCCAGCACGACCCCTACACTACCCAAACACCACTGCACTACCCTAAACCCTAAAACACTACCCCCAGCACGACCCCCTACACTACCCAAACACCACTGCACTACCCTAAACCCTAAAACACTCCCCCCAGCACTTCTCCCTACACTGCCCAAACACCACTGCACTACCCTAAACCCTAAATCTACCCCCAGCATGACCCCCTACACTACACAAACACCACTGCACTACCCTAAACCCTAAAGCACTACCCCCAGCACGACCCTCTTCACTACCTAAACACAACTGCACAATTTGTTACAGGCGTTGCAACGCAGGCCTGTGGTGCTTACTGGAAGTACCTAGTGGGCTAGTTGGGCCCCAGGGACCCTCAGGATTCAAGGTGACCTAATCCCCCAACTTAAAACGCACCACGGGGTGCGTTTGCACAGTGGTGAAGGGAGGGGCGGGGCCTCAGGTGACATGTGCGCAAACACGCCCTGTGGTGCGTTTTAAGTTGGGGAATTAATTCCCTTTGAATCCTGAGGGACCCTGGGGGCCAACTAGCCCACCAGGTACCTTCAGTAAGCACAACAGAGTTGCGTTGCAGAGAGGTGAAAAAAGGTGCATGGCCTCGGAACGCCTCTCTGCAACTCAGCTCTGTGGTCCTAACTGTAGGTACCTGGGGGGCTAGTTGGGCCCCAGGGACCCTCAGAATTCAAGGGGACTTAATCCCGCAGCTTAAAACGCGCCACGGGGTGCGTTTGCACACATGTCACCTCAGGCCCCTCTCCCTTCACCACTGTGCAAACGCGCCCTGTAGCGCATTTTAAGAGGTAGTTTTAATCCCCCTGCCCTATTATGTACTAGGGACTTGCAGAGGAGGTCATGCTAATCACAGGGGTACCCCAACGCATAGTGTTCCCTAGTGTATGTAGGTGTTTTCACTGTATTCTAAGTGTCTTTTAGCATAGCACTGGCTCTGGTTAGTCAGAGTCAGTTACCACCAGTACCCGTCTGAAAAAGTTGTGGGCACAGGATGATTTTGCAACAAGGCCTCTTTCTGCTCCTCTGTTGGTTCTTTCTGCACATCTTTTGCTTCTTTCTGTGCGTTTTTTCTTCTTTCTTCACATGTCCTACCTCTGTAGGCATAGTTAGAAACTAGCATTTAAAAAAACCTTTGAAATTCACTTAAAAAATCATAGGTTTCAGGCACGTTATAGTTAGAAATTAGCATTTAAAAAACCTTTGAAATTCACTGAAAAAACCATAGGTTTCAGACACGTTATAGTTAGAAATTAGCATTTAAAAAACCTTTGAAATTCACTGAAAAAACCATAGGTTTTAGGGACAGTTATAGTTAGTTGGACATTTCACTCGTACAAAACCATAGAAATTCCCCTGTTATAGTTAGTTCAGCTAACTATAACTCGCGCCCGCAATGCACTGCTGATGACGTCACATATTACATCACTCATGACATGGTCAGTGACATCACTGATGACATCACTGATGACATCTCAAATGACATCACTGATGACATCATCCATGTGATAATTTCATGCATCTTCTCACACCCTAATATAACTTTTGATACACCCACTCTAAATTACAGACTGCCATTCTCAAAACCATAGACACTCCAACACCAAAAACTACATACCCACTCACTGATTCTTAGGTCTACACACACATCCACTCACTCACCCGTACAGTCACTCATACTTAGTTACTCAGTACAGGACTATCATATGCACTCATACACCTATATAAACACTCACACACCGCCACTCATCCATAGAGGTACTCACACACCTAGTCAGTCATGCAAAAAACTTAATCACACACCCATTTACTCACCTATACAGTTATACACACACCAGCTCACTTACTCATACAAATACTAGCACATTCTTACACTCTTATACAATCACTGATACAAGTACACACTCATCCATACAGCCACTCTCACAATCACACACTCTCACTTATAGCCATTTATATACTCCAACACACATATATACTGCCTTTCACATATGTAGTTACTCACACATGTACCACTGAGATATACATTCAATCACTAACACACCCATACACACACTCACCCACCCATACAGTCCATCACAGATGCACTCTTGAAACCATGCACCCAGTGAATCACCAACTCACACATCTATGCACAGAGTCACACACACCCCACCCACACAAACACTCAGGCACCCATACAGATACTCAGACAATCAATCAATAACCCATGTAGACACTCCTGTAGCTATTCAGAAAGCCATGCAGCCGCTTACAAACCAACAGACAGACGGATACAGACATTCACACAGTTTAGTCACTAACCCATGCATTCAGTAAGATACATTTAATCACTCACTTGTAGAGTCAGTCACTCACGTACTAAATCATCCATTCAGACACTTATACACCCACTCATTCTTCAATACGCCTTTCCCTATATATATTAAACATATTTAAACTTTACAGAAACACACAGTCACTGGATGATGTCATCAGTGATGTCATTTGAGATGTCATCAGTGATGTCCTCAGTGATGTCACTGACCATGTCATGAGTGATGTAATATGTGACGTCATCAGCAGTGCATTGCGGGGGCGTGAGTTATAGTTAGCTGAACTAACTATAACGGGGGAATTTCTATGGTTTTGTACGAGTGAAATGTCCAACTAACTATAACTGTCCCTAAAACCTATGGTTTTTTCAGTGAATATATATATATATATATATATTCTGCTCCAAAGGTTGTCCACCTGGTGAGTAGCACTCGATCAGCAGCTTTGTTTATGATAGGTAGGGACGAGGATCTGCTTGTAGAAGCTGCTCCGTAATGGAAATGCCTGACGCGTTTCGAAGCTCCATATGCTTCTCTTCAGAGGCTTGAACGGAGACAGTGTGTGCAAACGCTGAACCCACTTCGCCATTTTCATATTGCACACCCACCAATGGGAAGCCCGAATGAGACTGTGCATTGTGAGAAATGTGGTCTGGATAGCACACAAATCTTGTCCTGTATGGACCCTGCAAGTGGACTCGTCCTCAATCCTGTTTACGGCTGCTGGCCCACATAGCCGACATGATAGCTACCATGTCGGGTAGCCCCCATAACATTACGGGGTGGTGCACACTCCGTGGCAGGACGGCCGCGTATTACATTCTGCTCCAAAGGTTGTCCACCTGGTGAGTAGCACTCGATCAGCAGCTTTGTTTATGATAGGTAGGGACGAGGATCCGCTTGTAGAAGCTGCTCCGTAATGGAAATGCCTGACGCGTGTCGAAGCTCCATATGTTTCTCTTCAGAGGCTTGAACGGAGACAGTGTGTGCAAACGCTGAACCCACTTCGCCATTTTCATATTGCACACCCACCAATGGGAAGCTCGAATGAGACTGTGCATTGTGGGAAATGTGGTCCGGATAGCACACAAATCTTGTCCTGTATGGACCCTGCAAGTGGACTCGTCCTCAATCCTGTTTGCGGCTGCTGGTCCACATAGCCGACATGATAGTTACCATGTCGGGTGGCCCCCATAACATTACGGGGTGGTGCACGCTCCGCGGCAGGACGGCCGCGTATTACATTCTGCTCCAAAGGTTGTCGACCTGGTGAGTAGCACTCGATCAGCAGCTTTGTTTATGATAGGTAGGGACGAGGATCCGCTTGTAGAAGCTGCTCCGTAATGGAAATGCCTGACGCGTTTCGAAGCTCCATATGCTTCTCTTCAGAGGCTTGAACAGAGACAGTGTGTGCAAACACTGAACCCACTTCGCCATTTTCATATTGCACACCCACCAATGGGAAGCTCGAATGAGACTGTGCATTGTGGGAAATGTGGTCCAGATAGCACACAAATCTTGTCCTGTATGGACCCTGCAAGTGGACTCATCCTCAATCCTGTTTGCGGGTGCTGGTCCACATAGCCGACATGATAGTTACCATGTCGGGTGGCCCCCATAACATTACGGGGTGGTGCACACTCCGCGGCAGGACAGCCGCGTATTACATTCTGCTCCAAAGGTTGTCCACCTGGTGAGTAGCACTCGATCAGCAGCTTTGTTTATGATAGGTAGGGACCAGGATCTGCTTGTAGAAACTGCTCCGTAATGGAAATGCCTGACACGTTTCGAAGCTCCATATGCTTCTCTTCAGAGGCTTGAACGGAGACAGTAAGTAAATGTAAAAAAAATGTAAGTCCGTTTTTATATAGCGCAGCTACTCACCCTTACGGGTCTCAAGGCACTGGGGGCCGGAGTGGAAATTAAGTGAGCTATTGCCCAGAGTCACATGGTGCTGAGCTGAGCTGCCGCCGGAGCCGGGGATCGAACCGTGAACCCTGTGCTCTGAAGTCAGCTACCCTGGCCGCTGCCCTGGCCGCTGCACCACACCTCTCCACACAGTGTGTGCAAACGCTGAACCCACTTCGCCATTTTCATATTGCACACCCACCAATGGGAAGCTCGAATGAGACTGTGCATTGTGGGAAATGTGGTCCGGATAGCACACAAATCTTGTCCTGTATGGACCCTGCAAGTGGATTCGTCCTTCATCCTGTTTGCGGCTGCTGGTCCACATTGACGGCATGATAGTTACCATGTCGGGTGGCCCCCATAACATTACGGGGTGGTGCACAGTATCAATCATCATGTATCCATTCAAGGAATCATTGGTATGACACAGACTACAAGGCCCAGCGAACATTGCGTTCAAGCCCATCTGAGGGCAGTTAATTATTATTAATATGGGCGTGTCGTACAACACAAACTTTTGTCGAGCCTCTGATGAAGAGCAATTAGCTCAGAAACGCATCAGGCTTTTAATGATCGACACAAGAGCTGTAAATCTTATTGGGAGACGAAACCAAACCTTACCTGAGTGAACACCTCTGTGCGAGCTGCTGGTCGAGTGCGCCTTTGCCTGTGGGCATTCAGGAGCAGTGAGATTACACGCGGCAGCTCAGCCGCAAAAGGCGCACCACCCCGTGATGACTGGGGGTCCCGGGGCCCAAGATTCCTCTTAGTCCCACAAGGAACCGGCGGCTGATGGGATCATGTGTTGGGACGTGCTGCCGAGGCCCATTCAGGGCTTTCATAGACAGTATCAATCATCGTGTATCCATTCAAGGAATCATTGGTATGACACAGACTACAAGGCCCAGCGAACATTGCGTTCAAGCCCATCTGAGGGCAGTTAATTATTATTAATATGGGCGTGTCGTACAACACAAACTTTTGTCGAGCCTCTGATGAAGAGCAATTAGCTCAGAAACGCATCAGGCTTTTAATGATCGACACAAGAGCTGTAAATATTATCGGGAGACGAAACCAAACCTTACCTGAGTGAACGCCTCTGTGCGAGCTGCTGGTCGAGTGCGCCTTTGCCTGTGGGCATTCAGGAGCAGTGAGATTACACGCGGCAGCCCAGCCGCAAAAGGCGCACCACCCCGTGATGACTGGGGGTTCCGGGACCCAACATTCCTCTGAGTCCCACAAGGAACCGGCGGCTGATGGGATCATGTGTTGGGACGTGCTGGCGAGGCCCATTCAGGGCTTTCATAGACAGTATCAATCATCGTGTATCCATTCAAGGAATCATTTGGTATGACACAGACTACAAGGCCCAGCGAAACATTGCGTTCAAGCCCATCTGCGGGCAGTTAATTATTATTAATATGGGCGTGTCGTACAACACAAACTTTTGTCGAGCCTCTGATGAAGAGCAATTAGCTCAGAAACGTGTCAGGCTTTTAATGATCGACACAAGAGCTGTAAATCTTATCGGGAGACGAAACCAAACCTTACCCGAGTGAACGCCTCTGTGCGAGCTGCTGGTCGAGTGCGCCTTTGCCTGTGGGCATTCAGGAGCAGTGAGATTACACGCGGCAGCCCAGCCGCGAAAGGCGCACCACCCCGTGATGACTGGGGGTCCTGGGGCTCAGGATTCCTCTGAGTCCCATGAGGAAACGGCGGCCGATGGGATTATGTGTTGGGACGTGCTGCCGAGGCCCATACAGGGCTTTCATAGACAGTATTAATCATCGTATATCCATTCAAGGAAGGATTTGGTATGACACAGACTACAAGGCCCAGGAAACATTGCGTTCAAGCCCATCTGAGGGTAGTTAATTATTATTAATATGGGCGTGTCGTACAACACAAACTTTTGTCGAGCCTCTGATGAAGAGCAATCAGCTCAGAAACGTGTCAGGCTTTTAATGATCAACACAAGAGCTGTAAATCTTATCGGGAGACGAAACCAAACCTTACCTGAGTGAACGCCTCTGTGCGAGCTGCTGGTCGAGTGCGCCTTTGCCTGTGGGCATTCAGGAGCAGTGAGATTACACGCGGCAGCCCAGCCGCGAAAGGCGCACCACCCCGTGATGACTGGGGGTCCCGGGGCCCAAGATTCCTCTGAGTCCCACAAGGAACCGGCGGCTGATGGGATCATGTGTTGGGACGTGCTGCCGAGGCCCATTCAGGGCTTTCATAGACAGTATCAATCATCGTGTATCCATTCAAGGAATCATTGGTATGACACAGACTACAAGGCCCAGCGAACATTGCGTTCAACACCATCTGAGGGCAGTTAATTATTATTAATATGGGCGTGTCGTACAACACAAACTTTTGTCGAGCCTCTGATGAAGAGCAATTAGCTCAGAAACGTGTCAGGCTTTTAATGATCAACACAAGAGCTGTAAATCTTATCGGGAGACGAAACCAAACCTTACCTGAGTGAACGCCTCTGTGCGAGCTGCTGATCGAGTGCGCCTTTGCCTGTGGGCATTCAGGAGCAGTGAGATATATATATATATATATATATATTATCTACTGGCGGTCGCCAGTAGATAGTTATAGTTAGGACCTATTTTCCATAGGAAATCCGCGACATTCTATTTGAAATAACTCTTGCGTCGGTTGACGAATCTTCGCGAAATTTTCAAACGTTATGGCCCGCTCCGGTCCGCTCCTACCCTGAAAGTTTTGGGGTGATTCGTCAAGCGGGGGCCGAGAAAAAAGGGGGGTCCCAAAACGTGTTTTCCCCATTCATTTTCCCATAGGAAACTTTAGCCACGGCTACAGCCCGAACTGCTGAACGGAATTACACCAAATTTGGCAAAGAGGTAGTTCTTGGTTCAGAAAGAACCCTTTTTGTTAAATGGTGTAAATCCGTTCAGTAGTTCCTGTGAAAATCAAAAGGAAAATCACATATATATCTATGGCCGCGTCGGATTCGCGCACCCTTTCGATCACGAGCTGCATGCTAATTGGCTGTCAACACTCCAAATCAGGAAGTGTTGGCAGCCATTTTGTCCCTCGGTAGAACAAGTGCGCAAAGCGCAAAAAGGGGGCAGGGTAGAAACATCCTGACCCCCTAGGTCTGCTCAGGGGGTCCCACAAGGACCCCCTGGTCAGAAAAAAGCATTTTTTTTTTTAAATCGGCGGGATGCGCTTAGGGTGCGCGGATCCCGCCGATAAATAAAAAAACGGAGCGCGGTCTCCCGCGCTTCGAATGTATTTTGCCCCCGGGTGGCCCAAGTCCCGGGGGCATGCGGGGGTGGGTTTATGTTTTATATGGGGGGCCTCTAAGGCCCCCCAAGCCCCGGGGACCGCCACCCCCTGGGGCTTTATAAAAAAAATGGTGCAGGAGGGCTCTCCTGCCCTCCCGCAGCCCCGGGGACTGCCACCCTCCGGGGCTTCCTTTTTTTAAATTTAATAACGTGTGGGGGGGCTCCAGCCCCCAAACACGCCCCGGGGACCACCACCTCCCCGGGGCACTTAGAAAATAAATGTGGGGGTCCGTTACGGACCCCCAGAGCCCCGGGGACCACCACCTCCCCGGGGCTGTGCAATTGAAGGGAGCGGGGCCGCGCGGCCCCCTCCTGGAGCCCTTGATGGCCCTGGGGACCGCCACCCCCAGGGTCGGCTCCTGCAGTGTCCCGGGGTGCCTACCCCTGGGACACTGTAGTTTGCTATGGCAGGGCGGGAGCCTCGCGGCCCCGTCCTGACATAGCAAACTGCTTTGATTTTGGAAGAGAGAGCAGGGAAACCTGCTCCTCTTCCAAAATTCAAGCAGATTGCTTTTCCACACGGGGAGCTGCATCTTAGCAGCTCCCCATGTGGAAAGCAATGCCGGCTCCCAAGGGATGCGGGGAGCCGGCGGGACTGTGGGGGGATTGGGGACCCCCACAGTCCCCAACGGAGAGGGCCAGCCCCGGGGGATGGGGTCCCCGGGGCAAGTAGTGGCCCGGGAGGGGGGCCACGCGACCCCCTCCCCAAAAAGAAAAAAAGAAAATGAAAAAAAAAAACGGAAAGGCCGGCCCCGGGGGATGGGGTCCCCGGGGCATTTAATGGCCTGAGGAGGGGGGCCACGCAGCCCCCCTCCAAATATATATTTTATTTTTAAAAAGAGGGCATGCCCCGGGGGATGGGGTCCCCGGGGCAAATACAGGCCCAGGGAAGGGGGGCCACGCGACCCCCTTCCCGTTTAAAAATAAATAAATAAATAAATAAATAAAAGAACAGCCTCAGGCCCCGGGAGATGGGGTCCCCGGGGACAAAAGTGGACGAGGGAAGGGGGGCCACGCAGCCCCCCTCCCATAAAAAAAAAGAAAGCAAAAAAAAAAAAACGGCATCGTGCCAGAGGCCCCGCCCTCTCCCTGCAGCACTCTGCAAACGCGCCCCCTCAGGATTCAAGGGGACTTAATCCCCCAACTTAAAACGCGCCACAGGGCGCGTTTGCACAGTGGTGAAGGGAGGGGGCGGGGCTTCAGGTGACATGTGTGCAAACAGGCCCCGTGGCGCGTTTTAAGATGGGGATTTAAATCCCTTCATCCTGAGGGTCCCTGGGGGCCAACTAGCCCACCAGGTATGTCCAGAAAGCGCCACAGAGCTGCGTTGCAGAGAGGTGTAAAAAGGGGCGTGGCCTCTGAACACCTCTCTGCAATGCAGCTCCCTGGCGCATACAGGAGGAACAGGGTGGGCTAGTTGCGCCCCAGGGACCCTCATTATTCAAGGGAACTTAATCCCCCAACTTAAAACGCGCCACGGGGCGCGTTTGCACAGTGGTGAAGGGAGGGGGCGGGGCATGTTATTGTTAGAAATTAGCATTTCAAAAACCTTTGAAATTCACTTAAAAAACCATAGGTTTCAGGCACGTTATAGTTAGAAATTAGCATTTAAAAAACCTTTGAAATTCACTGAAAAAACCATAGGTTTCAGACACGTTATAGTTAGAAATTAGCATTTAAAAAACCTTTGAAATTCGCTTAAAAAACCATAGGTTTTAGGGACAGTTATAGTTAGTTGGACATTTCACTCGTACAAAACCATAGAAATTCCCCCGTTATAGTTAGTTCACGTAACTATAACTCGCGCCCCGCAATGCACTGCTGATGACGTCACATATTACATCACTCATGACATGGTCAGTGACATCACTGATGACATCACTGAAGAATGTGCTAGTATTTGTATGAGTAAGTGAGTTGGTGTGTGTATAACTGTATAGGTGAGTAAATGGGTGTGTGCTTAATTTTTTGCATGACTGACTAGGTGTGTGAGTACCTCTATGGATGAGTGGCGGTGTGTGAGTGTTTATATAGGTGTATGAGTGCATATAATAGTCCTGTACTGAGTGACTATAAGTATGAGTGACTGTACGGGTGAGTGAGTAGATGTGTCTGTTTTGACCTAAGAATCAGTGAGTGTGTCTATAGTAATTGGTGTTGGAGTGTCTATGGTTTTGACAATGGCAGTCTGTAATTTACAGTGGGTGTATCAAAAGTTATATTAGGGTGTGAAAAGATGCATCAAATTATCACATGGATGATGTCATCAGTGATGTCATCATTGATGTCATTTGAGATGTCATCAGTGATGTCATCAGTGATGTCACTGACCATGTCATGAGTGATGTAATATGTGACGTCATCAGCAGTGCATTGTAGGGCGCGAGTTATAGTTACGTGAACTAACTATAACGGGGGAATTTCTATGGTTTTGTACGAGTGAAATGTCCAACTAACTATAACTGTCCCTAAAACCTATGGTTTTTTAAGTGAATATATATATATATATATATATATATATATGTATATATATATATATCCACCAGAAACTGCTCCCATTTGAGGTGCCTCACACGATGTGTTTGTTCTCCATTTATTGGTAGGCAACAAGGGTACATCAGAGTTCATAAGACCATTAATTAATTCTTGCCGGAAAAATTAAAATCCAGACGCGTTTCGGGCTTTCACCAGCCCTTTGTCACTGGCATCAGCATCGGTTCTAGCAGCAGTCTTAGCGCGACTACGCGCTTTTAAATGTTGCACCACAGTGGGCCAAAGCATCATGGTAGATGTAGTTCTACAAAAATAATATCCCATTGGATGCTGCCGTTCCCTTAAATAAAGTTCATATTTCCACAGTGGGCTGATAAAATGAACGCTTCTGCCACCCTTTTTCTCTGTGCCCATCCAACCGGATACACCGTTCATCCAGCGCCTCTTCGTCACTCGCGCTGTTGATCTGATCTCTACACGTCGGTGTGGCACCTCAACTTGGGAGCGTCTTTTCTTGTGGATATATATATATATATATATATATATATATATACATATATATAGGGCGATGAGCAAGGGATGCAATAGGGGTATTGGAACCACCTCTTGCAGACTCACAACGATGGCGTACAGATAATTTTAAGTGAGTGGCAACATCACGCATAGCGGAAAGTATCTTGGACTGTCAAATGCATCAAAGAAAGGAATTATGACAGAAGCAACACTCGTAAACAAGCATGGGACTGAAAATAATGAATAGGTGTTTTGAAGTCCATTAAAAATAAACATAACAATCAAATTACAATTGTGGTGCATTATGGGCAATGAAGTTCCTAAGACCAAGATGCGTGGAGATCCATACTTAAACAGCTGTGGACATTGTATAGCAATCAGTGCTGCTCTATGATTAAGGCTTACCAGCCGAAACGTGTCAGAGTTAATTACCATGTTGCCGCTCTAAGAAGGAATAGAACCTTCTCGTAGAGAGCTGGGCTTCAGCATTTTTTCTGTGTTGCTGACATATTGGTGGGCTGCTCTGTTCCCGCTGTCTGCTGAAGCTGCCCTGAAGGGTCGGAGGCTTCCCTTAGGAGATGTTTTTGCGCATTGAAATGTGGGAGCATGAGCCGCTCTTGCCGTAGGATTTTCCTGGGATACATTTGTGACAAATAAAATGGCGATGAGCAAGGGATGCAAGAGGGGTATTGGAAGCCACCTCTTGCGGACTCACAATGAGGGCGTACAGATAATTTTAAGCAAGCGGCAACATCACGCATAGCGGAACGTATCTTGGACTGAAAAATGCATCAAAGAAAGGAATTATGACAGAAGCAACACTCATAAACAAGCATGGGACTGAAAATAATGAATTGGGGTTTTGAAGTCCATTGAAAATAAAGATAACAATCAAATTACAATCATGGTGCATTATGGGCAATGAAGTTCCTAAGACCAAGATGCATGGAGATCCATACTTAAACAGCTGTGGACATTGTATAGCAATCAGTGCTGCTCTATGATTAAGGCTTACCAGCCGAAACGCATCAGAGTTAATTACCATGTTGCCGCTCTAAAAAGGAATAAAAGCTTCTCGTAGAGAGCTGTGCATCAGCATTTTTCTGTGTTGCTGACATATTGGCGGGCTGCTCCATTCCCGCTGTCTGCTGAAGCTACCCTTAGGAGATGTTTTTACGCATATATATATATATATATATATATATATATATTCACTGAAAAATCATAGGTTTTAGGGACAGTTATAGTTAGTTGGACATTGCACTCGTACAAAACCCGTGAAATTCCCCTGTTATAGTTAGTTCAGCTAACTATAACTCGCGCCCCGCAATGCACTGCTGATGACGTCACATATTACATCACTCATGACATGGTCAGTGACATCACTGATGACATCACTGATGACATCTCAAATGACATCACTGATGACATCATCCAGTGACTGTGTGTTTCTGTAAAGTTTAAATATTTTTAATATATATAGGGAAAGGCGTATTGAAGAATGAGTGGGTGTATAAGTGTGTGTATGGATGATTTAGTAGGTGCGTGACTAATTCTATAAGTGAGTGATTAAACGTATCTTACTGAATGCATGGGTTAGTGACTAAACTGGGTTAATGTCTGTATCTGTCTGTTGCTGTGTAAGTGGCTGCATGGGTTTGTGAATAGCTACATGAGTGTCTATAAGAGTTATTGATTTGTTGTCTGAGTATCTGTATGGGTGCCTCAGTGTTTGTGTGGATGGGGTGTGTGCGACTGTGCATAGATGTGTGAGTGGGTGATTCACTGGGTGGATGGTTTCAAGAGTGCATCTGTGATAGACTGTATGGGTGGGTAAGTGTGTGTAAGAGTGTGTTAGTGAGTGAATGTATGTCCCAGTGGTACATGTGTGAGTAACTACATATGTGAAAGGCAGTATATATGTGTATTGGAGTATATAAATAGCTATAAGCGAGAGTGAGTGATTGTGATAGTGGCTGTATGGATGAGTGTGTGCTTGTATCAGTGATTGTATAAGAGCGTAACAATGTGCTAGTATTTGTATGATTAAGTGAGCTGGTGTGTGTATAACTGTATAGGTGAGTAAATGGCAGTGTGTTTAATTATTTGCATGACTGACTAGGTGTGTGAGTACCTCTATGGATGAGTGGCGGTGTTTGAGTGTCTATATAGGAGTAAGAGTGCATATGATTGTCCTGTACTGAGTGACCATAAGTATGAGTGACTGTACGGGTGAGTGAGTGGATGTGTGTGTGTAGACCTAAGAATCAGTGAGTGGGTATGTAGTTATTGGTGTTGGAGTGTCTATGGTTTTGCGAATGGCAGTCTGTAATTTAGATTGGGTGTATCAAAGGTTATATTAGGGTGTGAGGAGGTGCATCAGATTATCACGTGGATGATGTCATCAGTGATGTCATTTGAGATGTCATCAGTGATGTCATCAGTGATGTCACTGACCATGTCATGAGTGATGTAATATGTGACGTCATCAGCAGTGCATTGTGGAGCGCGAGTTATAGTTAGCTGAACTAACTATAACGGGGGAATTTCACGGGTTTTGTACGAGTGCAATGTCCAACTAACTATAACTGTCCCTAAAACCTATGGTTTTTTCAGTGAATTTCAAAGGTTTTTTAAATGCTAATTTCTAACTATAACTTATCTGAAACCTATGGTTTTTTCAGTGAATTTCAAAGGTTTTTTAAATGCTAATTCCTAACTATAACATGTCTGAAACCTACGGTTTTTTCAGTGAATTTCAAAGGTTTTGTAAATGACAATTTTTAAATGTATTAATTGTTATATTAATTTTTTTCATACTGATTTATTACATTTTTAGATTTTTTTTTTTACATATTTTATTTTTTAAATTACATTGTAATTACATTATACATTACATTACAAAAAATACTTTCTCAGAATGAATTACTTTAGTTTAAATACTTTGCACATAGGCAATAGACTTTTAAGTACAGTAGTTACAGTTGTTGCAATGGGCACCACATTTTCAAACACAATGCAACATTCAGCTCAATGTGAATTTCTAGTTAAATGCAATTAGTTACTTTATGGATTACTTTTTCTAACCACAGGACTGGATCCTAGATTCAGTCCTGGTACATCTCCTGTAAACAGTTGAGTAAAAGCGTTTTGGTTACAGTTGCGATTTTTAAGGAATATTATTGTATTTTAAAAGTTGACACTTAGAAACTTTTTCTCATAGAATCACCAATGTTATCCTATGGAAGGAAATTCACTTAGCAGGTAAAAACTGTTATCGTTACTTTTTCTTACTCAGTGTTGGATCCTGGATCCAGCACTGGTGCATCTCCTGTAAACAGTTGAAAGAATGCGTTTAAGTCATACAGGCGATTTTTAAGGAATATTTGTAGTTTGTGAAAATCGACACTTTGAAACTTTTCTGCTGAAAACCAGACAATGGATTCCTATGGAAGAAAATATAAGTTACTGGTAAGTACGGTTAAAATTACTTTTCAGGACCAGTACTGGGCTGAAAGATGCAGCACTGAGGTCTCTCCTGATAACAGGTGAGTAAAGCGAAATTCGTATTTCGGCTGATTTTAGAGGAATATTTGTATGTTTCAAAAATCAACACTTAGAAACTTTTTCAGCAAAAAGCAGGCAATGATATCCTATGGAAGGAAATTCAAGTTACTGGTAAGTACGGTTAAAATTACTTTTGAGGATCAGTACTGGGCTGAAAGATGCAGCACTGAGGTCTCTCCTGATAACAGGTGAGTAAATCGGAATTCGTATTTCGGCTGATTTTAGAGGAATATTTTAAAGTTCCAAATCTCCACACTTAGAAGAATTTCCAAGTGAAACCAGTCAATGTTAGCCTATGGAAGGAAATTCAAGTTACTGGTAAGTACGGTTAAAATTACTTTTCAGGACCAGTACTGGGCTGAAAGATACAGCACTGAGGTCTCTCCTTATAACAGGTGAGTAAATCGGAATTCGTATTTCGGCTGATTTTAGAGGAATATTTGTATGTTTCAAAAATCAACACTTAGAAACTTTTTCAGCAAAAAGCAGGCAATTATATCCTATGGAAGGAAATTCAAGTTACTGGTAAGTACGGTTAAAATTACTTTTGAGGATCAGTACTGGGCTGAAAGATGCAGCACTGAGGTCTCTCCTGATAACAGGTGAGTAAATCGGAATTCGTATTTCGGCTGATTTTAGAGGAATATTTTAAAGTTCCAAAACTCCACACTTAGAAGAATTTCCAAGTGAAACCAGTCAATGTTAGCCTATGGAAGGAAATTCAAGTTACTGGTAAGTACGGTCAAAATTACTTTTCAGGACCTGTACTGGGCTGAAAGATACAGCACTGAGGTCTCTCCTGATAACAGGGGGCGCGTTTGCAGAGTGGTGAAGGAAGGGGGCGGGGCCTGCGGGCCCGATCGTTTTTTTTTTTTTTTTTTTCCCCTGAAGGGGGGCTGTGTGGCCCCCCTTCCTTTTTCCTATTTTTAGGCCCTGGGGACCCCATCCCCCAGGGCCTTACCCCTTTTTTTTAATTAAAATTAAAAAAAAAAAACGGGAAGGGGGCCGCGTGGCCCCCCTTTCTGGGCCTGTATTGGCCCCGGGGACCCCATCCCCGGGGCATGGCCTCTTTTTTTTTATTTGGAGGGGGCTGCGTGGCCCCCTCCTCAGGCCATTTAAGGCCCCGGGGACCCCATCCCCGTGGCCGGCCTTGCACTTTTTTTTTTTTTTACTTTTGGGGAGGGGGCTGCGTGGCCCCCTCCGTGGCCACTTATGGTCCCGGGGACCCCATCCCCGGGGCCTGGCCTCTCGTTGGGGACTGTGGGGGTCCCCAAACCCCCACAGTCCCGCCGGCTCCCCGTGTCCTACGGGAGCCGGCATTGCTTTACACATGGGGAGCAGCTAACATGCTGCTCCCCATGTGAAAGCAATCAGCTTTGGATATTGGAAGAGAGAGCAGGTTTCCTGCTCTCTCTTCCAATATCCAAAGCAGTTTGAAATGACAGGACGGGAGCCGCGAGGCTCCCGTCCTGTCATTGCAAACAGCAGTGTCCCGGGGTAGGCACCCCGGGACACTGCAGGAGCCGGCTCTGGGGGTGGCGGTCCCCAGGGCCACCACAGGCTCCAGGAGGAGGGCCGCGCGGCCCCCTCCTTACATTTTGAAAGCCCCGGGAGGTGGTGGTCCTCGGGGCTTGGGAGTCCAAAACGGACCCCCATTGTAATTTTCTTAGTGCCCCGGGAGGTGGTGGTCTCGGGCGTGTGGGGCTGGAGCCCCCCACACAGGTTTTTAATTTTAAAAAAGAAGCCCCGGGAGGTGGTGGTCCCGGGGCTGCGGGAGGGCTCAGAGCCCTCCCGCACCATTACACATAAAGCCCCGGGGGTGGTGGTCCCGGGCTTGGGGGCCCTTAGAGGCCCCCCACACATAAAATTAACCCCCCCAGCATGCCCCCGGGACTTGGCCCACCCGGGGCCAATGCATCGAAGCGCGGGAGACCGCGCTTCGATTTTTTTCGGCAGGATTCGCGCACCCTGAGCGCATCCTGCCGATTTTTAAAAAAATAATTTATTTTCTTTGCCCAGGGGGTCCTTGTGGGACCCCTGAGCAGACCTAGGGGGTCAGGGTGTTTCTACCCTGCCCCCTTTGTGCGCTTTGCGCACTTGTTTCTGTCCCTCGGTTCTACCGAGGACAAAATGGCTGCCAACACTTCCTGATTTGGAGTGTTGACAGCCAACTAGCATGCAGCTCGTGATCGGGAGGGTGCGCGAATCCGACGCGGCCATAGATATATCTATCTTTTTACTTTTGATTTTCTCAGCAACTACTGAACGGATTTACACCATTTAACAAAAGGGTTCTTTCTGAACCAAGAACTACCTCTTTGCCAAATTTGGTGTAATTCCGTTCAGCAGTTCGGGCTGTAGCCGTGTCTAAAGTTTCCTATGGAAAATTGCATGGGGAAAACACGTTTTGGGACCCCCTTTTTTCTCGGCCCCCGCTTGACGAATCCCCCGAGACTTTCAGGGTAGGAGCGGACCGGAGCGCCCCACAAAGTTTGAAAATTTTGTGAAGATACGTCAACCGGCAAGAGAGTTATTTCAAATAGAATGTCGCGGATTTCCTATGGATAATAGGTTGTAACTATAACTATCTACTGGCGACCGCCAGTAGATAATATATATATATATCTATATATATATATATATATATACATATATAGAGAGAGATGTACACATACACATAGATGTATATGGGAGGGCCCAAGTTTCCTATTACACACAAAGTATCGCAACAGAAAGCACAGGACGACCACAATACAGCAGCAGCCCTTCCTTGAGTACTATGAGCAATCCTCCAATGGGAGTGTACCAGTTGTATTTAAAAAGCTAACACCTGTTGTGTTCATGCGTTTCAAGCAAGCATTGAGAAAGGCCAATGCTGAAACACATCTGCTTGCATTAAAAGGATTACAACTTGCCCCGTGAGTGCCTTGTGCTTTCCTTTGGGATACTTTCTGTGTGATATGCAACATGGGTCCACCCCCACGATGCGGGGGCACCCATCCCGAGTGCAGCAAGTTACTGATGTACTTTAGAGCTGTGATTAATTGTATACTGAGGTACCGTCGTATTGTGATTCTGGCAGGAGCATCCCGTTGACTTGTATTGACAAATATTTAATTGTTGGATTTACGACCATTCAGACTGATTCCTGCGGGTATGTGGTAATAGAATTATTTATTACGGCTGTGCCAAGAGGCATATATTGATCGAACAACTTAATCATAAAGCAACTCATTGCAAGTTGCAAGTGGCAAACGTTGTGGAGACTGACTGCAAAAATTTGCCAGATGTTTGATATTTGTATGGCGTGTAGCATAACCTTTGTGCACCAATGGAAGGAGACTGTATTGGGAAAATCGGCACAACGTTGATGTTACCATGTAAAAATGTGAAAGGTTAACCTTTGGGTTGGGCTTTGTGTATTCCTCCTAGACAGCCACACCCAATAGAGAGCTTAGGTGTGCATGGATGGGCAATCACTGGCAGGATGGGAGCGCGGAGCTGGGCACAGCCCTAGTAATAGGCTGCGTCCTGCCTCCACAAAAAAGGCTTCAAATGGAAACCACTCTCTCCCACTTTAAAGGAAGAACCAGGTATAAATATTGAACCTCAGACAACAACTCTTCAGTACCCTTCTGCCAGGAAGAAGGACTGCTGTGCTGCTGAAAGGACTACCACTCTCCTGGACTGCTGCCCTGCTGGGCTACTGCCTTGCTGGACTGATGCCTTGCTGGCTTTCTGCCCTCTTGCTTGAGTCAGAGGGATTTGGACCTGAACCCAGGACTCCCAGAGTGGCTCCAAGGGCTAGTCGGCTGACCTCCTGTTCAAAGTCACATGGACATAACAGACATCAAGCCACTTGAACCAGCACCTAGACCAAGCTAGAGCAAGCCTCTCTCCCCCAAGTGGTGCCTATCAGTTTCTGGACCTTTGGTGTGTCCTCAGAGAGGCTGAATTTAAGTTTTGGGGCTCTTGGCGACGGCGAATGGGCTTGTTGGTGCCAAAACCTTGTCACTCATACAGCCCACCAAAAGCGAAGTTCTGTCATGCCAACCCTTCTCAATACAGCAGCTACCGCTTGCAGGGATTGCCATCGCGAAACACTGGCCCAACTGTTCGCGCGACAACAGGATCTCAAATTACACCAATGCCCATCTGCGATGCCCGCTTGCTCTTCGGGCTACATCGACCACCATTCACAATGCTTCCCGGCTCCTCGTGGTCCCCCTCCACCGTGAACGGGACCCACATGAAGAGACACACACAAACTCAAGTGTTTGTGGGATAATCAGTACTGCTGTCTGCAGCTCTGCTTTCTTTTGACTGACATTGAGACATTTGTGTATTTTCCATTTTCTTACCATGTTCTTTCAAAGGAGAATTTCAGTTATAATGTGACTGAGAATCTATCTGGAAGGGGCAGGATTGCAAAGTGGCAAGAAGTAAAAATGTAGAAGGGAAGAACATTGCTATGTGAAAGTTATTTTACTGAACTTCTGTATGGCATTTCAAATATTAGAGAAATTGTGCTGAAAAAATCACCACTTTATCACCATTTCCTTAATATACTATGGGGCATATTCTCAAGAACGTGTGATAACCATTGCAAAAGTAACTTAACGCAACCTTCAACATCGCAGTCTATCGCAGGAAATTTACGCTGTGTTAACCAAGTATTCACAACACAGCGGTACCATGCGATAGTCTCCAGATAACGCGTCAACTGACCGCGTTAAAATCAATGCCACGCCGCAAAAATGCAAAACACGAACGCAAAAAAAGCTGCGATGAGGCCAATCGCGATACGAAAATCAGCGAAAAACAGCTACAGGCCTGCAATTCACACGCGTCAGGCGGGAACAATCACCATAAAAGTAGAAAAAAAACAGACAAACAAATGCCAAACAACAGCGAAGCACAATGGACGTTGCCGGAGCAAGTACGGAGGAGAACCAGAACCCCACAAACCCCCCCGGAGGACCATCCTGGGACTTCGGGGTCAGGGAAGGGCAAGGACAAGAAGAGTAGGAAGAAGCGGTTCAGTCCGCAGGAAAACAGGATCCTGATAACGGAGGTGATAGAACACCATCAACAACTGTTCGTCACCTCCACTGTGTCATTGGCAACAACAAATGGAACATGGCAGTCCATCGTGGACAAGGTGAATGCAGTCGGAGTGCTGAAGAGGACAATGGACGAGGTTAAGAGGCGCTGGAATGATGTGAAGCGCAAAACCAAGCTGAAACTCGCCAACAACCTGAAGGCAGCAATGCAGACTGGAGGTGGGAGCCCAGCGCCACTGGAGGAGCTGGACGACATGGAGGAAATGGTGTCCACAGTCATCAGTGGGGAGATGGTGGCAGGAGTTGGGGGCCCAGACACTGCTCAACAAGACCCGACACAACAGCAACAGGGTGAGTAACGACCAGGGGCGGGGGGAGATGGGCACAATGGCACACATGCACAATTAAGTTGAGCACATCTGCGGACAAACCATGCCCCAGACCACCAACTCCCACCAAGAGACCAATGTACCCAAGTATGCAACATGTCAGCACTGTACAAGCACAGAAGTCAAAGGCACACCTCATGAAAGGGATATGGGGCAGCAAAATCTGAGCTGCAGGGGCGACTCACCCAAAATGCAGCACACACATCACATGCAGAGTACATCTACATTGACAACGATGTGACACAATGTGACACAATCTGCAAAACACCTACAACAGAACACAGGACACAACTGGTGCCGCTTGGGTGCAGACACTGGCCAATCACATTTGGCATTGCAGGGAAATGTGAGTTGATAATGTACAAGTACAAACACACACACATCTGTTGTCGAAATGTCCACTGTCCCCCATCAAATAGGCAGCTCCTCCCAAACAGCCACAATGTACCCAGTCATGCAGTCTGTATAAAAACATGTACAATGCGACAACATACATTGCAGAGGGAGAATCAACACCTCCTGCAGAGCAGCCCGACCCTCTCTTCTGTGGAGACAAAGAGGACCACCACAGCTTCGACTCTGACGCCCTCCAACTGCTCGTGGACAGCCTACGCAGCCCACTTCCAGGAGCTGGGCAGCCCAGCTGCTACGAGGAGACCCCACCCCCTGCACTGACCACACAGCAGGCAGCACCCACCACCACTGCTGCCACCAGCAACCACTGATTGCAGGTGAGACACCAAATACACTGGAAAACATTGGATTCACTTGCTGAGCTCACTCGCTCTGTGCAGTGTACGGATGGTATAAGAATGTTTTACAGGGGATGATTTTAGTTCCCAGTGTGGCCCTAAGTTCTGCTGCTGGAGGCTGCCAAGTAGTCAGGTCATGGTGTTTTGGCATGCATGTCGAGTCAGCTTGGGACGCGTGTGGGCAGGAACCTCCCTTTAGACAGGAAAGCAAACTAACTAGAGAGAGTCGTGGAGGCTGAGTGCAAAGCAAGTGCCTGCCTGGACATGCACCTGCCGACCTCTTCAGATAGAATTGCCCTCCGCCCCTCCCCCTCGGCATAGTGAGATGGAGTTGTGCATATAAATTCACTGTTTGAGCATCATCAGCTCCCTTTCTGTCCCTGTAGCCATTGGCACTTTGGTGCACAGGGCAGGATGATGATGCTGCAGCTTGTACAGTAAGCTCTCAGTTGCACAGATTCAGCATGGACTACCACCTACCACTGACCCAATCTTGAAACTTGTTTGAGCCAGTGTCTTCCACCTGCAGAGATGCCAGTGTTACCCACTCATGGGTCCAGGTGCTGACAGTTGCCATCATCCCTGACCAGAGTCTCTGTGCTCAGCACTGTTTTTACAGCATGCCCAGTCCACAGTGTAAGACACAAGTTTACCTGCTCTCCTTCTCAGCCATCCAGGTCAACAACATGGCAGGAGATAACCAAGGACCTGTAGTCAGGCAACTCATAGATCCTGACGACCACTGCCCCAGAAGGGGGCCGCTCAAACATAAGGCTTGCCCTTCCTGCTTGAAGTTGAGGTCATGCATTTGAGACTTGAGTTGGAATGACTGTCACTTCCCAATAAATCTATGCAGAACTGGAGACCACCATGTATTAAGTGACATGACCCAGTAACTACTGCCCACAGCCATCCCAGGTGAGGCTGCAAGTAAATACCCTTAAAGTCCTCACTATTTTCCTACTACTTTTGGCCTGTTTGTGGTTCTACGAATCCAGCTACGGTCTCTTTTATCCCCATCACTTTAACCTACTAGAAAGCAGCAGTCTGTTTGGGCTGAGGGTCCATGCCCCCACCTTTTTCCTGGCAAGACGACTGTACAACCTGCTACAAATTAGTGACAAATGACATTTGGCATTTACATCACACTACACCATACACATGCTCCTGTTGCATGCATGTTCCTTACTGTACCGGTGTCAAGAGGTGTGGCGTAAGACAGAATCCAGAGTTACCTTCAGTGGATGCATATATGAGAGTATGTACGATTTACATTGTCACTGTGCAGCTAGATTTATAAGGATAGTACTAATTTCTTGCCAACACTGGCAACCTTACAAGATGTTCACCACATACTTCTGAAGCTCACAGCAATGCATGCATTTATGTATGTATAGGATAAGTATACAATGAATTAGTTAATATTTGTTGTTGCATCTGCATTTACATTCACAATGCTGATTTGTGTATATTGAAGCTGGGTTCATACTCACCAAGGAGCTACATCCGGAGCTGGTGATGTGTCTCCATTGTATATGGTACGCAGCTATTGCTCATCATCATGGCATCATGTCAGAGCAATGGACGAAGCACTGTGGAGAATGCAAACTAAACAATGATGGCCTGCTGCTTTTTCCAGTTTTGATAACCTGCTCCCTGGCCCTTGCATGGTGCACCGTGATGAGTACACAGTGCTAATAACATGTCCATGGGTGTCTTAGACAGAAGAAATTCGAATAAGAATTTCGCAGGTGTAGAGGGCCTACAACTAGCATCTATCTGAGGCTTCTCCACCTGATCTCTGCCGCCACATAACAAAGTCCTCCTATGGCCCAAGGCTGCATAGGAGGATCTGTGTGTCATCTGAACATTGTTGGATGGCCTGAGCCGTGTCCATATGCAGCTTTATGAGTGGCGGCATGTAGATGTTAAAGAGGATGAGCCAGTCGGGGAGAGAGCATTCTGGAAGGGAGCTGCAACATCGCCTGTGTGCCTCGTCCAAGGCAGGTAGAACCAAGGAGCTATGCTGGAGTAAAGAGTGACAGAAATGAGGAGTGCCATGGTGTCCAAACGATGCGTTGTAAAACCAGACTGGTTTGTCTGAGTGTCAAGAGCTGTAGGAGTGTACTCAGTTAAGAGTGGTAGAGCTGGAGAATGTGCATAGATAACTAATCTTAGAGAGGGAAGTGTGTACATCAAGAGTGGGCAGATCTGCCTAAGTAACAAGTGGTACAGTCGGAGAGGTTTGCATGGATGCCCTTGCTATAGGCGAACATGGATACCATTGCTGTAGGTGGGCTGTGTAGCTCAGTAGAGGGGGTAGAGCTGGAGGGGTCTGCTTGGATAACCACTGCTATAGACGGAACTGCATGGCTCAATTAAGGTGGTAGAGCTGGAGGGGTCTGTATGGATACAAGTGGTATAGACGGAGCTGTGTGTCTAAATAAAGGTGGCACAGATGGAGGGGTCTGCCTAAGTAACAAGTGGTACAGCCGGAGAAGTTTGCATGGATACCATTTCTATAGGTGAGCATGGATACCATTGCTATAGGCGAGCATGGATGCCATTGCTATAGGTGGGCTGTGTTGCTCAGTAAAGATGGTAGAGCTGAAGGGGTCTGCATGGATAGTCATTGTTATAAATGGAACTGTGCGCCTCAATGAAAGTGGTAGAGCTGGTGGGATCTGCATGTAAAACCAATGGCATAGACGAACTGTGCGGCTAAATCAAGGAAGTAGCTGGAGGGGTCGGCATGGATACCCAGTGGCATAGACGAACTGTGTGGCTCAATCAAGGTAGTAGCTGAGGGGTCTCCATGGAACCAGAGGCATAGACGAACTGTGAAGCTCAATAAAGATGGCAGAGCTGGATGGGTCTGCATGGATAATAATTGCTATAGATGGAACTGTGTGCCTCAATAAAGGTGGTTGAGCTGGAGAGGTTTGCATTGATAACCAGTGGTATAGGCGAACTGTGTGGCTCAATACAGGGAGTAGAACTGGAAGAATTTTGATGGATAAAACCTGGCTTTTTAGTATGTAATATCTCCATAACTCTCTGCGCTCAGAGGGTAGTAGCTAGCTCTAGGACATCTTCAGGTAACTGCTGTGCTTTAGAAATATAAATAACATAACATAACCAGGAATAGATAAACTGTGTTGCTCAATAAAAGTGGTCAAACTGGCATGGATAACCAGTGGTGTAGACAAACTGTGTGGGCTCAATAAAGGTGGATGAGCTAGAGGGGCCTGCATGGACAACCAGTGATATAGACAAACTGTGTGACGCAATAAAGGTGGTAGAGTGGAAGGGGTCTGCATGCATAACTGGTGGTACAGGCGAACTGTGTGCCTCACTTAGGGGCATATCAGCAAGGGCCGGAGTTAAAATTATCGCCGCTTTAGCGTCCGTTTTCGGACGAAAAGCGGCGATAATTTTAACGCCCTATTAGCAAGGACACTAATGAGTGGTAGAGCTGCAAGGTAATGCCTGAGTAAGGAGTGGTAGAGCTGGAAGGGTGTACCTCAAAATGAGTGGTAAAATGGTAGGGTCTGCATAAATAAGAATTGGTGGTGCCGGAGGGGTGTGGATGGTAGAGCTAGAGGAATGTGCCTCAGTAAACACTGGTAGAAGTGGGGAAGTTTGCACAGGGAAAGAACGACGCATTTCACACTAAAATATAGCGTTAAATCCTGGTTTTCCTTTTCATATAATTTCAAGTAATTTTTGCAGAATTTCATCTAATTATGCAAAGCAAAATACACAAATTTCATACACCACTAGTTTTAATACATCATTCACATACTTCATGAAACTGAACAAAATGCAAAAATAAAAATCAAGATGTTTGCTGGGGAAAACCTTTTGCAATTTCGAACCCTCTTGTATTTCGATATGCCATATATTTAATATTACCCTTTCCCTGATACTTCCTTTTTCGCTCATATTCCTAAACTTACAGCTATGTAAAATCCGCCATATTAGAAGATTTTCTTCAATCAGCATTACTATTTAATGGCATAGATCCCTGTTGAATGTGGCTCTTCCACCACAATCAGTATACATGGCCCTACATATTTCTTTGATACACTAGTCCCTATATGATTTATTCATCCTGGACAACAAACAAGCATGTTATCATCCCCTTCATAAAATGCCCTACCCATCCCAGAAGTCTGTAGCTGCAGAGAGGTGCATGGCTTTCCCTGCTCTCGATGTGTGGCTCTTTTGACCTTTCAAAATAACAACACTCTCCATCCACTGGCCATGCTTGAATTTTGTCTTTTGTGGGATCTTCGGGGCCCTTTGTCTTAAACGTATCTGACTCCACGGCGAATTGCAAGTTCTATGAACTAAAGGGCTCCTGTCCCTACAGACTTCAACCTATATGAACAAAGAATTGATTTCTCAATACATTTGAGTCTCCTGAACTACAAGTACATCAGTCATCAAAAGGTCAAATAAAGGATTCCTGTCCCAGTGGAATAAAAAATTGTTGAAATACCAAAGATTCATCAGCTAATAGATTAAAATTGAGTCTCCGGGCATAAATAATTCATCTCCTAAAATATTAACCAGGTCTTCAGGGGAGTATAAGATTAATTTCCCAGGAGAGAACATTTAATAACCAGGAATAACAAAAGCTCCAAATAGAAATCCGATTGCATCTCCCATTAGATTAAATGGAATCTATGGGAATAAATGATTAATCTCCCAAAAGAGTAAATAGATTTGTCAGGAATGAAGGAGTTAGCCCCTGGGGCACGGTGCACCAAGCCAAATGCCGAGCAATCCGGCTTCCTGCCTGATATTCCAGGGGCCCTTTTTTGCCTGTGTGGATGCACTATACTCCCGCACATCAGCCTGGATGTGCATCTGAATTGGGTGAGTTCTACGACAATGATAAAACATCGAAGGCTCACCCACTGGGTGCTAATAGGATCCTGCATTGGAGAAAAAGAAGCGACGAGGAAAGGTCCTTGTTCATAGCAGATGCGCGGCAGCAATGTGCCCTGTACTATTCAAGGTCACAGGTGAACTGGAGTACCTCCTACTGCTAATGCAAGAGGGTATTAGCTGTCGCTTTCCCAACTGTGCAAGTCACAGGAGACACTGAGGAGCATATGTACAAGCCTCTATCGCAACCACAACGTCACTTTTACGGACGTTGTGGTGGCGATAGGGGCTGCGCCTTAAGTACAAGGCAGCGTTAAGCCACTTAACCTGGCTTAACGCTGCCTTGTACATAAGGCACCCTTTCACGCTATGGTTAGCGTGAAAGGGGCGTGCAGTGGGTGTTGTGGTGGGCATTCTACTGCAACACCCATTGTATTTGCCGCTGCCCCCTATGTACTAGGGTGGCGTACATAGGAGGCAGCGCCAAAATTAAGACCAGGAAAAGCCTGGTCTTAAGTTGGCAAAACGAGGAGAAATGCATTATTTCTCCTCGTTTTGCTTTTCCGTGTGTGCTGCCTTGTGCAGCACACATGGAAAAAGCAAAATGCCATGATTTGTTTATGTACAGGAAGGTGTTCCTTCCTGTACATGAACAAACCTTTTAAAAATTCCATTTTGTAACTTTCATGTGTGCTGCATGAAGCAGCACACATGAAAGTTACAAAATGGCATTTTAATATTGTTTTTGTGCAGGAAGGGACACCTTCCTACACATAACCAATCCTCCCCTGCACACAGACACCCTCGTACTCTGGTGCAAGGGTGCCTGCGTTGGCGTTAAGTTGTTAAACTTAGCGCCATCGCAGGGGGAAACGCAAGGCTGCACCACATTCTTTTTTTTTTTTTTTTTTTTGTCCTCATCATCCCAGGTCCACAAAAGGTAAAAGAAACCGTACTCCGGGGTCTCCCTGGATGTAGCACCTTCCGGAGCCCTTTCGTTGTTAGACCTAAGATGGGTCACTATACCTTGCTTCTCGTACTCCGACCATAGGAAGCCTTGTTATCGACCAGACCCTCTCTGAGGCCACCACCGGAGTAATCAAGCAAAAATGGTATAAAGGCCTAATCGTTGGATTATAAATGTACACAGGAATTTACCCAGTTCTCATAGGGGAGCCAGAACTCATTACGCTTAAGCTTAGAAGCTCTATCTAGCAGCACCGTATATTTTATTGAGGCCAACCATTCTGCTTTATTCGGGGGCGTAGCTTTTATCCAGTTCTTACATATTTCCCTACGGGCAAGCAATATTAAATAGAAAATCAATTTTTTTATATTTAGAGACAAAAATTCATAGTTATCCGGGAGCCCAAAAAGACAAGAGATTTGCTTACCTGGAGCGACCCTCCAAGTATGAAAGAAACCGTGTTACTCACATCCAGCCAAAAAACTTGGAGCTCCGGGCAATCCAAGAACATATGTTCGTCATCGCTTTTTTCTTTCCCACATTTAGGGCATCTCAGCGTGACGCCTTTCGCAAATTTTGCCAGCTTATATGGCATCCAGTATACCCTGTGGAGACAAAAAAGGTAGTTCCGCCTTAAATTTGCGGCACGTACCGTGGAGTATAGCATGTCGCAAGAGACTTGCCATAGGTCTATCAACTGCTCTCCCGGCAAGCTCTTTTCCCATAGTGTTGCTGGTAACTTAAAGTCTCCATCCGAACACTCCACTAGGATCCAATACCATCTTGCCACCTCTTTTCCACGGGTTCCTTCAGATTTTATTGAAGATTCTAGTTCATTAGAATGTCCCGCGCCTAGCCCATCAGTGAGGCTCCAACTCTTTACTTGAAGATATTTGAATCTTGACAATTGCCCATTAGCTATCTCCTGGGCCTCCTCCCAGGAGATTAATACTCCATCTACCATCAGTTGACCCCAGGTTTTTATCCTTGCTTCTTTTAGTGGACGAGCCAAGCAGTCCTTTGACCACTCCGGAGATCCCGGAGAGTCCCAAACAGGGGCCAACCCACTATAGTAGTTTATATTAGATTCTCTCCTGATTTTATGCCAAGTTATTGCAAAGCTTTGTAGAGTCTTTAGCTGCACTTTTTAAAAATAACGTGGGTCTCCATATTTATGTATAAAATCATGCTCGCCCCCTTGCACATCGGATAACATGGCTTTAAACATTTTCCCAATATCAGAGCTATCTGGTTTGCTTAATAGACATTTTCTTCCCTTTAATAAAAAAACCCAAGCATAATAAGATAGATCCCGGAGTCGTAGGCCCCCTTTATCATATTGCCGTCTAACCTTTTTCCAAGCAATCCTCGTACCTTTTGACGCCCAGATAAAGCTAGTAATCTTTGATTGGTTTTTTTTAAGCCATTCTTCCTTAAAGGCCATTGGGATGTTTTGAAACAAAAAAGTAAACTTGGGAAGGATCGCCATTTTTACAAGATTAACTCTAGCATAAATTGTTAGAGGAAGGTGGGACCAGCTAAGTAAGAGTTTCCCTACTGCCTTATTAACCTTTTGGAAGTTGATTTCCGGGATTTGTTCCATTTTCTGCACAATTTTGATAAATAAATACCTCATTTCTTCCTTCACACAGCTCAATTGCGAATTAATATTCCACTTCATTACAACCGTTTTATTTTTGTTAATCTCATAGCCTGAGAGCCGCCCAAACCGTGATGCCAAATCATATACTGCTGGTAATGCTGTGTTAAGATCTGAGGTATACACCACTAGATCATCGGCATAAAGCCCTACTTTTTCCTCCCATCCCCGAAATCTAAAAGGGAGTATGCTATCGTGCCCTCTTATCTTTTCAGCTAGTGGTTCAATGTACAAATTAAAAAGTAAGGGGGACAGCGGGCACCCCTGCCTGGTTCCCCTATAGATGTTAAAACTTTTAGAGATGTTTCCATTCACCAAAACCCTGGCTGTGGGATTCTTATATAAGAGTGCTATTGCCCTACAGAAGTTCTCCCCCAAGTTAGATAACCGCAAAATTTCCTGCAGATAAGACCAATTAACCCGGTCGAATGCCTTAGTCGCATCCACGGTAATAACTGCCAGTGGCATTTTGAAAGTGGTTGCTATATCAACAGCTCCAATTAAATTATAGGTTAGTTCTTTAATTCCCCTACCACGCACAAAGCCCTTTTGGTCCTCATGTAGCAGCACATCCAACACCCCACTCAGCCTATCTGCTAGTATTTTCTTAAATATCTTGTAGTCTGAGTTAAGCAGTGAGATAGGCCTGTAGGAGTCACAACAGTTAGGTGGTTTATCTGTTTTGAGGATCAGAGTGACAATAGCATCATTCCAAGAGTGAGGGATCTCCCTTCCACATTCAAAAATCTCAGTAAATAGCCTGACCATTACCGGGACTAGATATCTCTCCAGCTTTTTATAAACTTCGACCGGAAGACCATCTGGTCCTGCAGCCTTATTCGCTTTCCCTGTTTTAATAACATTTCTAATTTCGGATTCCGCAATTGGGCTATTAATTACTTCCCTTTGGGGTTCAGACACCTCGTGGGGAGCTTCTTGACCCAACCACTCTCCCACTTCCTCTCCCCGTGTAAATACATTTTCGGAATACACTTCCCCAAAATGGTTTAGTAAAGCCTCTTCTATGCCCTCCCTCGACCTAGTTAGGCATCCTGTCCCATCATGCTTTAGTTCTTTTATAAAGTTTTTTACTTGGTCGATTTTTATCTTCCAGGCAAGTAACTTGCCACAACCTTCTCCGTAATTAAAATGGGCCAATTTGCCCACTTGCCATCTTTCCTGCAGTCTTCTTTCCAGAACGCCTACTAACTCCATTTTAAGGGCCTCAATAAAAGCTACCCCGGACTCCTGTACTATCTCTTTATCCTGAATCTGTTGTTCTAGCCGCTTAATCTGATCTTCAATATTAGCTATTTCTGCCCTCCGTTGCTTATTTTTGTAGGATTGGATAGATGTTATTCTCCCTCTTAAAAAGGCATTGTAAGCATCCCATACTATACCTATTGGGGCACTACCTAGATTATGTTCGAAAAACTCTTGAGATTCCAGCCCCACTTTCTCCATCATCTCTTTATCAGACAGTACTGTACGATCGATAGTCCATCTCCTTTTGATCCCCGTGTTTGGAGGGGCCAAAAGTATGGATATGGCCGACTGATCAGACAGATGAGATCCCACATGACTGGCGTCCCTAACCTGACCCTTTATAGATCGGTCGATCAAGAAAAAGTCTATTCTCGATTGGTGTCCATATTTTTTATTGTTAAAAGTAAAGCTTTTTAGGGACCCCTGCCTTTCCCTCCAAATATCACACCAGCCTAGATTTTTTATTGAATTTATTATTAAGGAGCGTGATTTATTATGTGTTGTCGCTCTACTTTTGGTGGAACGGTCTAGCCTATCATCTAGGACCACATTAAAATCGCCTGCCATTATAATAGGGTCCGGAAAGTCCAAAAGTTCCAAGAGTAGATTACCAAACGGGGTAGGATCATCTAAATTTGGGCCGTAATAGCCAACCATGGTGTAGATCTGGTTATAACAACTCACTTTAACAATTACCCATCTACCGGACTTATCTACTCTACTTTCTTCAATAATTATCTGAGGGTTAGTTTTTACAAGGATCGCCACTCCTCTTATAGTGAGTTGATGGTCCGTACATATCACTCTCTGAAGCCATCTTCTAGACTTAAAAATCTCAGTCATTTCTTTACTGGTTAGATGAGTCGCTTGGAGGATTATAATTTGGGCTGGGGCATCTCTTATATATTGCAAGATCTTTTCCCTTCTTTGTTTCACCCTAAGGCCATTAACATTCCATGATAATAGCTCTATCTGAGCCTCCCGGCGGGTACTCATTTTTTATTCCTTACTTTCACCAATACCTTGAGGCCGGAGTTCCAGAACATTAGTTGAGGACAAATATTTTTTTGTATTTTTTCCCTCTGCTCCCCCACCCGTGCATTCAACTCACCCTGTGCCCACCTGCTCCCCTCCCTTGGAAAACCCTCCTCTTCCTTCTTCATAGCCTAAGCCTTAGGAGACTTTTCCGAGGTTAAGAGACCTATTCTTAAAAATATATACTTCCCAGTGGAACAAGTGATTCTCCATTCAGGACTAAGTGCAGACGACGCAAGCACAACAAAAAAGACAAAGAGACAAAAAGGGCAATAAAGAAAATATCAGCGTACAAGTAGGGGGGTAGAGACTGCAGGTAAGTAGTCAAAAAACAAAAAGACCATACCGAGAGAAAGCAATCTCTACTTTCCTACTTCACACCAGTACCTGACAAAGATCTAAGGAATTCTTCGGCTTCGTCTACCCTTCGAAAGGTCTGCATTTTATTGTTATGCATCACCCTCAAACTGGCAGGAAATCTTAACTGTGCCGTCGCACCCCATTTTCTAAAAGGTTCAATCAGGTTACCAAACTCCCATTGCTTGTTGGCTGTAATTTGAGAGACATCAGATCTAATATCGAAATTTATTCCATCTACTGATAGATTTTTCTGTCTTAAGGCTCTTGTGAGTATTTCTTCCTTAATTTTATAGGTAAGAAAATTAACCAGGATTCTCCTAGGTTTTGGTTTATTTGAATTTAACCTGAAGGGGTCTCTATGGACCTTCTGCATGTCTTTAACCAGGTCTTCTTCGGAGCATTCCATATGCACTCCCAATTTAATCAATTGTGCCACAAAAGCCTTAATATCCTCTCCCTCTGTCCCTTCCGGGATTTTTAAAATACGAAGGTTATTTCTTCTCTGGTTGTTCTCTAGTGATTCCATCTTTTCCTTCAACAGAATCTCATTCCCTTTTAGGACAGTAATCTCCTTCGAGTTGGCCTCAGACTGCACTGTTAAGTCTCTTACTGAGCTTTCCAACTGCGATGTCCTGACTGCGATGTCGTCTAGCTTTTTTTCCAGACTATCACAGGAAACTCTAATCTCTTTTTGATTAGTTTGGGAAATTTCAAATCTATTCCTAACCTCAGTGGTTAACAATTGAATAAGATCCGAAACTGACTGAAGTTGTGGCTGATCTTGGAGCTTGTGTTGCATCTGCATATGGCCTACATCATTTGGGCACTCCCCCCCTCCACACTCCTGAGATTCCGGAGGGCCTTCGCTAACTATTATTTCTGGGTGGGAGACATAAGTATCCATATTTCCGGAAGGTAAGGACACCCCTGCGTCTTCCTGAACTGTTTTTTGTTTTCCCGAGGGTGCTGGGAGGGGTATTACCTTGGACTCCAAAGAATCTCCCAACACCTGAAATTTGTTTGGACTCACGATGTCTTGTTCTCCTTCCAGCTTTTCCCTTGAATAAGCCAAAGTCGGGTTTTTTAATTGCAGAGTCTTTGGTACTACTTTAAAGAAAGTCCTTAATGAGGGGTAATTTTTAGGTTCGATGCCTGTAGCTCCCTTTTTTTCCCTCTCGATCTTCTCTTTTTTGGGGTCACCCACTCTCCTTCATCAGCTTTACAAGAAGGGGCGAGTTCTGACCCAATGGTGTTCTTATGGGTTCTATTCAGAGTACTCTTTGTATAGTTTCTTGCATCAAAACTTCTCAAGTTATATCTGCCAAGCAGAGTGATTTTCTCCCTTGACTCCCTTAGCTCTGCCACATTTGGGTCACACGCTTTTCTGCTTCTTTGGGAGAATAGGGTGTTTCCTAGCTTTGCTAATATCACAAACTTCCCCTTCCAGATTACCCCCAGCACTTCTTCCCACATCAATTCTCTCCCCTAAGTGTGACTGACCTGCCTCTTGCGCTGTGTACCTAACAGACCTCCCGGCCTTAGAGGCCTCCACGGGCTCGGGAGACTCCAGTCCCGCACGCAGCACCGGCAATCTCTCTACCTTGCTGGAGCGCGCGTCTCCAGTGCTTGTGCTGCCTCTGCCCAAGCCGCCCCGGATGGAGCGCCGAGCCACCGCCCTCCGGTCCCTGCCGAGCTCCCGAGCCGCACGAGCCCAGCAGGAGTCCCGGTCGGGCAGGCCCAGAGGCTCCAAGAGATCGCCTGCCCCTCCAGGGGCACTCGCGCCTAGGAACAGATACAGCGCAACCAATGCAGAAAACCACGAGGTAAGCCTTCAGCCAAAACTCCTTCTTGTTCGTCTTTATGCACCCCGAAAAAGCATAATAAAGTTTGCCTCATTCAAAATGTAAGCGTCGCTTGTCCCAACATCCACTGAGTTAGAACGAGGTCATCATTTGGATCTCTCTCCTCGGGAGCCTCCGCGACCGCGTTTCAACCGGCCGCCATGTTTTCCCCTATCCCCCAAGGCTGCACCACATTCTTGTAAATATGGTTCAGCCTTGCGTTTCTGAAGTGGCGGAGTGTGTCGTTAAGCCAAGGAGGCTAACAACATGCTCCGCCACTTCATTGTACATATCCCCCTGAGACTGATAACATAAGTGTTACTGTGGCTTGGTTTTTGTTTGAGATGACACGGGAACATGACAGCCAGTACTAACCTATCCTGGACCTGCTAACGATCCGGGCAGGTCTGAAGAGCAAGCAGGCCACGTAGTATTCGCATGGTAATGCCATGTAATGCCAAGCAACACACATCTCTGTCCATATCTCTGTGAAAGGGGGAGATGGCGGTTTGTATGGCTTCTGACAGCTACTACGGGATTGTAAGATGCCCTTATAATAAAGAACTGACATCTTGTTGGTGCAGTGACACTTTGCTGTCTACAAGTGACACCTTGCTTAAACAGTAACATCCAAGTAGAGTAAGCTACAGGAAAAACAGTCAAAGGGTTCAGCCTTCGAGGCCACGAGGCGTACACAACGCACCTCCAGAGGGCTGGAGACATGCCAGAATTTTAGCTTAACTACAAGAAATTAATCGACCCAGAATCACTCTGAATAGGAAGGTTTGTCCTGAAAATCATGTATGTTTCTGGCCATGCCAGCCCTATGTTGGGCCAACCTTTTCCACACTCTGGCCCAGGAAGTACCAGGTGCTTTACTGGGCAGTTTTTCTTGATTTCAGCGCACATATTGTGCCTGCTCTGAGCAGGTGGAAAATATCAGTGGGTTTGCCCTTGGGGACAGGGGTGTATGGAGGGGACAGAGTTGCATGGCATGCTTGTGCCAGGCCAGGGGGAGCACTAACTGCTCCCCCCAAAGTGCTGCAAAGAGTGGGCTAGTCGGGCAGAGTTGCTGTCTGCAGACTATGACCTGTCGCAACTTTGACGAGCCGGGTGTCTCGAGACCTAGAATCAGGCCCGGTTCTAGGATTTTTTCTTTGGGAGGAACGTAAAGTAGCATGGGAGGGCCATGAAGGTGAATGGGTAATGGCCAAAAACAATGAAGTATATAATTGATCTGATATTTTTGGTTTTGCCATCTGTTCGCTTTTGACATTTTTAACACAATAATCAGCACCCAAGGAGCAACATACTTCGCTTTCTCTGATTTGCTTCCAGCTTTGGGGAAGGGGAGGGACACTGCTTGTCAGAACTTTAAGATGCAGAACTTTAAGACTGCAGCTCGCTCCTGGTCCTGTGTTGCAGTAGAATGTTTCTGCTGACATACTAGGCCAATTTACAGGTTTTCATGTTTTTAAAAAACTTTGGCAGCTTTTTACTTTGCAAAGCATTTAGTTTAAAAATATGGTGCAATAAGCCCAGAATCATAATTCAGTTTTCAGGATATCCGTACTGGTCATTGTGAATCATAGCAGCTGCTAAACTCTGCTGACTTCACACCTCTCCCCAGGCCTGAAAGTAGCCTATGTCAATGGTGTTAATCATTAGAATAATTGATAAGGAAGAGCCCACGCGGCTGCACGCCCCTGTGAAACATTAAGGTGAAAAGTGTTTTTTTAGAGTTCTGAATGGCTTTGGGTGGGCCAAGGTATTGCTTGAGCGGGCCTTGCCCACCCAAGTTCACCTTCTAGAACCGGGCCTGCCTACAATTATCATGTCGAAGTTTTTGGGCCTGATCATTCCGGTTGAAGACACACTTTGCGACTTGGGATATTTGCCTGGAGTTATCACTCTGGTTGAAATACCCCATCTCGCAATGAGTGCCTATATCAACAGTTTCCAGCCCGGGCCACACTAAAGACTGCAGAAAAAAAGTGTGGAAAAAATTCTAAATCGACAATCACTTACTTCATTAACTCATTGACTCGAGAGCCAAATGATCACAAAGCTCTTAAAACATTCAAAAAGAAGTATCTATGTTCAATCCTTTAAATATTATTCGTTCTGAGTGAGAGTGGTGACTCCTAGTGTGTATGCTGTCACTGTCTCAGGCTAACACTTCCTCTTTCAAAGCATCAAGATGCCTTAAGTGACAAATTCACTCATAATGTTACAGTGTCCATCTCCCAGCATCCACCTTCAGCTGCTGCCCCTAGACTTTCACCACCCACAACATTCTCTCCCTTGGAATGCCCTTCCAGAAGGTTGGATTACATCCCAACTTAGATGCCATACAAGATCAAAACACATCCAGACATCAAAACAGTTGGGGTACTCAGGGCAGGGGTTCATGTCCATTACAATGTGGAGGACTTTTCCATAGCTTTTCACTACTGTGAGGGTAGTTCTACCCAGTGCCCCTTCCGAAGCAACAAGACCGCATTACCTGAGACAGGCCTATTTTATGGTGCACGCGCATGATCCGTGTTTGCCGATGACCGTGAAAATCAGTATCAGTGATTCAGACATCAGCACATTTGGGGCACTTAGGGTAGGGGTGCACGTCCATTGCCATGCAGAGGACTTTTCCGTCCCAACAGTCTTTATGAACTGTGACTTGCATTTGAATGTCAGTCAACCTTTGAAGCATAGTTTGGTGGGCTACAGTGTCAAATGCCGATGACAGGCGAAGAAGGAGGATGGCTGCAATGCTGTCAAAGTATAGTTTGTGCTGGAAATCATCCCAGAGGAAATCAGAACTTTGTATGAAATCTTCTTTTTCAATGAGCTCCCAAGAATAGGTTCATTTTCAATTGGCCACTAATTTGCCAATTTATCAAGCAATTGCTTAAGTGTTGGCTTAATATAAGAAGTATTTAGTTTGTTGAAAGAGATAAGTTAATGATTACTCTAACTGGAACGACAGAAGGTGAAGTTAGGAGGATGTTTTTCAGCACGTTTGGGGGAGCCTGGGCCTGTTGGTGAATCAGCAACACATTTAATTTGTTTAGTAGTTTTGTTAAGGAAGAGCATGTTAAATGATCAGGGTTGGGTGGTTATCGAACTTCCAATATGATTAAAATGGTGTCATTGATCTTCCTCAAAATTTGATTATCCTCAATTGGAAGTGAGACTTCAGTCGGTTAGTTCTTTCAGTGAAACGATCAGTTAGGGAGTTTCGGAGCTCCGGAGACTAAAGGATTTTGAAGAGTTCCTTAGCTTGGCCAGACGCTTATGAAATGTACTTGAGTAGTGGGCTTTTCTTGGTTATCCAGACGGTTGTTCGTTGTATTCTGTACAATCTCTGTAGTTGATTTTTCTTGTTAATGTTGTGTGCTTTCCTCTAGTGTTTATCATTGGATATGGTTACAGATTTTTGTAGTTTTACATTCCGCCCACCTTCTCATAGACTTGAGTTTTCATCCGGGTATCACTTTGTTGAAAATCTCTGACAGCCTTCAGTACAAATGATGAAAACTCTTCAGACGGTCCAGTGGTCTTTTAGCAGACACTTCTATCAGAAATGTTTCCAGGTTCAGATTTTTTCATGGTCTGGGCAGTGCATTTTTAGGTCTCGCCTAGCGTTGCAGCACATGCGCTGCACGCTCGGCGAGAGATATTGTGAATGAGGGGTTTTCAGAAGGGGACTCGAAGCCCCGCCCCTCATTTTCATTGGCTTGCATCACCGTTTATGCTAAACGGTGGCCTGCCATTGGAAATGGGGTATTTTTGTTGCCGCCCTTTCGCCTTTTCGTCCGGCCCATCCGTACTGGCTTGTCTGCTTTGCGGCTGTCGCAAAGCAATTTCTTATCTTTAGTAGGGGGCCATCTGTTTTCACTCAGCCGCGTGTTTATTTTTGCATCGCGCTCACCTAAAGCGGCTGAGTGAAAACAGATGGCGAGCACTTGTCAAAGAAACTCTCGTAACTGTGCGGAAACCCAAAACGACAATGGGCACCGTTTATTTTTCCTGGCTCTTCTAATTAATTTTCGCACCTTTGCACTTCGGGCAGTTTACGGAAAGGGACGGCTTTTCAGGTAAGAGTCCGTTCTGTTTATTGATCACATTTGGGCTTAAATGGGAATCGAACATGGATTAAAAAAATGCATCATTGAATATCGCGTCTTCTTAGGCGAACAGGTCAATTAATCCTTAAACTTTGTCCGAATACGTTGTATGCTGATAAACCTTCTCCTATTAAACATACGGCATTCACATGTACTGTACGACTTCACTGTGCAGAAGCTACGTGTTTGGTGCTAGTCAAATAAATGATGAACACCAGACCACCGTAAATGCTTGTTACAGAGTGCTGCCAGGCGCAGACGATGAATGCAGACCGTGTAACATCGGCAGTGCGGACACCGACCGTCAGACAGTTACCAATAAATCACACTCTGTACAAACTCCCAGGCTCCCCTCCCCCTCCCCCCTTCCAGGGCGAAATCTATGAGGTTTTTCCTCTCTTCGTCACTGTACCAGGGGCCTGGCGGCACCGCACTTCTCCCAGCTGCACCGCACCCTGCTGCTGGCTCACCTGCCAGGGAAGACCAGATAGCGCCTTGCACCGAGTGAACCCTCCGGCTTCTGGGAGCTAGCGCATTCCTGTGCATTCTAGGCGGGCTCGCACAACGTCAACACTCTTTTTAAACATCAGAAGTTTAAAAAAATCTCCAGAAAAAGTCACTGTTTTCATATGTACAGTCCAAACATCCACCCCTTATAAACCTACAAACAGAACAATAACACAAGATGTATAAATCGGGTTTAAAAACTGCGGTTTCCAAATCAGCATCTGGCCAGACGTGGGTCCCTTGCTCACTGCGCCAGTGGATTCAAGCTAGCCTGGCTGAAGAAGGGTGACATACCCTGAAACCGGTCCCAGGAGGCTTGTTTCAGGTCCAGGGAGGACCTGGCCTGGCAGTATGGTCTGGACTGTTCCCATGGGGCACAGGGTCAAGACTGATTTGCATATGGCTGGGTCCAAACTGGGGTGGCGTAGTGGGCAAAAGAACGATGGATTTAACCCAGATCTTTTGACTGGGGGAGAATGTTTGCATTGTCAGCATTCCGTCCATCATTTGTTTGCTGTAACACTTTTCGCCCTAAGTGGGATGGGTATGCCCAGACGTGGGTCCCTTGCTCACTGCCCACTGCCCACTGGATTCAAGCTAGCCTGGCTGAAGAAGGTTGACATACCCTGAAACCGGTCCTAGGATGCTTGTTTCCGGTCCAGGGAGGACCTGGCCTGGCAGTTCGGTCTGGACTGTTCCCATGGGACACAGGGTCAAGACTGATTTGCATATGGCTAGGGCCAAACTGGGGTGGCGTAGTGGGCAAAAGAACGATGGATTTAACCCAAATCTTTTGACTGGGGGAGAATGTTTGCATTGTCAGCATTCCGTCCATCATTTGTTTGCTGTAACACTTTTCGCCCTAAGTGGGATGGGTATGCCCAGACGTGGGTCCCTTGCTCACTGCGCCACTGGATTCAAGCTAGCCTGGCTGAAGAAGGGTGACATACCCTGAAACCGGTCCCAGGATGCTTGTTTCCGGTCCAGGGAGGACCTGGCCTGGCAGTTCGGTCTGGACTGTTCCCATGGGGCACAGGGTCAAGACTGATTTGCATATGGCTGGGTCCAAACTGGGGTGGCGTAGTGGGCAAAAGAACGATGGATTTAACCCAGATCTTTTGACTGGGGGAGAATGTTTGCATTATCAGCATTCCGTCCATCATTTGTTTGCTGTAACACTTTTCGCCCTAAGTGGGATGGGTATGCCCAGACGTGGGTCCCTTGCTCACTGCACCACTGGATTCAAGCTAGCCTGGCTGAAGAAGGGTGACATACCCTGAAACCGGTCTCAGGATGCTTGTTTCCGGTCCAGAGAGGACCTGGCCTGGCAGTTCAGTCTGGACTGTTCCCATGGGGCACAGGGTCAAGACTGATTTGCATATGGCTGGGTCCAAACTGGGGTGGCGTAGTGGGCAAAAGAACGATGGATTTAACACAGATCTTTTGACTGGGGGAGAATGTTTGCATTGTCAGCATTCCGTCCATCATTTGTTTGCTGTAACACTTTTCGCCCTAAGTGGGATGGGTATGCCCAGACGTGGGTCCCTTGCTCACTGCGCCACTGGATTCAAGCTAGCCTGGCTGAAGAAGGGTGACATACCCTGAAACCGGTCCCAGGATGCTTGTTTCCGGTCCAGGGAGGACCTGGCCTGGCAGTTCGGTCTGGACTGTTCCCATGGGGCACAGGGTCAAGACTGATTTGCATATGGCTGGGTCCAAACTGGGGTGGCGTAGTGGGCAAAAGAACGATGGATTTAACCCAGATCTTTTGACTGGGGGAGAATGTTTGCATTGTCAGCATTCCGTCCATCATTTGTTTGCTGTAACACTTTTCGCCCTAAGTGGGATGGGTATGCCCAGACGTGGGTCCTTTGCTCACTGCACCACTGGATTCAAGCTAGCCTGGCTGAAGAAGGGTGACATACCCTGAAACCGGTCCCAGGATGCTTGTTTCCGGTCCAGAGAGGACCTGGCCTGGCAGTTCGGTCTGGACTGTTCCCATGGGGCACAGGGTCAAGACTGATTTGCATATGGCTGGGTCCAAACTGGGGTGGCGTAGTGGGTAAAAGAACGATGGATTTAACCCAGATCTTTTGACTGGGGGAGAATGTTTGCATTGTCAGCATTCCGTCCATCATTTGTTTGCTGTAACACTTTTCGCCCTAAGTGGGATGGGTATGCCCAGACGGGGGTCCCTTGCTCACTGCGCCACTGGATTCAAGCTAGCCTGGCTGAAGAAGGGTGACATATTCTGAAACCGGTCCCAGGATGCTTGTTTCCGGTCCAGGGAGGACCTGGCCTGGCAGTTCGGTCTGGACTGTTCCCATGGGCACAGGGTCAAGACTGATTTGCATATGGCTGGGTCCAAACTGGGGTGGCGTAGTGGGCAAAAGAACAATGGAGTTAACCCAGATCTTTTGACTGGGGGAGAATGTTTGCATTGTCAGCATTCCGTCCATCATTTGTTTGCTGTGAGACTTGGGAAATCAGCAGGGTTAGTGACGCCACAACTTCTGCTAAGAACAGAGACAGTCTCAAGTTTGCCGTCCTGTTGTTTTACTGATGGGGTCAGTGAATGATGCTGTGGTCTTTTTGCTCAGAAGAACACTTTCAGGGGAGGATGGGCTTTGAATTGGGTTATTTTACTGTCTCAAATGTTGAGAGATTCACTTCAAGTATTTCTCAGTTGCTCTGGCTTGGGGCAGCAAAATGGTGTCCAGACATCGGAAGCATTCCATTATTTTCCTCTGTAGATTCTCTCAGTGTCGGCCTGGTAATGTGTTTTAAGTTCCTTGCGTTTCAGTGTGAAGGCATCTGCTACCAAACCCGTTTCAGGTGCCCATGTCTCGGCGCACATGCGAATTTACTGTGGGATTTCGAATTTCTCCAAGGAAGCTGTTTTGTCACCATCATATATCATTTTTAGTACAATATTTTCCATTTTGGGGAACTAGGTTTGAGTCTCCACTTGGGCAACATCTTGTGAATGTCGGCGAATCACTTTCTCTCCCTGTACGTCCTGAAAATGAATGTGTCCTTAACTGGTGCTCAAGCACCGGAGTTGACGATTGAGTGCCGGTGCTGAGCACTGAAAAACCACCGGCTCAAATTAAGCACTGACTGGGTTACATACAATTTGCTTTTATAGAACAAAAAATATAAAAATTAGTTTTTTCCTTCTTTATAAATCTATATTCCTATTGATTTGCAAATCACATTAACAATACATTGTAAGTATATTCCAATATTGTAGATTCTACGAGAAAATGTCTGTATGAAATCTGAAGAGGATTTCGTGAAATATACCACTTGTTTAATCTATCAGTGACAAAACAATATTAAGGCTTAGAAGGTTTTGAACAATATTTAAAGGGAGCAAAGATCAGAAGAAAATCCTCAGGCTGTTACACTTTTAAACCATCACTTCAAGCAAGAGAGGCCCATCACTGGTTTCCAATCGGAGATACCGCCATACCACAAAGAGACTGTCTAGGGGGTTTATCATCTTTGGACCATTTCATCAATGGTGTGTCCCAGGACAACTCCAATTCTTTGTTTCATGTTCTGATGTTTTCAGCCTTCGCTATGGTTGTCAAATCAGCACTCCAGCGTTTCACTGCAGGAGCCTTATTGGGTGTCCATGCAATTGCTATTTATGATTGGCAGGTGCCATCGCTAACTCCATAAACCTACAGGCTCTACTAGGCCGCAGCATTATTCCAAGCGGGCAAACCTCTGGGAACAAGAGTCCCATTCTACCCATGACTGCAGATAGAGTCTCAGTCACTTCATGCAATATGGAGGACACCCCGAGGCATGCCCGTATCACATGAAAAAGGATTGTAGCCTCCTCTCTGCTTTTAGGGCATTCGTCGTCGCCACTTGGATAACTTCTAACAAGACACATTGGTGACAGATAAGTATAGTGCAGATATTTAAATTGTAAGAACTTAAAATGAGTTTTTTAGTCATCCATACAATATGTCAGTTTCGTCATAATTCATCATCAAGAATGTCATTATTCAGGTCTGTCTGCCTGTTAAAGCAGACACCGCATACAGATGAGCCTACCCAGTAACACCATTATAAGGGACAATTGTTCATCGTTTGAATTGCTTTCGGACAATCAACATGGGGGTGAAGGGTGTAAGTCCACCGACAATGTAATTAATTTAATGATTGAATTTTTGGAGGGATATATCCCCGCTCCTCCCTACTACCCCCGTGAACCAAGGACAAAGAAACACAACACACTCCAAAGTTCGATGCGGGATGCTAATTTAGTTCACTGCCCCATTTGGCACGCAAGTCCGTGAATGCATCCTGGGATTTCACTGCTGCACCCTCACACCCGGAAGCAATAGAGAGAGTGTTTAGCTGCTGTTTAAGATCAGAAGTTGGATTTTTTTTTTTTAAAGAGTTTTATATAGCGCAAACTCGACCTGAAGATATCGGGTATCAGAATGCTTTACATGAGAACCAGTTTCGTTATAGACAGACACATTAATTGTGTACCAAGGTTAATATATGACCCAGAACCAGCCGATCCCTAGGCATCGATACTGAAATTGTCAGTTTTGCCCCCAGATACCCCCAGGGAGGTGGATGTGCTGGGGTGAAGGTTCAAGCCTGTTCCTGAGGGCTTGCGGTACCTGCCACCTGGTTACACGGCCTCTTTCTTACAGGCTCCCACAGCAGAGCTAACCCTCAGGTTACACAGCCTCTTCCTTACAGGCTCCCACAGCAGAGCTATCCCTCGGGTTACACAGCCTCTTCCTCTAGTCTTGCAGTCTCCCACAGCAGAGCTATCCCTCGGGTTACTGCTCCTCATTTCATCCAATGGCGCAGGCTCCCACAGCAGAGCTATCCCTCGGGTTACTGCTCCTCATTTCATCCAGTGGCGCAGGCTCCCACAGCAGAGCTATCCCTCAGGTTACACAGCCTCTTCCTCCAGTCTTGCAGGCTCCCACAGCAGAGCTATCCCTCGGGTTACACAGCCTCTTCCGACAGTCTTGCAGGCTTACACAGCAGAGCTATCCTTTGGGTTACTGCTCCTCATTTCATCCAGTGGCGCAGGCTCCCACAGCAGAGCTATCCCTCGGGTTACACAGCCTACACCTAATAAGACATGACAATTCTGCCTCCAGGTGTAACTTATACCCCGGCTATAGGTATATTGGTATATTTGCTGCTGTGTTGTAAAAGAATATTGAGTTTCGAGAGAGAATGTACTATAGTACAAATGCAATGCAATAGATTTCGCAATTACAACAAAGTGAGCTATTTCCATTTTCAATTACACCATTTGATTAATGCTTCACGAAGGGAAAAAAAAAAAAATAACATTTTCAATGCCAATAGCTCAAAACAATGTCATTGCGAGACCTATTGCATTGTAAATGCTTGTTGTAGGAGGCTGGTGGGAAGGGGAATGCAATGGGGAAGCTGAAGTTGAAGCTGATAAGTGTCTCCCATCAACAAAATGAGTAGATTTGGGGACATGATTGCATTAAGAGTATGGCCAGCAGAATGTTTGGGACAGTGACTCGGTGGAGGTCAGGACCTTCAAGTTTAGAAATGAGTGATGCGGTCCCAATTTGCTGAAGCAGACTTGGTAGATAGTTTTGGGTTGTCAGTGATGTCTGAAATAGAACCCAGGAGAGTGTCTGGAAAAGCTTTGGAGTGGTCATCTGTAGATCAGGAGGATGAAGCTGGAACAAGTAAGCAAAGTGCAAGTTAGAATGGACAATCCAATGTTAGGTGGTTTTTGGCAGTGGTGGTTAGCAGAGTATTTGTAGAGACCATCTCTATTCCATGGTAAAGTATGATATTGGCATGATATGGTGTGTGCGATTTTTAGAGAACAAATACAATTATTTCATTTAATTCTAGCCAGCACAGACCTCCTCAAGGTCACGCCGCTCTGAAGTGCAAATGAGATCAACTTCCACCGAGTCTGGCTGAAGCCCAAAATGTTTGGTTGAGCAGGACTTGTCACTGTGTAGGCACATAATTGGTGAAAATGTCCTGAATAAATGAAAAATCAAGACAGGAGAACTCTTTGAGTATTATATAAATATTTGAACTGAATGCGCTGGCTCTCCTTTTGTACGGTTCTTTTAAGAATAAAGAATTCGCCGTAAACATATTTTAGTATCTAGGCTCAAGTATTAGTCTTCCAGCAGATATGGTGGAATAAATGGCATCTCCTAATATACTAAACACATATCACTATCAGGCTTGTGTCTCATTACAAAGCGGGTGAACCACAAATTTAGTAGCGGGAAAATGATGGAAGTACTGTAACCAAATAAAGTAAAATCTCTTCATTCTGCACATACTTTTGGTAACATACATTGTATATGGAGTATCGCATCGGACAGGGTCACTTACACTCAGCGTGATAAGAGATCTGCATTTTCAAAAATACTTCATTATATTGCCCTAAGGAAACACTCAGCCTAGCAGCTTCACGCTTCCACCAGTCGGGTTGTGTGTGTTTGCGTGATCGTCCGATCAAAACATTGTTTTAAAAACATCACTTGGAATATCTTAATGCAACACGCCCATACCCCCCCCCCCCCCCTACTTGCAGTGCTCCGACGTCTGATTGCAGGGTTAGGCAAGCACAAACATGTTTAGTGAGAGTATATCACAGAATGGGGGTGGGTCTATGTGCATTACTGCCTGGATCTCTTTTTGGCTTTCTAAAACCACCCTTCTACTTTGCTGAATGCCCTTACACTCGGTTTAAACTCTCTGTTGCTGTATAGAGGGGGCTTGGCAGTGAAAAGGCTCTTTATACTTCTCCTCTTGTAGCCTTAGAGCAGTGTCTCTTAACCTTTTCACTTCTGTGGACCCCCACTTAGTCATTACTGGAATCTGTGGGCCTCCCCTTAATCATTACTTGAATCTAGTTATCGCATTGAACCATTATTGGAATTTAGGGACCTCCACTGAGTCATACTGGAAGCCAGGGACCCTGGCCTAAGCAATTTCAATGATTTGAACCACAAACCAATACACAAAAATTCAGACACATGAATTCATCAAACAAATACACAAATTATGAAATATGTTACTTGATTCATAAACAAATATAAAAAAGAAAACATTATGAGTTTTAATGTGAAGGTTGGAGCTTTTCTAAATTCATTTGAGGTCACCCATCATCCATTTTATTTTATGTTTGATGCACTTCCTGTGCTCCCAGGAATCAATCTGAGGATGCCAACTTAGGGCCTCATTTCTTATTTTTGGCATAGGCAGCGCCGCAAGCCTTCCTTCTGCGCTGCCCTACTTCAAAAGAAAATGGCAGGAATGTGCCGCATCTATGAGATATGGCACATTTCTGTCCTCTTTTACTGTGCAGGCACGCAATTGGCTGCCTATTGCCAATGCAGACACCCTTGCCCCATGGTGCAAGGGTGCCTGCATTGAAATCATATTGTTTTCGTGCAGGAAGGGACACCTTACTGCACAAAAACAACCATTACGCCACCCCTGGGGAGGCACAAGCTTTTGATGCATTCCCAGGTTTACAGCATGTTATAAATCTGGAAATGTCTTAAATGCTATAGGGGTTACGTGGGAACACCCACCATAACGGCCATGGCATGCCTCCCTATCACAGTGTGAGGCAGCACAGCGGCTTGCGCTGCATTTCCTCACACCATATTTTAAGAGGCTATGAAAAGCCACGCAGGGTGGCTTTACTTGGCCTCGTAGAAATGGCTCTGCAGTGTGTGCCGCCAGAGCATCATTAAAAGTGATGTTCCGGTGGCGCACAGGGCTTGTAAATGAGCCCCTTAATTTTTAGTCTCCAATTTCAAATTCCTTCACCTTTACAAAAAGCTTTAACATTTTCGATTTTACATTTTGTTTTCTTATTTATAAACACTTTATAAATTTGTTAATATTGTTTAATTTTCTGATCAACCTCTGGGTAGGCACCGCGCACCTTCAGGCGTCCGCCGACCACCTAGTGGAAGAGGTGTGGCGCAGCGGCCAGGGCGACTGATTCGGGAACCCGGGGGCTCACGGTTCGATCCGTGGTGCCGGCGGCAGATCAGCCCAGCACCATGTTACTCTGGGCAATAGCTCGCTTAATCTTTCCGACGGCCCCCAGCGCCTTGACACCTTCGGGTAATTGTTCGCGCTTTACAAATACTGGACATTTACATTTACCTTAGAGGATTTATGTTTTATTTCCAAGGGCGTGTCTATAAGGGTCCAAACCCAGCAATTTGTAAAATGACCTAGAGACATTTTGATGGATTACCTCGATATACAAGATAAATGAAAGATTACCTAAATGGACTTGCAAATTATAGTTCCAAGCAAGATTTAGGATGAAGTTTATAAAAGACACAGGTTATTTATAGAATAGAAAAGGAGATTCATTAAATTAAATAATTAGAAGATTCAGAGTTGTAGCAATGCTTCTAGTTTGGTGAGAGTTATTAAGCAAGCTGCAGAGGTCACAGGTAATAAATAGGCAAAGGTTTTAAGATGGTGTTACTGTGTTTGTCATCCAAACTCTATACATTGAAGTGAATATATCATCCTGGTACCCTAAACAAGAAGGGGGGTTTGGTTACCCTACCATCCAATGGCTGATGAGCTGAATTCTTTTGTCCCTTTATTCTGTGTGTGAACTTTCTCAGATGAGCTGCAGGGCCTTCCGGGTAAGCCTGGGGTAACCTTTTACTTTAAATTTGCAAAAATTCCTGAACTCATAGTTAAACAAAATTTCACATCATACAAGTTTGTCTAATTTTCACATACGAAAACTGGTTTGCATGGAAAATATCTTACTGAGAGATATTTTCTGCTCAAACTAGTCTTTTGCATGTGTCTGAAGTAACATTTTTACAAGAGGTATGCTCTTGTGTCAAAACGTCATGTGAGACACTGGTAAATTACGTCTTATGCTAAACAAGTAATTTGACAAATTTTGCAGGGCAAAGTTAAATAATTTCACTCACCCCCCCCATGTGTAGAGTAATGTACTTATATCAGGTCTCCTAAAAAGGAATAACCTTTTTGGGTGACTCTATTTATTGACCCCAAACCTCAGACACCAGCCTTAAGGCTCAATACAGTACTGATAAGCCTCTTTAGTTCAACAAGTAAATTAATTTCAACACGTTTAGAGTAAAGTTCTGTTGCAAATTGGGGTACTGGTTGAGCTGGGCAAAAAAGCAGACATGCTTAACTTAGACATAGAGGCATTGTGTAAAGTATTTATGCAGCATTTCAAATATTTATAAAGTGAAAACACAGCACAAGAAAAATCCCACGCCAATTTAGACTAATAGAGTAACATTTAATAAATTATTTGAGACCAAAATGATAAAAATCCAATCAGTCGGACCCAAGATATGCAATTTTAAATATTTAAGATTGGTGTAGCGCATAAAAGCACAAAGAGCCACACATGGTTATCTGGTTATGCAAGACCGGGTGAAAGTCACAATCTCAGGCCGACCGCGATGGAGCATGAGCTGGATACAGGGACCTGATTAGTCCCACTAAAAGAGTTACCTTCTAAGGTCCTGCGCGAAGAGTTCGATTCACAGTGGAGGGGGCCGCGAGGAGCAAGGACAGCGGTGTGGATGGTCGTCAATGTAGCACAAAGAGCAGGCCTGGCATTGCGGATGGCATGCTGTCAGACAAAGATCCTGTCGGGTGTCGCAGAAGGTCATTGCTGGAGCTTTGTGTTGGCGGTCAACCATGGCTGTCGACGCTGTAGCGCGAAGTGCGGATCACGCATTGCCAGTCGTTGCTGGCGGTCGACTGTGGTGCGAAGAGTCGGGTTCACCGGAGCTTTGCATTGGTGCGTGGCATGGGCAGCAAGATGTTGGCATGAACAGGCCCATTTGTGGTTGCCAAGAGACTAAAACTTCAGGATTTCTCCATTTCTTGGAGAGAGAGCTCAACTGATGCCACACCAAAGGTCCAGTACCTGAGAGGCACCTCTTGGGGATCAGGAACTCACTCCAGAAGAGGCCAAAAGGGCTCACGTAGGTTGAGTTGCAGGTCTAGTTGCAGCTCCAGGCAGCATGTCAGCTGGGCAGATGTAGGGAGGCCTTTGGAGCTTGTTATGTCCCTGTAGTAGGTCAGTTGGCTGACCCCTGGAGTCAGTTTAGCCTGTGATGAAGGGTGCAGTTTCAGTTTTCAGTAAGCAGGGCAGCAGAGTAGCAGGGCAGCAGAGTAACAGTCCTTCTGACAGCAGAGCAGTACAGCAGTCCTTCTTCTGCAGTATCCACAGGTCCATAGGTGTACTGAAGAGTTGGGTTTGAGGGCCCAATGTTTATATTTGGTGGCAGATTTGAAGTAAGAGAAGGTTCTGGGGGTTTCCACCCCCATAAGTGTTTGGAATGTCCTGCCTCCATGTTCTGGCCCCAGCTTGTATGGGGACACAAAAGACTAGTGTCAAACCCTTTGTGTGCTCAAGTAAAGGCTTTGTGATGTGGTAGTATGGTAGTTGAAAGCTCCTTCCCCTCATCAAGTCAGAGATAGCCCATTCTGCCAACACCTATTCCCCCTTTGTCTCACTGTCTGGGAGCAATACACAAAGACCGACTGCTGCTACACCTAGTCATGTAGCAGGCACCAAATGGCTAGGACAAGAAAATGGCAACTTTCTAAAAGTGGCATTTTCAGAATTGCGACTTAAAATCAGACTTTATCATTATTAGATTACCAAACACCAAACTCGATATTCCCTCCTGCTTCCATTTGAAAGTTATCACTTATTAAATGTAGTATGTTAACTCAATGTTATCCTATGGGAGAGGCAGGCCTTGCAGTAGTGAAAAACTAACTTCAGAGTATTTCAATACCAGGACATGTAAAACTTAAAACTACATGCCCCACTTTTTAATTAAATACACTGCAGCATGCCCTATGGGTTGTTTAGGGCCTGCCCTAGGAGTGACATATGTATTAAAAAGGAAGTTTTAGGCCTGGTGAAAGGGTTATTAGGGTTAGTTTAAACTGCCCACACAGGTTACCATGGCAGGCCTGAGACATGTTTAAAGGGCTCCTTAAGCAATCAGTGCTACAGGCCTGCTAATAGCATGTATTTACAGGCCCTGGGCTCATGTAGTACCACTTTACTAGGGATTTACGAGTAAATTAAATTAGGCAATTGGGTGTAAGCCAATTTCACCATGTTTGAAGGAGACAACACAAGCACTTTAGCACTGGCTAACAGTGGTGAAGTACATAGAGTCCTAAAAGCCAACACAAGTGAGTTCTGAAAACAGGTAGAGGGAGGCAAAACGTTTGGTGATGACCCTGCAGAAAGGGCCACCTCCATTAAGTTCTGATGGCACTTCTGTGTTAGCCCAGACATTTACCATCAGGTAGTCAGATTGGCAGGGATAATCAGTGCACAAATGGTAATATCACTCTCTAATGGTAATAGATAGCGCAAGTAGGAAACAAGTAGTTTTTCAGCACACTACTACCATTTCCATCTTGATTTTGACAGTCATTTCATAGTGAGGTAAGTCCCCACCCTAAAGACAGGAAATCCACTTGCTTCCTTATATAAAAGAAACAATGCCCCCTACCTCCCCCTCTTCATGTTCCTATATGAACCATCAAGACTCAGTGGACATCCTGATCACTACTAAGCAGTAGACAATCTGGGAAAGGCCAAAACCGGTCCTTGGGGAAGTGTATGAATCCAAGGACTGTGACAAGGAAGTCCTGGACTCGGAGTGATGAAGATTATCAGTAAGTAATCAAGGCATTCCCCTAACTTCATGCCTGGGTAAACAACTCAGACAAGTGTTAGTTGGGGAGTGTGTGTGTGTGTGTGAGTTTGTGTGCATATATGTGTGTGTGCACACATGAGTGTGTGTTTGTGTGTGTGAGAAAGGAGAGAGATCCTCTGGTGAAATCACTCATGTTCATTTATCTCTTTTAAATCTATTACTATTAACTGATGCAAGATTGCATTAAATGACACCCAATGTAGGCCTCTATACAATGAAGTGTTTCACATATATTGAAACGTTTTCAGATAGATTAGAACCAACAAACGTTTTAAGGATGTTTGTTTTGTTGCAATACGCTAAACTGGATTTGAGGTGAGATACAGTGTGAAACTGACCTCCCTTAAAATCTATGAGGCAGATTTAAAAGCCCCTTGCGCCACTTTTGCGTCATTTTTAACATGGGAAAAATGACGCAAAAGTGGCGCAAAGGGCTTGTAAATCTGCCTCTATATGTGCCTCCCCTGAATGCTAAAGTAAAACAACTTTGGGGCATATTATCAAGGACGGCGTTAAAATTATCGCCGGTTTAGCGGCAGAAAACTGCCGCTAAAGCGGCGATAATGGGCTTGATAATATGCCCTGGAGAATTTCAATAGAAGCCCATGTTCACACCAAAACATGGACTTCTATTGGAATTCTCAAGGGCATATTATCAAGCCCATTATCGCCGCTTTAGCAGCAGTTTTCTGCCGCTAAACCGGCGATAATTTTTAACGCCGTTCTTGATAATATGCCCCCCAATCTTCTAAATACTAAGCAAGTTAAGTATAGGTTGTTTTTTTTATTTGCGCATCATCCACGTGTATACCCAATGAACATTTTAAGGCACTTTTGGCTATTTGTTAATTTGTAAAAAGTAAGTGCAGAGACCCAATTCGTGAATGCTGGATTTGGTGCATATTAACCCGTTGCGTGCGTCTGTCGGCCAACGGCCGTCGCGAGCACTACCTCTGTAGTGCTGCGAACGTCTGTTGGCCGACGCGGCCCCGCCCACTCCGCTAAACCGTCGCACCGCGGCGGAATTGCCGCCGCGGTTAAGCGGTTAATGTGAACCCAGGCTTGATTCCACCTCCTGAGTCTTTCCTTCCCCACCCTACACTTCCTTTTTTTTTTTACCTCAGCCGGCAGGTTCATTTTCATCATCCTTAACAGTTTTTTCCTTTCACTTCGTCCTTCTATCTCCTTTTTCTGCCTTTCCCTCTTTTGCTGTGGGTCAAAGTCTGATAATGAAAAATGAGTGGTGGTCTCCAATACCTGCAACCACCAGCATAAATTAAGCAGTACTTTTAAATATCATTTGCTAAGAGCATTTCACAAAGACTGATACAATAGTTTGACAAACACCAAGAATGTCTTTTTGGTGTGTCTCATGTTCAGGCATATTTTCTTCAAATGATCCACTCCGCTAGCTGGACAAGGCGACTTTCTTCAAATTTCTCCAGGTGAAACTTGGCTTGGATTAGGTTCCCAAACTGTGCTGGATGTAAATCTCTAGGACCAGTGTCTCAATGTCCACATATACCCACTGATTGATGAAAAGGAGAAAAACGGTGGGATTTAGAGCAGCACAGTTAATGTTATCATTGCATATTTTTTTATTTAGGGGGAGGATATGTTTTAAACGTTGCCTTTAAAATTGGGTGAGTTTGGCAAGCTTTTCTCTTTGTGTCGTTAGTAACAATGTCTGAACTTACAAACTTCGCACAAACGTGCATGCAGGAAAAAAATAATAAAAGAATTATTTTGTACAAACATTTTCCAAGAGATTTTTCCTAGTAACTATGTGTTTTTTTGTAGAGTTTGACTCTCACAACCTACTTTCTTAAAATTTATTTTTTATATTTTTATTGTTTTATTGCTTTTAAACATTAACACAGTTCAATGGAATCAATGGAATCACATGACATCACACTCATGCCATCATAGAGAAGGGCATTGCTTCCACAATGCCTATTGAAAGTCTTTCACTTTTAGGCAGACACAGTATAAGAACATTTATTAAACAATTCCTCTCTTCTCTCCTCACACCCGACAGTGGTGCCTGTCCCTGTGTTCATTCTAGGAATTCCCCCTCCATCTTTTTTATTCCCGCGTGTTCACAACCCGACTTTTAGCTGAAGTTTTATTAGGCTAGTGATTTGTAAAACTTTATACATTTTATGAAGATTACAAAGGTTGCAGAGTTTTTAACATTGTTATATCTTTTCCCCCCACAAAGGGCAGTTAATGTTCCTGCGATTGTCCATGCTGCTTAGGACATCCTGGTGGGTTTTGTTCTGCCCAGCTTTTTATGAAAGGAAGACAGTCACAATTCACAATAGTATTAGTGGAGCATGGACTCAAAGCTGCAGACCACTCGCACCCTTCTTTCTAAGGGTTACCTATATTTGTTCATGTTACCTTCAAAAACCCATGCATGTAGTAGAAGTTCAGGATGTTGCTCTACAAGCTGCTGCTGATACATAATCAGAAAGTCCAGTGTCAGAAGAGATCATGCTGTGTGAGTAAATATATTCAAACGAGGATAGAAGTAACCAAGGAATGTATTTGAAAAGAGGGTATTGTGAGTGTTAAAAGCACCATGTTACCATTTGGTTGAGTTTTCGTAGGTTTCAATGTTTTATTGGCTTATGTAGCCATGTAGTTCTGTGGGAAACAAACTTGTATTTGCACGTGGGCTTTGGTGACTTGTTCATTGTGTGAAAGCATGGTGGTGTTGCATTTAGTGCAACTCAGTTAAATGCTTAGCTAACAGTTCAGTGATGTGTCTCATGTCTTCAAGATCTGATGTAGGTGTTAAGATGGTAACGAATTCTAGATGCTGCTGTCCCTTGGTGCTAGATTGTTTGCATAAGCAGTATTCACTCGAATACTTTGGTAATCTTTATTACTCCTAGTCCTACTCGCTCTTGTCTCAGTCATTACTTATGAGGTGATCCCACTTCGCTAAGACAGGAAAACTCCAGATATGCTGAAAATGAAAACCCACCCACTCTAGTTGGTGCTGCAAAGCAGGTTTCATTCCCAGCATCCTTCTGACATAAAAAGCCCAGATGAAGGCCATAATGTCAAGGGAGGGAGAAAAGGTCATAGCGACTGTGACATGTACGAATAACGAATAGGACTAGGAGTAATGAAGATAACAGGTAAGTAATCAGGCCATTACTTCTACATGCTTCATCCTCACTCCATTCAATAATTATGAGGTATACTAAAACCATTAGTAGGCTTCATCAAACAAAAAGCCCTGAATCAATAGATTTCAAAGTTCACCAGTGATGTATTGAAATTCAAAAGCAACATGGCAGAGCGAAACTCAACATACCAGTCTCAAAACATTTGTCCATATTCCGAAGTCCATGAAGTCTATAATGATGAGTAAAGTGTATAGGAAGTCCATGTAGCAGCCCTACAAATCTCAGACAAATGGACTGAATTAAAATCCAAATTCTGTGCTAGAAGCGGCTAAACTGTTTGTTGACCTCCCTTGAATCCCATTAGGCACTAGAAGATATGTCAAAGAATGCGCCAAGGCAATAATGGACCTGATCCACTGATGTATAGCTTTCCTCCTTAGATCTGCAATATAAAAGGTTACAAAAAGACACTCTGATTGTCGAAGTGAGATCTATCAAGATAAATAACTAGAGCCATTTCTATGAAGGTCCTCCTCCTCAGCTGAAGAGGGACATTCAACAAACTTTGGAAGAACTACCTCCTTAGTTTTGTGAAAAGATGTCGTCACTTTAGGTACATAGGAAGGACATGGTCTCAACACTTCTGCATCCTCAGAAAAGCTCAAGGGCGCCTGCACATAAAGAACACAACTCTCCTGCTCTTTTCACCGAGGAGAAGGCTATCAAAAAGTCTGCCTTAATTATGCAGAATTTAATTTCAGCCAACCCCAAAGTCTCAAACGAATGACCCAGCAGAGTCCTCACAACCAAAGGAAGGATCCACAAAGAAACCATAGATTTAATCAAAGACCTTGACAAAGAAAAACTTCTAAACAATCTAGTCACCAAAGATTTGTTTTCCTGAAAAGAACACTAAGTTTCTCTGCAGACTATAGTTGCTGCCTTCTGAACCTTAAGGGTATATAGGTTTAGATCTAAACCTTCGCATAAGAATTGCAGTATCTCGGGTACCCCACTCTGCAAGGAAATCAAATTACTTGAATCACACCAAAGCTGAAAAGCTTTTCAATGTTTAGCATAAGATTTTAATGTGAAAGGCCTTCTCAAATTTTGGATAGCTTCAGCTAAATGGACATGTTACCCCTTCAGCTATAAACCACTTCCACACAATTTCCAAATAAGACATCTGTGTCTGCAAGGGGAATTATCCTGGATGACTGGGGGGTTGAGGGGAAATCCTCGAAGGGAACATTATTGACTCTTTCCTCCCTATGAAGCCTAGACAACATCTTTGGAATCATGAGAAAGGGAGGGAATGCATGTAACAGAACTGGAAGCCATTCTACTAAATATACACCACTTCACACATTCCCTGTGATATATTCAAGAAGCAAAAAAAAGGAACTTGAGCTCGATTTTGTGGCAAAGAAATCTATTATTGGGGTTCCAAATCTTCTGGAAATCTTCTGAAATGTTAGAGAAGACATCTTAAGATCTTTGGAAGAGGGAAACTTCCTGGTCAACATGCCTGCCAACACACTCTCTACTCCCTTCATATCTACTGCCTTCAGGTGAAAATGGTGATTCTCTGCCCAATAACCCAGCATCAGACTCCCCAGCTCCAGATAACTGGACCTCATAGGTCCCTGGTGATTTATATATGCATTTTGCCAACATATTCTCTGATCCTATTAAAACAGGGTGATTGCACATGTATCTCACAAACAGCTTTAAAGCCTTGAAAATGGTCATCAGTTCCCTCCAATTGGAGGACTGATGCTTTTCTCTAGCTAGCAAATGACCCTTGCTTATTCTGCCTTCCAAAGTTGCTACTCGACCAATAATGTTGCCATCTGTTGTAATTCTCTTATGTGTTTTGGGAAGCAATGGAAAACCTTTGCTTAGCTTCTCCAGGTTCACCCACCACCTCAATAATCTCTTGATTAAAGCAGAGAATGGAATCATAGCCACATAGTCCTGGGACCTGGACATCCAGAATTTCTTCATGTCATTTGAGAGAGGTCGCAGATGAAGCAGAGCCCCTGGTACCATAAACATGAAGAAGAAATGTGGCCTGGTGCTCTCAACCAAAGCCTTGCTGGAGCCTGAGACATGCTCATGGGAGTAGCCATCAACTGATAAATACAAACAGCTCTATCCTCTGCTAGGAAGACCATGCCAAAATATGTCCTGAACATCGTTCTTATAAAGGTTCAATCCTGACAAAGTACCATCTGACATTTTGGTTTGTTGAATAGAAATCCATGTTCCTTCAAACATTTATATACTGCCTGCAAGCCTTCCAAAGCCTTGAACTTTTTGGAACAGATACGAGCCAGTCATTCAAGTATAGAAAAAGTTACCAACCTTGTAGATGTATTTGGGCCACGGATGGAGGCACAATTTTCGTAAAGACCCTAGGCGCAGCTCACAGACCGAATGGAATCACTTGTAACTGACAATGCCTTCCCTGGACACAGAATCTTAGATAACGTTGGTGACTGTTTGCAGTCAGAAAGTGAATGCAAGCTTCTCTCAGATTTATGCTTACCATTTCTGTAATGTCTCAATCATTTTCTGTAATGTCTCAATATTGAAATTAATCACCTTGACCCACTGATTCACTTGCTTGAATTGATTACCATTCTGTATCCCCCCGATACTTTGGGGACCAGAAAGATTATGGATAGTCTGTGCTTGTTATGGAACTCCCCTGGTTCGGAACCTCACTGTGTCAAGGTTCTGTGCTGAGAGTTCCAGTGGTGTCAGTTGGAGTTTGTTGTACTCTCCGCTGCTCTGCTCTGATGGTCCAGCTGTATGACAATAAATAAGTCTTCGACCTACCTGGCGTTTCCTGAGTCTTCACTACATTTCTGTTGGCGACGAGCGCTGGGCCATCAACACGGACCCGAGTCGTTGTGCAGGCATCCTCGGTTGCTGCTGGTGCGTTGGAGAACTGTCTCTTGCCCAGGTCCGGGTGAAAAGCAGTTTTCTCTTCCGACTCTGATGGATTTTGCGAGCTACACGTCGTGGTGATCCACGACGGAATCGGGGGCAGAGCGGCAAGAACAAGGTCAGTTGGGTACTGGAACGCATAAGGATTTTGCGTTTCAGCAACAAGAACACGGAGACGCAGCTGACGCTAACGCACGCGTGTTGCCCAGCTACCGCGTTTCACCCGTGGACCGCAAGGAAATCATTCTCTGCGTTTCAACAAAGGAACATCGAAACGCATTTGACGTAAAGACGTGCCAGTTGCCTAGTTACGGCGTTTCTATTGAGTAACGCTAGGCAATCGTCCCAGTGTGCACGTCACAGAGCTCAATCACGGAACCTGTTTTCTGCGCTGCGGTGAGGGAACACGTCACAATAACATTGGAAATGCTGCAGTTTGGAAATTCCTTGTAATGACAGGTACTGTCTGCGTTTTCAGCACCAGTCACAACACTTACAGAGTTATTTTGACATTTTCTTGAGCCTGAACAGTAACCTGTTACTTTACTTTGGGAACTTGACACCTGACAACAATAAACCAGTACAAGTGAGTGTATCACCACAAGCAATTCAGTCTGAATCTTTTATCTAAGTGAACTGGTTTTTTTCGACATGTTTCCAAATTTTAGTAGTGTGTACTGTCGGTAAAGTCGCACGTTCAACATTATTGACACTGATTTGAACATTTGGTTGGCACCAATTTTGTTTAGCATTCTAGTTGTTGCACCATGCAAGCGGTTACACCACCTCCACCGTTCTTGGAAACGCCTGGTGAACCACCCATCAAGTGGAAACAGTGGTTTGATGGGTTTGAGACTTACCTGGGTGCAATTGGGGCAAGCAGATTCCGAGCAGAACGCAGGAAGTACCTTTTGCTCCACTCCTTGGGTTTTGAAGGGAGAGCTATATTAAAGCATCTTCCTCCACCTGTAATTGTTGGTGAAGACATCCTAGATGAGTACCAAGACACGGTCAAGAAGTTGCAAACAAGGTTTGATGTCCAACCAAGTATAGTTGTACTTCGCCACAAAAATCTTTTACGTGTACAAAACACTGGTGAAGATGTGGACAATTGCATCACGGCCCTAAGGAGGCTTGTGTCTGAATGTCAATTTGAAAACTTTGCGGACCAATTGGTGCAAGACCAGTTTATATGTCACTGTATGGATAAATCCATCAAGCAAAAGCTTCTTTCTATGGGTCTCGAAGAAATGATCAGGGTAGCGAAGAGCATTGAGACGTCACAAATTTCTGCAAAGGAATTAGATGGTAAAAGCAGTGAACCTGTCTCTGTTGTTAAAGTAAAGGATAGCAAGGAGAAAGACAGGAAGAGTACAGAAAAGCCTCGTTCCAGTTTAGGAGAAAGACAGAGTTCTTTTGAAAAGCCACGTCCCAGTTTAGGAGAAAGACAGAATTCTTTCTTTTCACAAAGTAACATTTGTTTTAGATGTGGTTATAAGTCTCATTTTGGAAATAGTAAATGCCCAGCTAAGTTTGTAACTTGCAGGATCTGCAATAGAACGGGACACTTTGCTAAGGTGTGTCAGGCTGGCAGGAACAAGACATTTTCACAACCCTCTGCGGTTAAATGTGTTGTTGATAGGAGCATGTATAGTGATGATGAGGAGTTTGTCACTAAAGACCTTAGTGAAATGGTTTCAGTTGTACAAGATGGTGGGGTCATTGTAGGAAATCCTGAAATGTGTGTCGATCCTTATGTTGAGATCATGGTTGGGGATAAAGTGCTGAAGCTCCTAGTTGACTCTGGTGCTCGTATCTCCATGATCACACAAGTCCTCTTTGATCAAACATGGCCTTCCAGACCCCTCTTACCCCCTGATCATAAGGCAGTCTCCTCTGAGGGGCGTGAGATCAATTTATCGGGGTACATTGAAGATGTTATGGAGTTCAAGGGAAGGAGGATTTCTGGCAAGGTATATGTGGCACACAGAGGGTTGAACATTTTGGGCTGGTTCCACCAAAGTTTATTCGGAATGGTACTTAGACCTGGGTCAACTGAGCAGGTTTTAGTGATAAGGGACAGTCCAGATCTTGAAGATTTAGTCAACAAATTTCCCAATGTGTTTTCTGGTGAACTTGGCAAGATTAAAGATTTCCAGCACAAGATCATTGTGAAAGATGGGGCAATACCCATCAAACATAAGTTGAGAAATGTTCCTTTTAGTGTTAGGCACGATTTAGAAAGTGAACTTAATTCTCTTTGTGCTAAAGGTATAATAGAACCAGTTGATTCCTCATTGTGGTTATCTCCATTGGTGGTTGCACGTAAGCAGAATGCTGAGTTGAGGGTCTGTGTGGACCTTCGCTGTTTAAACAAATAAATCTGAGTAGATTCCCACCCGCTACCCAATATCAATGAACTTTTGGCAAGTTTGAAGGATGCTAAAAAAAAATCAAAATTGGATTTAGCCTCAGCCTACCATCAGGTGGAGTTAGCCCCTGAATCGAGGCATCTCACCGCATTCGTTTCCCCTTTTGGCACCTATCAGTATGTCCGCATGCCGTTTGGCCTTGCGTCAACTGCATCAGTTTTCCAGCGGCTGATGAGTAACATGCTGAAGGGGATCGAGGGCCTATCTATTTTTCAAGATGATGTATTAATTTTTGCCCCCAACAGGAGTTCTTATGATGCTATTCTTCGTGAAGTTTTGTCCAGGTTCCAGTCCTATGGTGTGGTGTTACGCAGAGATAAATGTGTTTTCGTGACCAGAGAGGTTGAATATCTGGGACATTTAGTCAATGATAATAGTATTCTCCCTAAGACCAGTCTGGTTGATTCTATTGTCAAATCGAAAGCTCCCTCTGACAAGACTGGCCTCAAGTCTTTCCTTGGTCTGTGTGAATTTTATTCTCGGTTTGTTCAGGATTTTGCAAGTAAGTTGAGACCTTTGTCACAAATGCTTATGAAGGGAGTGGCATTTGTGTGGAATGATGAAGGCCAGAATGTTTTTGAGTGGGTGAAGCAACAACTTGTGTCACCTAAAGTTTTAAAACTTTATGATCCCTCTCTCACTTGCACTCTCACCGTGGATGCCAGCAATGTCGGGGTGGGAGCTGTTCTGACTCAGAACAAGGATGTGAGGACAGGACCATTGGGTTTGCCTCAAGGGTGTTGTCTCCTTCGGAAAGGAAATACTCTGTTATTGAGAAGGAATTACTGGCGTGCTGGTGGGCAGTGATGAAATTCCGGAATTTCATTTGGGGGAGAAAGTTATGTCTCCGGACTGATCATAAGCCATTAGTTTTTATTCTGAATGGCAAAAATGTCAGAAGTTTCACCCCCAGAATTGCACGGTTGTCTTCCAAACTTTTGCAATTTGATTTTTGTGCTGAGTACATTCCTGGGGGGAAGAACGGGTGTGCAGATTTCCTTTCACGTTCTTCTGACATTGTAGAAGATGAGCATGCCACGGGTGAGGATGACAAGGAGCAGTTCATTGTTGCTGCTGTTGATCTCCTACAGTTGTGTGCGGTTTCTGAAAGTGAGTGGCGCCCAGCCCTCAGCGCTGATGTGCCTTTAGCTTTGGTCATGAAGTATATAGAAAAAGGTTGGCCAAAGGAGCGGAATCTGAGCTTTGAGTACAAAACATATCTTCAAGTTGCTGATGATTTGACAATCGAGGATGGTTTGTTGATGAGAGGAGACAAGCTGGTTTCCCCTCTTAGTCTGAGATCTGGTTTGATCAAGCATGCTCATGAGGGGCATTTGGGAGCCACAATGACAAAGAAAAGGGTACGTCTCTCCTTTTGGTGGCCCTCCATGGAAAGGGAGGTGGATGAAATTGTCAGGTCTTGTGTTATCTGTTCTAGTTGTGATAAAACAGCCAAATTACGCACGCCCCCTCTTTCTCCAATTGATTTACCGTCTGCACCATGGGTAAAGTTGGGGCTTGATATTGTAGGTCCATTCAATGCGCTTGATCCATCATCTAAGTTTGCTCTAGTCATGATGGACTATTACTCCAAGTGGCCAGAGGTCAGGTTTGTGAGGGAAGTGAGCTCTAAGACTGTTGTTGAATTTCTTAATGATGTATTTATGAAAGAAGGTTTTCCTGAATTTCTGGTGACAGATAATGGTGCCCAGTTTGTTGCTAGCGAGGTTGAAGAGTTTCTTCATACCTGTGGGATCAAGCACCTCAAAAGTTCTCTGTACGATGCATCGTAGGAGCCGAACATGGCGGACGCGTCTCCGTAGAGCTCCGCTGTTCGCTCCTTCCAGGGACATCCTCCGCCATTATCCTGGTCCCCGACACTTGGGCTTGTGCGAGCGGGCTGCTCACGGGCCTGCGGCGATCGCACTGGGACACCTTGGTGGCGGCAGGGAGCCCAATTCGGCCGCCGCGGCTTGCCGGACCGGCGGAGACCACGCACGCATCGGCGGGCGGCTGCGGCTGAGCTGCGGCAGCCGCGATTCACTGGTGGCGCGGCTGGGGCTGCTGTTGTCCTGCCCGGTGGCCCCCCCGGAAAGCTGCTGATCGGGCCCCGGCCCTGAGGGGCAGCAGGGAGTGCACTACGATCACGGTGCCCCTCTGCCGGCTGCGCCTACCTCCGGTCCCCTGCAGGAGGGGCTTTGGATCTGTGAGGCCTACCCTGGGCCTGGATTTTGCCGGTGGGGCCCGGCGGGCCCCTGGACAGCCATTGACTGCCGCCCTGCCTGAAGACTCCGGCGCCATAAGGAATTGCGGTGAGCTGGGCGGGGGACCTGTCGGGCTGGACTCTGCTGCTGCCCATGCGCCTGACCCCCTGGCGGAGGGCTCCGCCAGTCCCTCCCCCCGGCCTGCCCGGGGCGGCCACACGGACAGTCCTGACTGCCCCGTATCTTGGAGACCCCGGAGGCTCTTGACGGAGATACCTGTCGGCGCCGCCTGGGATCGGGCGCCTGCGCTGGGGACGCGGTCGTGGTGATCCGCCCCGCCCTGAGGTGGGTGGTGTACTCTACCGCTCCCCCCTTCTATCATTCTCTCTGGCTGCGGCACTGACTGCTCTGGAGCGGACCCTCCACGCCATCATGGGTAAGGGCAACCCCGGTGCGGCGGCACCCAAACAACCTACCATTGACCAATACACCACAGCCACCCCAGCGAATAAAGGTGCCGCAGAGGGCATCTCATCAGATACGGCGACACTCCTGGAGGCCATCAATCAATCACGAACCGCCCTTGAGGCCCAGATCCGTGCGGTGGGGTCCGAAGTGTCGTTCCTCCGCCAGGACCTCCGGAAGGCAGTCGACCGAATCACCGAGGCCGAGACGAGGGTCTCCGCGGTTGAGGATACTGTCTCCACCCTCCAGAAGAAGGTTGATAAGCTGGCCATGGTATCTAAAGAGCTGGAGGCAAGGGCCGAAGACGCGGAGGGGCGGGCCCGCCGCAACAACATCCGCCTGGTGGGTTTTCCAGAAGGTTGCGAGGATCCTCGATGGGTGGCTTCCTCTCAGAATGGCTCAAGGCGCGGCTACCCGCAGATGACATTTCTTCCTGCTTCATGATCGAGAGGGCCCATCGCACCCTGACCAAGAAGCCGCCGCCGGGGGAGCGCCCACGCCCGGTTATTGCTCGCCTTCTAAATTATGCTGACCGTGATGCCATTCTTCGCTTTGCCAGGACACATAAGGATGAAATGATCTTTGAGTCCCATCCCATCATGGCCTTCCCGGACTACACCCGGACGGTTCAGCAGCAACGCCAATCCTTTGTTGCGGCCAAGCGGCGGCTGCGGGATCTGAACCTATCCTATGCGCTCATGTTCCCGGCCCGTCTGAAGGTCATTTATGATTCAAAAACATATTTCTTTGATACTCCAGAGGAAGTATTTGCGTGGACAGATGAGCGACGCCACCTGAAGCCGCATTCCCCACCCCCTTTAGACTCTGACTCTTCTCAAAGCTCGCATCGGGGTGGACGGCAGGGAGGCGACGCTACTCATCGACGACATCGATCCCGCTCAAACTGGCGCTCCCAGAACAAGAAGGACCCTGCAGACTGAGGCAGCCCGAGGCTGGGACATACGCTGGTGTATTGACTCTTCCCGGTCTCATGCGACGGCGGAGCCCGTTGGCTGCTGCTACTGGCCGGGATATCCTGCCACTAAGAGCCAGGGACTTTTGCTCTTTCCCTGGAGGGAGTGGGTTCTACACGCCTTCCCTGTTTTGAGTTTTCATGGGTAATGTTGGGTGGGGGGATCCTTTGGAGGGTCCGCCGGGGCCTCCACGTTTGGGGGCCAGGACGAGATTCCGCCGCGACAGGTACTCCGTGTTCCAGGAAGTATAGGGGTTGGGGGGGCGGTGGGAGGGGTTGGGAGGGCGATTCGTTGTTAGTTATACAGTTGTTTTTTATGATATACGCACCACGATGTCCCATATGTCCACAGTGTCCGCTGCTCTACACCTTACCGATAGCTCATGACACATACAGCTAATGGCACTCCCCTAGGAGATCTCAATATCGTGTCTTGGAATGTACGGGGCCTGTTGAATAAGATTAAAAGAGGGGCTGTACTACACCTGGCAAAACGCTACTCAGCAGATGTCTTGCTGCTGCAAGAAACTCACATGCTAGGCAACAAGGCCCCGTGTCTGTCTCGCTATGGCTATGCCACGGTGTACCATTCTGGCTTCTCAAGGGGGGCACGAGGTACGGCCATCCTTATTCACCGCAGGGTCCCATTTCAAGTTACTCAGCATTGGTTCGATCCGGGTGGCCGTTTTACGGCAGTTTCCGGCACCCTGGCTGGGGAACAGATTACAATTGGGAGCATATACGCCCCACCTCCTCTCGGTCGGACGTTCATTGACAGACTGACGCAACTCTGGGGGGAATTCCCTGACGGCCTGACTATCCTGGGTGGGGACTGGAACGACGTAATGGCTCCCCCGGATAGGTGGCGGGCACGACCGCCGACCACCCCTCCTCCTAGGTCTAAACTCAACATCTTGGCCCATACATTGGGTTGGGTGGACACATGGCGGGCTTATCATGTATTCTGAAACTGGATTTACAGACGCATCATCCGTACACCCCACCCTCTCACGTCTGGATTACATGTTCCTCCCAGGCATGTTCCTAGCTATCGGGTGTCACATACCTCTATCCTCCCACGTGGCCTGTCTGATCACTCACCCATTCAGCTCAAACTCCGTCTGCAGACCAGTCGTCCCTCCTATCACTGGCGCATGTCTCCCTGGTTGCTTAGAGATCCCGGATATCGGGAGATGCTCCATCGAGCTACGGCAGATTATTTTGCTTTCAACACCGGGTCCACTCAATCCCAGATAATATTGTGGGAGGCCTTTAAGCCGACAATTCGGGGGGCTGATATTAGCTATCGCACTGGGGAAAAGCGGCGCCGCCTGGCACAGATCCAAGATCTAGAAGATATACAGCTCGTTCTCCAGGCCTCGTTAGTGGAAAGCTCCGACGCCGGTGCCCGCCGTAACCTGCTCCATGTCCAACAGCAGCTGCACCAGCTGCTCACGGACAATGCCAGGGATGCCTGGCTGGCGACCCAGCACCGGATATATCACTGGGGCGATAAGTCTAGCCAGATGCTCCACCGACTATGTCAGGCGAGGGCCTCCCCGACGCAAGTCCCTCTATTGAGGTCCCCTGCCGGTGACATGTGCGTCACCCCGGGGGCGGTGGTGCAGGCCTTTGCCGATTTTTATACGGCCCTGTACTGTGATCGTGAGGAACTCGCTGCACCGCTTATTGATGCCTTTCTTGTAGATATCCCTCCAAAACGCCTCTCTGATGTGCAGCGAGCTGTTCTTGACAAGCCTATCTCGGTGGAGGAGCTGCAGGCAGCCCTCACCAATACCCACCCAGGCCGTGCACCGGGCCCCAACGGGTTCCCCTGTGACTTTTTGCGCCCCCATATGGGGACCGTTGGTCCCCACCTTCTTGGCGCGCTGCACCAGGCGTTGGAGCAGAAGATCTTGCCCCTGGACTGGCGCCATGCGAAATTGTGGTTTTTCTCAAACCGGGCCGCCCTCCGGAGGCCCCGGGCTCATACCGTCCCATATCCCAATTAAACTTCGAGCCGAAACTACTGGGGAAGGTGTTGGCTGAACGCCTCCGCACCTGCATTCTGGACCTCGTCCACCCGGACCAGTCAGGCTTTATGCCACAACGCTCCACTAGGCATAACATACGGCGAGCGCACAACGCTGTTGCCGAGGCCCACCGTCTGGGACGCCCTGTGGCGGTCCTGCTAGCTGACATCGACAAGGCGTTCGACTCCTTGAGCTGGACCTACCTTTTTAATCTTTTGGAAGCTGTCAACCTGGGGCCCCGGTTCCGCGCGTATGTTAAATTGCTGTACACAGATCTTACGGTCTCGATCCGTGTGGCTGGGCACCGTTCTCCCTCCTTCCCCATCCGCAGAGGGACCAGACAGGGTTGCCCCCTCTCTCCGCTTCTGTTCGCTTTAGCGATAGAGCCACTGGCTGAGTGGGTACGCAGGGATGCGGTTTACCGGGGACTGGTCTGGTCACCCGAGTGTTCGGACAGGATAGCACTATATGCTGATGACGCGCTATTTTTCTTTTCTGACACTTGGGTCACCGGACCGAGGGTGCTCCAGATCTTGCGGGTGTTCGGTGAGACGACAGGACTACATGCCAACCCGTCCAAGTCGATCCTCTTTCCCATATGCGGCGCACAGGGAAGTCAAACCTGGGCCTCACAGCTGGTCATTGCGGACAAGGGGTTTAGATACCTCGGCGTCCATATCACGATGCCCCGTCGTGGCGTGGTCGCGCAACATAGCCCCCCTGCTTCCGGCAGTACGTGAGGAGACGACGGTATGGTCCCACCTTCCCTTATCCTTATACGGCCGGTCTGCAATATTCAAAATGGTATCACTGCCACGCTTGCTTTATAGGTTGCAGAATTTCCCGTTCCCGATCCCTCCGTCGTGGTTTCTTCAAATCAATGCGCTCCTAAATAGATTCCTCTGGGGGGGTGGGGCGGTCCGGGTGGCTCTGGCGACCTGTATCCAATCCACCTATTGCGGTGGCATTGCAGCGGCAGACGTACAGGCGTATTATTGGGCGTCCCAGCTCTTAGTCATCAATGAATGGTGGTACAATCCTCAGACTGATCCGGCCTATGCGGTGGACCGGCTCTTCCTGGCGGAACATTCACTATTAGATCTCTTATACAGCAATTCGTCCTTGGAGGCTCTTCCCCCCGCCTGTAGTACCGTAGTCCAGATCTGGAGACGAGTATCCCGGTCCATGGGTTGGTGGGATACGCTGACAGGCGCGACTCCCCTTTGGCGAGGCACGCGCCTTCAGCCCGTCTCCACTCTAACCGGGTTCCGGGGATGGGATACTATTGGAATCTCTACATTGGGTGATGTGATGCGAGGGACCACGCTTAAATCCTTTCAGAGTCTGCAGGAGGAGTTTGATCTACACAAGTCCCAGTTCCACAGGTATCTTCAGCTTCGCCATGCCCTGTCCCCCTGATAAAGCACCTAACGTCCTTACCCGAATTCCACCCACTAGAGGGCAGACTGTTGATGGGAGATCTGGGAGGGCACAAAATCCGTCAAATATATCAGACCCTGACAACGCACTCCAAGACGCGCATACACCGGACTAGGGCAGCTTGGGAGGTGGATTTACCGGCCCTCACGGACGATGATTGGACTGAGGCCCTTGCCAGCCCCAGGTATGCTGCCGTCTCCTCTAGGTACAGGTTGATACAGTTTAAGTACCTTCACAGGGTATATTATACCCGCCTTCGCCTTTGGAAGATGGGGGCTATTCAGTCCCCAACCTGCCTCCGTTGTAATTCTGACGACGGGTCCTTCCTCCACACGGTCTGGAGTTGCACGGCACTACAACACTTTTGGTCGGGGGTGCTGTCCTGTCTGGGGCGGGTGTTGTGCTGGGACCTCCCGGAGGATCCTCGATTGATACTTCTTCATGGCACGGAGGACATCGGGGAAACAGATATAAGAGGCACCTTCTATTCCTCGGTCTCACCTTAGCCAAGCGTGATATAGCGCAGCATTGGAAGTCTCCCTCTCCCCCGGGGTGGCGGCCTGGAAGACAGCCCTAGATACATGTATGTCGGCGGAAGTGGCGGTGTTTCAGGCACGGGGTTGCCCGCAGAAACATGGGAGGATCTGGTCCAAGTGGGCTGAATACCGGGGCATTGACCTATCTATCCATACACATTCAGCGAATCCTGACCCTATTGCAAGACTCATCATCAATGATTCCCCAATCTAAGGTGCTCATTGGCTGGGGCATTGGACACAGTGTTATGATCATGTATGTCTTTCTCATTTCAGGTGGGAAGAGTGGTGCAGGGGAGGTGGGAGGGGGGAGGGGTGGGATGTTGGACTGCATGTTTCGCAGATATTTGGTGAAACCCTCGTAGGTATCTGTTGTATATGCATATTGATATGTGTCTCTATACTGACTACAGGGGTTCACCCACTGGGTGTTGTAAACTCAATAAAATTTGTTGTTAAAAAAAGTTCTCTGTACCACCCTCAGACCAACGGTTTAGTTGAGCGCATGAACAGGGTGTTGGGGGAATGCATACAGTGGGCTCTGGCCAACAAATGTATCGTTTCCAATTCTGTGAAAAGCATGCTGTGTTTCTATCGAACCACTCCACGTTCAGCCACAGGGGTTTCACCTTTTGAATTATTATGTGGTCGGAGAGCTTCTACCACTTTTAGTCCCAGTTGGATGAGTAAGTGGGTCAAGGGTAGATAGTGGTCGGATGACAGTGTGAGGAGTCATGTAAGTATGGCTCAAAGCAAGCAGAAAATATATTTTGACTCCACGAAGAAAGTGAAGGGATTGGAGATTTGTGTGGGTGACTGTGTCCGTGTGAAGAAACCTCTCCATGTGAGGAAGGGCCTTTCAAAGTTTGGTCCTTCTTTCAGGGTTGTTAATGTGAAAGGGAATTCTATAAAACTGAGAATGGACAGTGGTGGAACATGTGTTTTCTGATGAAAAATGGTGCTTTGGGTGGAAGTTTTGGAAGTGGAAGTAATGGGAGGTGTTTAGAGTCGACTAATCATCCTGCCTTGAGGCGCAGTTCTCGAGTCAGGAAGCTTCCTACTCGTTACAGAGTTTAATCCTTTTCCTTTTTAGAAGCTTACTTCTTTTCTGGTTTATACCTTTTTGTTGTACTTTGTTTAACCTTCTTTTCCTTTCACAGGCATTGTTCAGCTTGTTTGTTAGATGTTCCTTTCTTTTTTCTTTTCGTTTTCTTTATCTTGTTTTTGCTTTAAGGGAAGACCCATGTAGTAGTCTGTGCTTGTTATGGAACTCCCCTGGTTCGGAACCTCACTGTGTCAAGGTTCTGTGCTGAGAGTTCCAGTGGTGTCAGTTGGAGTTTGTTATACTCTCCGCTGCTCTGCTCTGATGGTCCAGCTGTATGACAATAAATAAGTCTTTGACCTACCTGGCATTTCCTGAGTCTTCACTACAGAATACACCCTTTGCCTTGCTCCTGCAAAGGAACAGATATCACTGCCTTCTTTGTAACAAAATGTTGTATTGATTGAGCAAAGGTAGTTCTTTTCTTTTGGCACTCCAGCGACGGAGTCTCCTCGACTCCTATGTCCAGAAGAGAAGAGACAAAATCTAGCAGATACCCACTTCTAATTATTTAGAGAACCCAACCGTCTGTGGTGAATTCCTCCCAGGCTGGCATGAACTACTGATCCAACTTCCAACTCACCGCTCTTGGCCATCTTTTGCATAGTCAGAATTTCTGAGATTTGTTAGTGCTTTGCTTCTGCCTCTCTGGATGAATTTATTTTAGGAGGTTTTTCCACATACAATGATTGCTTTTGCTGTCTTGATGGCTGACCAAAACGTTTTTCCTTCTGAAAGCCTTAAGGATCAGGTATTCTGCTGCCGACATTTAAAACAGATGAATGTTTCTTGTCCTCAAACAACTCCCTCAACTTTTCTTCCAGCTCCTGACCAAAGAGAAGTGTACCTTCAAATGGGCATATAAGGAACTGAGGATTTCTGTGAAGCATCTGTATGCCAATCTATCAAAAATAGCTTATGTCTGGTAGCGATAGATGCCCTCTCACCCAAAGCAGACGGTTTAACAATGTCAGAAGATGTATCAGAGGTGGGGGCGTGTCACTTGGCACCGCAGCGAGATGGCCGCGGGTTGAGGAGCTCTGCAGCGGTCACAGGAAAGAGTGGGCCCAGAGTTGGCAAACTGGCTCTGGCACCATTCCATCTGGCAGAACAACAAATGCAAGCCTTCTCTGCATACTCAGGTTTACTTTTCGCCTAATTGCTTGTCATGTTTGGTTTAAACGACGTGGGCACGCTGACTGGAATGTTGCGCCTGCCATTTTCAATACACTTGTCTCGTTTTGCCTCAGCGCTGCCTGAATTATTTCTCCTCCTTTGAAGTCTTCCCGTTATTTTTCTTTTTGGAAATGGACATTTCTGTAAGGCATTATATATATTCTCATTATAAAGCAAGAAGAATTCCTGTTATTAACCTAATATTTTCATTTCCTCACTGCTTTACATGCTTGTCTTACAGGTATTGTTGACACTTTTTCATGTAATACAGTTTCTGATATATATCTCCACTCATCTTATGGGCAGAACCAAAAGACTGAGGTCCTCACATAATTTCAGCGTTTGCACTGCCAATTCTCTTACTTTGCTGGCGGGAAGTATGGAGAGTAGTAGTCAAGAGTTAATGTCGACTTCCATTGCGCCGTCCAATGAAAATGGTCTTAATTCTCCAAAGCTGACTTCTAAACAAAGTTCATGCATGCCTCAGGCTATTAAAAGAGTTACACAAGACCCTCTGTCTCCTACAAAACCTCCCAACGTCATCTCAATGGAGCTTTTACTTGAAGAAATTAGGGCTCTTAAGCCCTATATGAAAGACACTAAAAATAAACTGCAAATTTTAAATGAGTATTAGTCCTGCATTGATAGCAGGGTCATATGAAGCAAAGATTTCGTGACATTGAGAATACTATGCAGTCTCTCACGAACCTACGAGCTTATTTTACGTATCCTAATTGAAAAGGCATGCTGAGGATTTGGAAAATCGAAGCAGAGAAAGTAATCTCTGAGGGAGTGGAAGGTAATGATCCTGTATCATTTTTTCACTCATTTCTGGACCTTCCAATTTTGTCATTTTAAATATACACTGAGCGCATTGACTGAGCCATTCTATTCATCATCCTTCCTCATCTCAAAAACTGAGAGGAGTCATCATTTTTTTCTTGGAATATGTTGAACTTCTTCAAGTTATTAAAACTTCTAAAGCCAGGGGGAAAATTTCTTGGTCTAGTTTGCAGTTATTCTTTGCACAAGACTTTACTAAAGCCAGGGCAGACAGGAGTAAGGCATTTTTGAACATGAGACCAGCTCTTTATGCTCTGAATGCAAGTTTCTGCCTTTTTCACCCATGCTTGTTTAAAGTTACATATAAAAACAAAGACACATCTAGATAAACCCTTCCGGCCTTGCATTACAAATAAATTGATGTCTATCAGAGATAATCTTGTTCTAGATCATTTTTAATACCTCTCCTCCATGCATAGACAATGCAATGCTGCCATCCAACAGAGAGCCATGACAGACTCATTAATCCCTGTTTACAAGAATATACCTTTTTCTCCCCCGTTCAATTCTCTCAATCTAGGATTTAATATTTATTTATTTCCAAATCATTATCACAGCACATCCTACATGCAGATATTGGAGCTATGTTATTTTCTGACCATACCCAATCATTTTTGATTTTGAATTACTTCCTGTTGCTCCCAATATTAAACATCGTCATTTAACATAGCCCTTTTATTAGACATTAAATGTATCCTACGTTTTCAAAATGTTATTCATGAATATTTTCATTTTAATATGTCCACAGAATTAACCTTCCAAATCATTTGGGATGCGTATAAGTCTGCTGCACGTGATTTTATTTTATCATATGTCTCAGATAAAAAGAAAAAAAAAATACAAAAAAGACTTAAGTATTATGATTCAAATTAAATCCCTAGAACAAACTTATTTTGTTTCTAAATCCAAATCTTGTCTTAATGAATTAATCAAAGCTAAACTTGAACTTCTTTCCATTTCTACACTTTCAGCTCCTGGTGCCTTAGAATCAGATATCAAACATGTACTCTTTGAATGATCTTGGCCAGAGACTTTCTTCTTCTCTGTCTCTGCTTCTTTTTTGCCCATGTTTTTGAAATATCGAAGTCCAAGTGATTTTGTCAGCAGGCTTGTTCTGGATCTCTTCCACAGCAGTGATAGGTGACGTAGTACTCACATTTATATCTGCTTGAAAATCACCAGTCAAAATTCAGTATATCATGATTTATTTCATCTACTGAGGTACATACTGCCGGAGCATTAGCAACATGAGTACAATCTGCTGTTGTGTCCCGGTGCAACCTAATCAACATTTTATTTGATTCAGGCTCAATCAGCCAGGATTCAATAGCACAGAAATTATAAAAGCAGTTAAATTGACATTTTGCTTAGCTATAGCGTTGCACTCTGTTCCAGAAGGGTTATTTGAACCTCCATCTTGTTATATTGCCAAGTAAATGTGCTGATAATGATGGTAGGTGAACCAACCATTGAACTAAATAATTGTATTATGGATTCTGAATAATCACTAGTCTTAACTTGAACACCTTTGTACATAAAATGATTATCTATAATCGCTTGGTGTGCTACAGTTGTTAATGGTGAGCTTTGTTTGCAATTCGGAGTTGATTGAAAGATTGCAGCAGATGATATATTCTGATCATCCAATTTAGGATCAGGAAAGGCTGATATCTGACCCATTTCAAAAATTGATAACAGGTGATCTTTCCTTGGAATGAATGAAAACATTGCTAGATTGTGAACAGGACGGGTAAAATAGCGAAGATGTCCTAAAGTGGTAACTGGAGGTTGATCAAGTAAACATTGAGCATGATAAAGTTGTTGGGTCATCAAATGCTGAGGAAGTGTGTCCTTATATACTAGTTCTTCGCAGCTGTTTTGTTCCTCTAATTGGCCTTTCTTTTCTTGGCACATGCTACACACATTTTAAAAAGTTATAGCACCCATAGTCTCAGGGTAAAATTATTAAAACATTTTTCAGCAAATAGCATTAGACTGACTGTAGAACAAACAGAACTGTTCTTTAATGAACAATTATTAAGAAAGTTATATTCATACCAGTCTGGCCTCTTTCTCTGTCCCCCGGTCACATTTAGCGCTAAAGTTCTGGGTCTAGCAAGCAACGTTTGTAGGTAGGGTGGTTGGTGAAACACTCTAACGTGGTTAATAGGCCATCATAATCAGGGACTGGATCCAAGCCTTTCGACCGCCCTAGTCTCCAGGCCTAAGTACTTACAGTGTCCAGCAAGGTCAAAGTGAAGAGCCTGCCTTGTTTACAAAGTGCAGTATGTGATGTGCAATAAAAAGTGCAGGTAACAAACAGAATCCAAAATATCTCCACAAAACAATCATCCATTCACAAACTTTGTGAACTTAGAGTATTGTGTTTATACATCCTCTTTACCATGGTTCTGGGTAAGAAATACTATGGACTTAGCTGCAGCATACAAGCAACAGACCATCAGAATATTTTCACTTCTGCCCTAGCTCCTTAAAATTGTAGACCTTGTGATGTTGGGTGCCATAAGCCCATATATCAGTAAAGAATGGCACGTACACTGGAATTCTGCTTGAAACTGCAGTGAGGGCACTTGCACCCAGCTCCTTTATATTAGTACCTGACAGGTGACGCCCGTGATGGATGCATGAATATGCAGGGATAGCCCTCCGGGAGAGGGCTGCAGAGACTTGTCCTTCTAAAAATCATAAGAAAAGTTAAAGAGCAACAGTGAGTCAATTGGTTTCAGAGTCAACCAGCAGGACAGCGATAGACAACTGAACAAATGATGCTTACTGGTACAGGACATCATCACTCAATTTCATAATTTATTCTGGTGTGAATCAGGGCAGGGACATAGAGGCAGAGAAGTCCAGGTTTTTTTTACAACATACACTGTAGGATCATGTCCAGGGCGTAAAGAGTTGATCCACATTGATGATGCTATAGTAAATTCGTGGTCAGTGTATAAAGTTCAAACAGTGAATCAGGAGTGTTGCTCAAGTCATATGCAGTCCATTGCAAAACATGCTATTAATGTGTAACCTGAATTTCCAAGAAAGTCTTGGAGGGACTCGGGAACTTGTAGACAAGCTTCTGAAGTCTTTCTCTGTACCACTTTGGTATCCTTCAGTGATGCATGGCTGAATCCATCTCTCGCACGTGGAGACTTCTTGCACTTGTCACCAACCCCGATTGTCTTCTTGTCTCCTCCAGGAACCATTACAGAGGTGCAGTGGGTGAGTATAAAGGGCAGGTATGGTGGCAGCAGGGGACCAGAATTGCGGATGCTATGTGGGGTGTGGACAGCTTGCTTATAAGAGTTGTAAGTTCCTAATGTTGAAGTGGGCATTGGTATTTGCCTCAGTTAACTTTCTTCCCTCCCTTTGGGTCCTGTTTACTGTGGTTGTCCTTGTTGGGTGGTGGGGCGGAACGGTCACTGCAGCAGTTTGGGAGTGCTAAGGGCCAGGCAGCAGCATTTGGGTGACAGGAGGTGTGGCCAGTACTTCTCCTGACATTATTGGCGTCTTTGGTGGCCACTTGGTGTTGGAGTAGCGCAGTAAGTGGCTGCCTCTGCTCCTTAAGCCAGATTCAGCTGTGCAGGTTTTTTCTCTGTAATGGGCTTGTGTTCTGGGCCTTGTGACTACAGCATAATTGTCCCATGTGGTGTAGGTAGTTGCCTCCCTTCTCATGGGCGAGACTGTGGAATGAATGGCCTTTGCTGCTGCTAAGTACGCACCCTGCGAGCCAGCTTCTACTTGGGGGATTCACCCACCACATTCTATTCCTATGCTTCTCCCACCCTCTATTCAGGGGATAATCGACCACATTGGAGTAGGTTCGCTCACTCTGTAGAAGGTTGGCAGGAATGTTTGGGTTGTAATGCTCTTTCAGCTGATTGCGAGTGCCTCTTCTGGTCAGATGGTCCCTGGTGGGAAAGGCTGCCACTTGCCACCCCTCCCCCAACAAATACATGCAGAAGAGTTGGACACCACACCAGCACAATGAGGCATTGGGGGGTAGCCAACCAATGAGAGGTGTGCAGTAGGCTAGTGGAACAGTCCAGACTTATATGGGCTTCTTTTGAGCTATACGGGGTTGGGCTGGTAGCCTAAATATATATTCAGCCATTTTATGGCCACCGTCAGCATTTTGGGAGGTGATACATTGGCAAATTATTTGCAAAGTTTGTCCTAGTTCTGAGCAGTGAATTGTATAGTTTTTGTGAAGGAAGGATCATTATGGAAGACGTGAGAGTGGTTGAGGCCATGCGCCTGCTTGCACAGGCAGGGGCAATGGGACTTGCTTACGCCAGTCACACATATGGTGGTGCACCCAGTGAGGCAAGCAGCGAGTGGCATGGCGGCTGCGGTGTTGGCATGTTCGCCCCCACGGGCAAAGTCAGCAGGCTACAAGGGCGGCGATGAGTGCAAGGGGCTACCCAAGGGGGAGGAGTATGGCTCCTGGGACCGCACGGGGCACTCGAAGTGTGTAAGGCAAAGTGCGGGAGCCCCGCGCTTACTTTTTTAGCCAGGAGGGGGGAGGGACCAGTATGCGGCAGGCGGCCCTGGGGGTAGCAGCAAAAGGGGGAAAGGAAGAGGAATGAGTGGCTGTGTTTGAGGGGCGGTCTATCGGTCTTCCGGCACAAGGTAGCAGGGGGTCAGGTAAGCAAGGCATAGAGCCTATTGAGCGGGGACCACAGTGAGGCCAGGGACAAGGGGGGCGGGCCTGGTCAAAAGTGGTAGGAGGAAAGCCATGGAGAAGTTGGGGTGAGTGAGGAGGAATTGTTATATCCTGTGTCTCCTGGTTCCTTGCTGCTCAGCCTGTGTGAGTGTGATGTAATAATATGTTCATGAGTGCATGGTTTGGATGAGTGGTCAGTTGGAGTGAGTGGGGCTGAGCAGCAGGATGCTGCTCCCGGTGGGGCCTGTACCATCTTACTTGTATCTGAATAAACCTACATAATCTACACTACTGGCTACTGGACTGATTACTACAAGGATCCTACTTCATTTACAAAAGTGGCGACGATTTTGAAAGAACTACGCATGCAGAGTCATGAAATTAAACAAGAATCTAAAAAGAAGATTGCCAGAGAAGCCTGAAGATAAGCTTGAGCAACGCCCTCGATGCCCCACCAGTGTCTTCAACAACAGACAGCCTACACATTGAACATTTTGGGCATTGGACATTGTGTGGCTTGAAACCTGCCAGCCTACAATCAGCCTACACAGTAGAAAATGTGTTGTGTGACCTTATGCTTGAAACCTGCAGCTTACAAACAGCTTACAGATTTGGAGTATTGGAGCATTTAATATTACAAGCTTGAAGTCAGAGCAGCCGACTGGAAGGTCAGTTGAAGATGTGTATGCAGTGTGCCTTTATCAGACCCATGTAGTTGCCTGTGTCGATGTATGCGGTGAACAAATGGCATTTCGGCTATTACGCAGTGCAACTGAGGAGGGGAGCCGGGGAGTCAGTGAACCCTGCTGTACAAGACATTGGTGAGCGGTAACGGTCGGAGTGCAGTGGTGACCTAAAGCAGTGGAGACTTCGGTGAGCAGTTGTATCTGGGTGCCGGCCTGTGCGTGTGTTATTGTTCAAACACACCTACCGGTATTCTGTTAAGCAGGCGCCATGTTCTCTTGAGGGCGTGTGGTACCACGAGCTGAGCACTCCTGCCGGTTCCAGTCCGATGTACATCATAGTGAGAGACGTGCACTGACAACGTAACGCAGTGAGCAAGAACGCCGGATGTCGCCTTGGTAACCCCACAGCGCTGATGTCATCGGGCGGCGCTGCAACATAACGTAATGCAACGAGCAAGGATGCCGGACGTCACCTTGGCAACCCCACAGCGCTGTGTTATTGAAGACGGCGGTTCTGTGTGCGGTAAAGGAGGATACAGCTGTTCTGCGGCAAGGTAGTTCTGCAGCAATGCATCGGCACAGCGAAATCCGGAACTACGCGAGGAGGAAGCACCCTACGAAGATTGAACAACGGTGACTACCTTATTTGTTTTAATGTTTTTTTTGTACTAGCGAGGAGCAGGTTTTTGGGCCAAGCGTGGCTTGCATTATACTGATTTGCATTAGATGAGGATCAGCTGTACAATGTTATATTTCTGAAGCTGAAGACTGCTAACCAAGGAGGAAAAGATAAATATACTTTACCTGCACTAAGTTTTTTTTCTGAACTTTTCAACTGCGGGTGCAGTTTAAGATGTGCTCAATTATCGGCAATAGATTAACCCACGTGTGGGGTATGAGCTTAAGCACATGGTCTTTTGGCCTTTTGGCAGTGGTCTCGAGTGAGAGGTCGCTCATCAATCACATGACTGTTATTGTAACTATTTTCATGTGTCATATTATGTATATTTCTAATGCCATGCTTAATGTTGCTCTCTGTGCATACCGTCATGAATTTTCCAGTTTTTTTTTGTACCAAGCTTGGAGACTATTGTCTTTTAGTCTTTTAGTACTGCATGTGCTTATGCGGTAACCAGAGCATAGCATTTTTGTTGTTGTCACACAGTAGTTAGTAGAACACGCTGACACATACATTTTTTATGGTGTCTCACTATTTTTTTTTCTTCACAATGTCATGTAGATTCTGATGCGTTTTGTTTTGGAGTTGTTATGTATTCTTTGGTTATGATGCTTAATATATGAGTGTTATTTTAGTGAATGTTGCACTTTTGATCGAGTGCATGTTCTCATGTTGGCGAGTGTATTATGCTTTATGTCGCAAGTTGTGGTGTTCTGTGCGTGGTAGTGTTGCGTTAGTTTTGACTGAGTGTGACTAGTGTGTTGGAATAACACATTGCATGATCGTTGGGATAATACCCTAGTGACATTGTCCTTTTATTAGGAATACCTAAGGTTGTATTATACCATGGTGTGTTGTAGGGTTCTGCAGTACGTGCAGTGGTGGGGTCTGGAGGTTGCATCCTGCCTGGAACAAGTGCGTTCCTTTGCATAGCGTGATGTGGTGTGCTGTAGGGTTCTGCAGTGCGTACAGTGGTGGGGTGCAGAGGTTGCATTCTGCCTGGAACAAGTGTGTTCCCTTGCATAGCAAGATGTGGTGTGCTGTAGGGTTCTGCAGTGCGTTCAGTGGTGGGGTGTGGAGGTGGCATCCTGCCTGGAACAAGTGCGTTCCTTTGCATAACAAGATGTGGTGTACTGTAGTGGTTCTGCAGTGCATACAGTAGTGGGGTGTGGAGGTTGCATCCTGCCTGGAACATGTGCGTTCCTTTGCATAGTGTGATGAGGTGTGCTGTAGTGGTTCTGCAGTGCGTACAGTGGTGGGGTGTGGAGGTTGCATCCTGCCTGGAACATGTGCGTTCCTTTAGATAGCGTGATGTGGTGTGCTGCAGTGGTTCTGCAGTGCGTACAATGGTGGGGTGTGGAGGTTGTGTGTGTTGCTTTGCATAGCGAGATATAGTATGTAATTTGTATGTGTGATCTATCTTTGCAATGAACTTCTGTTACAATTCTAGAAAAGCAATAATCCATGCTATATGATCTTATGTGACCAATTTTATTTTAATATCTAAGGAATGAAATTTTAATGTGATGTAATGTGATCTTTCCTCGTGATTCAGGATTGGTTGCTTACGTTTACAGCAAGTGTGAATATGTATTTTCTTTCACTTTGCTTCCTGTTGTTTTTATTGTTTTCTGAAGGAAGGAGATGTGTTATATCCTGTGTCTCCTAGTTCCTTGCTGCTCAGCCTGTGTGAGTGTGATGCAATAGAATGTTCATGAGTGCATGGTTTGGATGAGTGGTCAGTTGGAATGAGTGGGGCTGAGCAGCAGGATGCTGCTCCCGGTGGTGCCTGTACCATCTTACTTGTAACTGAATAAACCTACATAATCTACACTACTGGCTACTGGACTGATTACTACAAGGATCCTACTTCATTTACAAAAGGAATGACATTTGTGGGATAGGTCCCTGGGGTGCACACAGGTGGTGAGACAAGGGGGAAGGGAGGCATAAGGAGGAGCGGACCCCTGAGGATGTGGCAGTCCTTAAGCAGGGGCAGGACCCTGAGGAGGGAGACACGGTTGGGGGGGTGATCGCTGGGCAACGGGAGAGCAGGTAGGATGATGAGGGAGGGTCTGCAGAAAGCAAAGAGGGGCAACGGTGGCCCCCCTTTTATTGTCCATAGGGAGGTGGCTAGACAGGGCACCAGAAGGGTTGCAGTCACGTTGGTCTGCAGCAGAAGGCTAGGTGATGGAGGCTACCCCCGGTACAAAAACGCGGCTCTGTTGGGAGTTTCCCAGGAACACGGCAGGCGACACCAGAAGGCAGGGGTCAGGCCCAGCGACAGCATTGGTAGCAGCTATGCTGGAGTGGAGTGATGAGGGGTAGCAGGACGAAGGGGATGGAGAGGAGGGGGGAGATGCATCCACGTTGGGGGGATGCAAGTGAGGGCACCCCGGAGGAGAGGCTCCAGCATTGCATGGGGGATATTCAGCAGGAGTGGGACATGCCAGGACAGAAGTAAGCTCCGCAGTGGGGCGGCAGGCACAGCAGTGGGATTAGGGAGTGGTGGTGCGACAGGGACTCTGTGGGAGGGGCAATGGCTCTGGGTGCTATGGATCTGGGTGCCAGGTCAGACCGAAGAGCAGGTAGGCAGGGACACTAACCCCAGCTCGCTGGACCTCCCCTTTATATTGGAGGTCAGTCATCGCAGCTGGAATGGGGACTTGTGAGAGCTTTATGAGGCTTCATGACCCAGAGGGGAAGAGATCGCAGGGTCGAGCGTGGCCAGCTGGATGCCAGCGTGGGTCAGCAACAACGCTACCATATGAAGGTCTGATGTGACCTCGGCGGCGCATCAACTGGGACAGAGCAGTAAGGTCTCAGGGACGGATGGTGGAAGCAGCAAATGACAGCTGGTGGGGGCATGGCCAGGAGTGCATATTATGGCACCTTGGTGTCCCTCAAGTAGTGCACAATTGTTGGCGCAAAAGGCAGAGGTTGGTGCAGAAGCACAGGTGGTGGTGCACACAGGGTTGTTGGAGGGTATGGAGGAACCTTAACAGTTAGACTACAATGAACTGAGTCTCAAAGAAGGTGAATTGCTTGATGACGATGTCCCGGTAAGGGCGGAGGACAGGTGGTGGCGTAGCGGGCATGCAGGGGTATCAGATTATATGGTTGTCTCTAGTATTTTTCAGGAGCACGGTAATGTTCGGGGAACACGTGACAAGGCAGCGGTTGGTGGAGCCCCTTCTCAACTGGTGAGGCGGCTGGATCCGGAGCAGAGGCGACCTTAATGCCAGGTAAGGGCCCTAGGTGTTACGTGAAAGTGAAGGAGACACTAGAAAGGTGTCCGTTGGGGTAAATGCAGGACGAGATGGGGGCAGCGAAGATCTGCGGTGAAGGAAAGGTTTGTGTGTAAAAAATGGGGTAGAGACAGAAGTGCATCCTTCTGAGGGACGGGCGGGGTAGGTCAGATGCAGTTGAGAGGAGTATTGGGGCAAGCTGCATAGGTAGTCACTTCGAAAAGAGGGGCAAAAGGGGAACATGTTGCTTAGCACGTGTTAAGAGGAAGGGGAGGCGGGATAGGTCAAGACAGGGGAGCAGGAGGCTGTAACGAAGCAAAGTAAAAAGCTCAAGATTAAGAAGTTGCCTTATATGGGGGTAACAAAGCCCCTTGGTGCACACTTAGGGGCTTAAGTACAAGCCTGTAGCAACTCCGGTGTGTCACTTTTTTTTATGGGCAGTGTGCCTGCCCATATTTACAAGGCCATATAAAGCCACCCTGCGTGGATTTTCGTTTCCTTGTAAATATGGCCCCCTTTCATGCATTACTCTGTGTGAAAGGGGTGTTCCATGGGTGTTGCTGTTGGTGATCCCACACAACATCCATGGAACCTGATGCATTCTCAGATTTACAAGGTTTTGTTAACCTGGGAATGTGTCAGATTCCTACACCTCCCCAGAGGAGGTGTATGTGAGGCGCAACAAGGAGAAATGCCTTTATTTCCTCTCGTTTTTCCTTTTTCTATGTGTGCTGTGTGAGAAGTTGGCCTGGCATATGCTGTCCACTAATTATAGTGGGCACCTTGCACCAGTCCAAACGACCCTTATTGATGATAGGTTTAAAGACAACCTTTATTGAAAGCTATCCTAGTGGTAGCTATGGAGAGCAGCCTTCAGGCTAAGTATTGAAGGAGTGTAAAGCAGCTTGGTTTACCAGATTATAACCTCTTGAATGACCAAATGAAAGGAGAACCACACAAGATATATATAAAATATATGTATTTATTTCTAAACACTAACCACTAATCTCTTTATGAGATTAGAGTCCAAGATACACAATCTCACAGTATTAAAACGCAAGTAAATAGCACAATATACAAAGGGGCCCCGGCGGGGACCAAACCATGTATTAAGAAAGTGGTATAAGAACCACGACTTGACTAGACACAGTGCCTAGAGCACGTAGAATCGCTGGGACCCCAAGGAACCACCCAAGGTAGTGACACAGGAGACCCACGGGGGACGTGTGCAGTGTGAGAACACAGCCGCGAGCGCCGTAGGATTCTTTGAGGAAAGTTGCAGTTGGAATTTTAACGCAAAAGGACACTTAGGAGAGGACTTTCAGCAAACCCCTTTAGACTTAAGGGGTTCTAGAGCCAACATCCACGTGAGCACCAGAGTACTCGAAGTACCTCACCCAGGGGAGCCGGGTGCATAGGTGTCAAAGGGTGTCAGGAATCGTCATTGATTTCAATGGCGATCTGCTGCAAAGTGCTGCTGCCGTGAAGAAGAAAAGTGTCCGGGGTGATCCAAGCCTGGATCGAAGATGTGAACAACCTGAAAGCAGAGGGGACAGAGTCTGGGTCACTAGCCAGTGACCAGGAGCGGAGCAATCGAATGCCCACCGATGTCGGGTGCTTCAGGTGCGAAAAGGTGAAGCTTGACTCTGCAGCCACGGGGTCCCGGAGACGTCAAGGATGACCAGGAGCCGGATTCGAGCTGTGCCACAAAGGATGTCGAGTGCTGGGGTGTCGGTGCTCGGATTGAACACAACAAGCCTTGGCAACAGCAACCCACACAGGAAGAGAAAAGATGCTTCTGTGCAGACCAGCAAGGTTCTGGGGACTTCCCAAGTGATGGAAAGTCAGGGAACGTCTGGAGCAACCAGGGAAACCCAATAAAAGTTAGAGTTGCCTTCTTGGGGACCCACAGGTCAACGGACCAGGGATCACAAAGGGACCTCAAGAGGAATCACAAAATGGCTGCCCACGGAACACTTGTTGAATGTAGGCCAGGAATCTTCGGGGTAATAACTGCTCGGGTCAGGGCTACAAGTAACCCAAAGCTCAGCCTCAGGGGTCGCCGGAAAGCTGATGCTTCTGCAAATGGTCGCGGTGTCCAGGGGTTTGGGTTGCACGGTCACCACGAGGGATACAGGCCTCAGACTTGCTGTGGGCACAGATCAACCTCTAAGACCTCAGAAAATCTACCTCCTGTGTGGCAATATTCTTCGGAGTCCGGAGGAGCTTCGGAGATGCCAACCGGTCAGTTGCATTAAAGGTGCCTGCCTTGCAGGGGAGTAACTCCTTTACTCCAAGGGAGATTCTTCAATCATCCAGCGTTGTGCAGATCGTCGAAGTACTTGGTTTCTGTGTCAGAGTTTAGTCCAGGTGTAATCTAAAGTCCTGTAGTCAGGGGTTCCTACTTTATACCCAAGGAAGGGGTGGGACAAACTCTGGGGACCCACCTATGGGAGGGTCAGGAAAGAGGGGTGGCTACACCCATTTCCTTTGTCCAGTTTCACGCCAGAGCAGGGGCTGTGTGCCCCTGCAACCGGTTTGAGCTGGACTATGCACAGGGACACCAAATGTGCCCCCAGTGCAGACTTCAAAGCACTCTTGGAGTGCACCCACCGAGCCCCAATACACTAAAGCCTGTCTGGGAGGTGGTCACACCTCCCTGTGACAGGAAACCTATTGTCCAGGCCTCCCCTGCCGGAGTTTCGTCCAGCAGCAGGAGGGCAGACTCGTGTCTGTGGCTGCAGCATCCATTTTGTGATGCCAGTGTTCTGTTAAGCTGGTACCGGGTGTACCGGTGGTGCCATGTTTCTCCCTCTATTAGGGTGGAATCATACCAAGGTGTTTGACACCAAACACGACATGTTTCCATGCAGCCATTCTCAAGTTAGCATTTACCGTGAGGTCATAATGCACTTAAGAGTATATGGTCTGGCTGCATCACAAACAACCCCGGAATGAAGATTCCGAAAGCTGCAGAGGGGCTCTGCTCATGCATGAGCACCCTCTCACATGAAACCCAGCACCCTGCCTTCAGGATTGTTAAGGCCTGCCATAGGGTTGACTGATAGGTTTACATGTGCAGTGATATGAAGAGATATAGGGAACCTATATCTCAGTAAGGGGGGCATATACCACCTTACACAGGCTGCTGTAGCAGACCTGTTGTGTCATTTTAAATGGCTTCCCAGCAGTGGCACAATACATGCTGCAGCCCCTGGTAGGGGTCTGGGGTACCTATGCCCTGGGTATATAGTATACCATATACTAGGGACTTATAAGGGTACCCCAGAATCCAATATGGAGGGTACCTAAAGTACCTACAGTCAATTTAGAGTAGAAAGCAGATAGACTGGGGTCCTGATTAGCAGGGCCTCAGTCTGGCTAAGTCGAAAAACAGTGAAACATCAGCAAAAAGTGGGGGTAACTATAAGAAGCAGATCCTACTCTCCTACACAACCCCCCCCCCAAACGTCAGGACATTAAACTAACCTTGACCAGTTGAGTCTCCATTTTCTAAGTGGAAATATCTGGAGAGTCCATCTGCATTGGCATGGTTACTCCCAGGTCCATGTTCCACTGTATAGTCCATCCCCTGTAGGGAAATGGACCACCTCAAAAGTTTGGGGTTTTCACCCTTCATCTGTTTTAGCCATAAGAGGGGCTTGTGGTCTGTCTGAACAATGAAGTGAGTGCCAAACAAGTATGACCTCAGCTTCTTCAAGGCCCAAACCACAGCAAAGGCCTCCCTCTCAATGGCTGACCAACGTTTCTCTCTGGGGGTCAACCTTCTGCTAATAAAAGCTACTGGCTGATCCTGACCGTCCCCCTACTCAGAGGCATCTGTTTGGGCAATGAATTGCTTGGAGTAATCAGGACTTTGCAGAATGGGAGCAGTGCACATGGCCTGCTTCAGGTCATCAAATGCCTTCTGACAGCTAACTGTCCACTGAACTTTCTTGGGCATTCTTTTAGAAGTCAAGTCATTCAAAGGGGTCACTATGGATGCATAACCTTTGACAAATCTTCTATAGTACCCAGTCAGGCCCAAGAAAGCTCTGACCTGAGTCTGGGTAGTGGGAGCAACCCAGTCCATGATGGTCTGGATTTTGCTCTGCAATGGTTGAACCTGGCCTCCACCCACAAGGTGGCCCAGGTACACAACCTGACTCTGCCCTATCTGGCACTTGGTGGCCTTGATAGTTAGGCCTGCTTTCTGCAGGGCCTCCAAAACATTTCGCAGGTGGAACGGGTGATCGTCCCAGGTGGAGCTAAAGACAGCAATATCATCTAGATATGCTGCACTATATGCTTCCAGGCCTGTAAGGACTTTGTTCACCAACCTTTGAAAAGTGGCAGGTGTATTTTTCAAACCAAAGGGCATCACCACAAATTGGTAGTGCCCACTAGGGGTAGAAAATGCTGTTTTGGCTTTTGCATCCTCAGCTAGTCTGATTTGCCAGTAGCCAGCTGTCAGGTCAAATGTGCTGAGAAACTTGGCTGAGGCCAAAGTGTCTATGAGCTCATCTGCCCTAGGGATTGGATGGGCATCAGTCCTAGTGACTGCATTGAGATCTCTGTAGTCTACACAAAACCTCATCTCTCTCTTACCACCCTGAGAGTGAGGTTTAGGCACTAAGACTACTGGACTAGCCCAAGGGCTATCGGAGGGTTCAATCACTCCCAAATCCAACATCTTCTGGACTTCAGTCCTGATGCAGTCCCTGACATGGTCAGGTTGCCTGTAAATCTTATTTTTAACAGGCAGACTGTCCCCAGTGTCCCCTTCATGAGTGCACCAGGTAGTCTGACTTGGAGTCAGAGAGAACATATGTCTGAACTGATTGAGAACTTTTCTGCAATCAGTTTGCTGCTGGTCAGTGAGGCTGCCTGCCAAGGCTACACCATCTACTGATCCATCATCAGGGTTCTGAGAGAGCAGGTCAGGGAGTGGATCACTCTCTTCCTCCTGTCCCTCATCAGTAGCCATGAGCAAGCCCATGTCTGCCCTGTCAACATATGGTTTCAGTCTGTTGACATGGAGTACCCTGTGGGGGTTCCTGGGAGTTCCAAGGTCCACCAGATAGGTAACCTCTCCCTTCTGTTCAACAATTGTATGGGGGCCACTCCACTTGTCTTGGAGGGCTGCTGGGGCCACAGGCTCCAACACCCATACTTTCTGTCCTGGCTGATAAACAGTCAACCCAGCCTTTTGGTCATGCCAGGCCTTTTGTAATTCCTGGCTAGCCTCAAGGTTTTTAGTTGCCTTCTTCATGTACTCAGCCATCCGGGAGCAGAGACCAAGTACATAGTCCACTATATCCTGTTTAGGGGGTTTGAGAGATAACTCCCATCCCTCCTTCACTAGACACAATGGACCCCTAACTGGATGTCCAAACAGAAGCTCAAATGGGCTGTAACCAACCCCCTTCTGTGGAACATCTCTGTAGGCAAAGAGAAGGCAGGGCAAAAGTATGTCCCATCTGCGCCTAAGCTTTTCTGGAAGACCTTTAATTATGCCCTTCAAGGTCTTGTTGAACCTTTCAACTAAACCATTGTATTGTGGGTGATAGGGGGTGGTACATTTATAATTTACTCTACACTCCTTCCACATAGCAGTCAAGTAACTAGACATGAAGTTTGCATCTCTGTCTGATACTACCTCCTTAGGAAAACCCACCCTGGAAAAGATTCCCAGGAGGGCCCTTGCCACCACAGGAGCTGTGGTGGTCCTGAGGGTAATTGCTTCTGGGTACCTAGTGGCATGATCCACCACCACCAGGATAAATCTGTGCCCATATGCTGTTTGAGGATCTAGGGGACCAACAATGTCAATCCCTACCCTCTCAAAGGGAACCCCCACCACAGGTAGTGGTATCAGGGGGGCCTTTGTAGTGCTACCTGCCTTACCACTGGCTTGACAGGTAACACAGGAGCAACAAAACTCCTTGGTGTCTTCAGACATATGAGGCCAATGAAAGTGAGGGACAATTCTGTCCCAAGTCTTATTTTGGCCTAGGTGTCCTGCCAATGGGATAGCATGTGCTAGGGTCAATAGGAAGCTCCTAAACTTCAGAGGTATAACCAACCTCCTGGTGGCTCTAGGCTTGGGGTCTCTACACTCTGAGTAAAGGAGTCCATCATCCCAATAGTTCCTATGGGTACCACTAGCACTCCCAGCAGCCTCAGCAGCAGCTTGCTGTCTGAGGGGTTAAAGAGAGGGGCAGCTCAGTTGCTCCTTCCTCAGATCTGCCCTGGAAGGGCCCCCTGTCCCCAAGAACTCAACCTGATCAGGTTCAAGCTCCTCTGGGACAGTTCCTTCTTCAGGACTGAGATCATCTCCCTCAAGAGACTGATCTGCATTCTGAGGCAGGGGGGAAGACACTGCCTTAACCCTACTGCTCCTTCTCTTGGAAGGTTCCTGGTCCATTTTTCCAGGAACCAGGACCTGTTCAGTTTTAGAAATTTTTGCCTGTGACCTGGTCATAGCAAACACATCTGCAGGGATGCCCAACATTTCTGCATGGGTCCTGAGCTCAACTTCAGCCCAAGCTGAACTTTCCAAATCATTTCCAAGCAAGCATTCAACAGGGAGGTCTGCACTTACCACAACCTTCTTAGGGCCAGTTACCCCTCCCCAGGAGAAATTAACAACTGCCAAGGAATGGTCTGTCCTGACATTGCTAGCATTGGTCACTTGGTACATTTCATCAAGTATGATCTGCTCTGGGGCTACAAGATCTTTTGTCACCATTGTGACACTTGCTCCTGTGTCCCTGAATGCAAAAGCCTCTCTTCCATTAATCAAGGGCTGCTGTCTGTATTTGCCCAGATTACTGGGACTCACATAGGAGGACATATCCATGCCTTCATCACAGATCAGTACAGCCTGAGTTGGAACTCTGACTAGGCCAGAGTCCATCTCAGATCCCAGGGTTAACCCTACTACACCCTTATTTGGAACACCACCACTTGGAGCTGAACTAGGGGGAACAGTTGCCTTAGGGGCAATGGTAGCTGGAGTTGAGTCTTTGGTCTTTGTACAATCACTAGTCCAATGGGTTTTCTGCTTACAGATTTTACACCATGGTTTCTTTTGGCCTTTTCCTTTGTTAGATTGGGACTCCCCACCAGATGCAGATTTTTGGGGCCCTTGAGAAGACTTCTGGTCTTTACCCTTCTCCCCACCCTTATCAGAGTTCTTAGAATCTTGCTTCTTGGAGTCACCACCTTGGTTCTGAACCTTCTGCCTCACCCTGGTTCTGACCCACTTGTCTGCCTTATGACCCAATTCTTGGGGAGAGGTCAGATCAGAGTCCAGTACTGATGCAACAGATGATTTTGACAGTTGTTAAGGATCTGCTCTCTCATGATCAAATTATACAATCCTTTGAAATCACACACCTTACTGCCAAGTAACCAGCCTTCCAGAGCCTTAGTAGCACAATCAACAAAGTCAACCCAGTCCTGAGTCTGTGGCTTTTGGGTATCTCTGAACTTTAACCTATTGTTCAGTGGTTAGGCCAAACCCTTCAATCAGAGCACTCTTCAGGACTTTGTAATTGTCAGCATCCTCTTCTCTTACAGTGAGGAGTTTGTCTCTACCTTTCCCTGCAAAGGAGAACCACAAGATTGCTGCCCACTGCTCCTGAGGGACCCTCTGTACCTTACAGGCCCCTCAAGTGCAGTTATCCACTTGTGGATGTCATCCCAACTCTGGTAGGGAGGGGCAATCTTGTTCAGGTTCCTATGGTCATGAGTATGATCTCTACCTCTAGGCACACTGCTGCTGCCACCATGGGACCCTAGTCAGGTTCAAGCTCCTCTGGGACAGTTCCTTCTTCAGGACTGAGATCATCTCCCTCAAGAGACTGATCTGCATTCTGAGGCAGGGGGGAAGACACTGCCTTAACCCTACTGCTCCTTGTCTTGGAAGGTTCCTGGTCCATTGTTCCAGGAACCAGGACCTGTTCAGTTTTAGACATTTTTCCCTGTAACATGGTCATAGCAAACACATCTGCAGGGATCCCCAACATGTCTGCATGGGTCCTGAGCTCAACTTCAGCCCAAGCTGAACTTTCCAAATCATTTCCAAGCAAGCATTCAACAGGGAGGTCTGCACTTACCACAACCTTCTTAGGGCCAGTTACCCCTCCCCAGGAGAAATTAACAACTGCCAAGGAATGGTCTGTCCTGACATTGCTAGCATTGGTCACTTGGTACATTTCATCAAGTATGATCTGCTCTGGGGCTACAAGATCTTTTGTCACCATTGTGACACTTGCTCCTGTGTCCCTGAATGCAAAAGCCTCTCTTCCATTAATCAAGGGCTGCTGTCTGTATTTGCCCAGATTACTGGGACTCACATAGGAGGACATATCCATGCCTTCATCACAGATCAGTACAGCCTGAGTTGGAACTCTGACTAGGCCAGAGTCCATCTCAGATCCCAGGGTGAACCCTACTACACCCTTATTTGGAACACCACCACTTGGAGCTGAACTAGGGGGAACAGTTGCCTTAGGGGCAATGGTAGCTGGAGTTGAGTCTTTGGTCTTTGTACAATCACTAGTCCAATGGGTTTTCTGCTTACAGATTTTACACCATGGTTTCTTTTGGCCTTTTCCTTTGTTAGATTGGGACTCCCCACCAGATGCAGATTTTTGGGGCCCTTGAGAAGACTTCTGGTCTTTACCCTTCTCCCCACCCTTATCAGAGTTCTTAGAATCTTGCTTCTTGGAGTCACCACCTTGGTTCTGAACCTTCTGCCTCACCCTGGTTCTGACCCACTTGTCTGCCTTATGACCCAAGTCTTGGGGAGAGGTCAGATCAGAGTCCAGTACTGATGCAACAGATGAATTTGTCAGTTGTTAAGGATCTGCTCTCTCATGATCAAATTATACAATCCTTTGAAATCACACACCTTACTGCCAAGTAACCAGCCTTCCAGAGCCTTAGTAGCACAATCAACAAAGTCAACCCAGTCCTGAGTCTGTGGCTTTTGGGTATCTCTGAACTTTAACCCATTGTTCAGTGGTTAGGCCAAACCCTTCAATCAGAGCACTCTTCAGGACTTTGTAATTGTCAGCATCCTCTTCTCTTACAGTGAGGAGTTTGTCTCTACCTTTGCCTGCAAAGGAGAGCCACAAGATTGCTGCCCACTGCTCCTGAGGGACCCTCTGTACCTTATAGGCCCCTCAAGTACAGTTATCCACTTGTGGATGTCATCCCAACTCTGGTAGGGAGGGGCAATCTTGTTCAGGTTCCTATGGTCATGAGTATGATCTCTACCTCTAGGCACACTGCTGCTGCCACCATGGGACCATAGTCCCATTTTCTGTGAAGCTCTCTGAACTCCAGGGATTCCCTGTCTAAGGCCAATTGCTCTCTCTTGATTCTGAGCTTAGCTCTCTCAAACTCAAGCAGTTGGCATTTCTTCTCATAAGAGGATGCCCTTTTATGAGAAGCAGAGGACCCTATAGACGTACCAGAATGATTAGATCCCTGAGAAGGAGATCTTGATCTTCTTGGTAGACTAGTAACCCTTCCAGGTGGGGTAAAGAGAACCCCACTGGGGTCTCCTTCCTCACCTTCAGGAAGAATTGAATTTTCCAGGTTGGAATCATTTTGATCCCCCTGGCCAGCATCAGAGTCTGGTTCATAGTAGTTTCCACTACCTGGCCTTTCCTCTTCTGCTGCCCCACCCCCTTTGCCAACCTCAACAGACCCTGGGGTCTTTCTGAGGTCAACTTCAAGCAACATCTTTATGAGATGTTGGGCGGTTGGGCTTTTCCCTGTCTTCAATTTTCTAGAGGCACACATAGTCCTCAACTCTTGGTATGAGACATGGTCATACTTAGTTGGGAGAGACCCACTGGTTTCTGCCCTTGAAGACATGACTAGTGTGGTGTGGTGTATGCACCTACCTACTCTAGTGGGGCCTACTAAACTCTCTTGAGTTGTAGAAAGGGTGTGCTAAGCCCTTGACACACAACTCTAAGTTCAGTAGAACTTACTGTATTCTAAACTTGATTTATATGTACCTATAGTGGTTTTCAGTTAGTCACTCAAAGAGATTATCTGGTAAAGCAATAGCAAGCTTGAATCCCACACGCTGCACACCAATGTGAGAAGTTGGCCTGGCATATGCTGTCCACTAATTATAGTGGACACCTTGCACCAGTCCAAACGACCCTTATTGATGATAAGTTTAAAGACAACCTTTATTGAAAGCTATCCTAGTGGTAGCTATGGAGAGCAACCTTCATGCTAAGTCTTGAAGGAGTGTAAAGCAGCTTGGTTTACCAGATTATAACCTCTTGAATGACCAAATGAAAGGAGAACCACACAAGATATATATAAAATATATGTATTTATTTCTAAACAGTAACTACTAATCAGTTTATGAGATTAGAGTCCAAGATACACAATCTCACAGTATTAAAACGAAAGTAAATAGCACAATATACAAAGGGGCCCCAGGGGGGGACCAAACCATATATTAAGAAAGTGGTATAAGAACCACGACTTGACTAGACACAGTGCCTAGAGCACGTAGAATCGCTGGGACCCCAAGGAACCACCCAAGGTAGTGACACAGGAGACCCACGGGGGACGTGTGCAGTGTGAGAACATAGCCGCGAGCGCCGTAGGATTCTATGAGGAAAGTCGCGGTTGGAATTTTAAAGCAAAAGGACACTTAGGAGAGGACTTTCAGCAAACCCCTTTACACTTAAGGGGTTCTAGGGCCAACACCCACGTAAGCACCGGAGTACTCGAAGTACCTCACCCAGGGGAGCCGGGTGCATGGGTGTCAAAGGGTGTCGGGAATCGTCGTTGATTTCAATGACGATCTGCTGCAAACTGCTGCTGCCGTGAAGAAGAAAAGTGTCCAGGCTGATCCAAGCCTGGATCAAAGATGTGAAGAACCTGAAAGCAGAGGGGACAGAGTCTGGGTCACTAGCCAGTGACCAGGAGCGGAGCAATCGAATGCCCACTGATGTCGGGTGCTTCAGGTGCGAAGAGGTGAAGCTTAACTCTGCAGCCACGGGGTCCCGGAGACGTCAAGGACAACCAGGAGCCGGATTCGAGCTGCCCCACAAAGGATGTCGAGTGCTGGGGTGTCGGTGCTCGGATTAAACACAACACGCCATGGCAACAGCAACCCACGCAGGAAGAGAAAAGATGCTTCTGTGCGGACCAGCAAAGTCCTGGGACTCCCCAAGCGATGGAAAGTCAGGGCACGTCTGGAGCAACCAGGGAAGTCAAATAAAAGTTAGAGTTGCCTTCTTGGGGACCCACAGGTCAACGGACCAGGGATCGCAAAGGGACCTCAAGAGGAATCACAAAATGGCTGCCCACGGAACACTTGTTGAATGTAGGCCAGGAATCTTCGGTGTAATAACTGCTCAGTTCAGGGCTACAAGTAGCCCAAAGCTCAGCCTCAGGGGTCGCCGGAAAGCTGATGCTTCTGCAAATGGTCACAGTGTCCAGGGGTTTGGGTTGCATGGTCACCACGAGGGATACGGGCCTCAGACTTGCTGTGGGCACAGATCAACCTCTAAGACCTCGGAAAATCTACCTCCTGTGTGGCAATATTCTTCGGAGTCCGCAGGAGCTTCGGAGATGCCAACCGGTCAGTTGCATTAAAGGTGCCTGCCTTGCAGGGCAGTAACTCCTTTACTCCAAGGGAGATTCTTCAATCATCCAGCGTTGTGCAGATCGTCGAAGTACTTGGTTTCTGTGTCAGAGTTTAGTCCATGTGTAATCTAAAGTACTGTAGTCAGGGGTTCCTACTTTATACCCAAGGAAGGGGTGGGACAAACTCTGGGGACCCACCTATGGGAGGGTCAGGAAAGAGGGGTGGCTACACCCATTTCCTTTGTCCAGTTTCATGCCAGAGCAGGGGCTGTGTGCCCCTGCAACCGGTTTGAGCTGCACTATGCACAGGGACACCAAATGTGCCCCCAGTGCAGACTTCAAAGCACTCTTGGAGTGCACCCACCCAGCCCCAATACACTAAAGCCTGTCTGGGAGGTGGTCACACCTCCCTGTGACAGGAAACCTATTGTCCAGGCCTCCCCTGCCGGAGTTTCGTCCAGCAGCAGGAGGGCAGACTCGTGTCTGTGGCTGCAGCATCCATTTTGTGATGCCAGGGTTCTGTTAAGCTGGTACCGGGTGTACCGGTGGTGCCATGTTTCTCCCTCTAGTAGGGTGGAATCATACCAAGGTGTTTAACACCAAACACGACATGTTTCCATGCAGCCATTCTCAAGTTAGCATTTACCGTGAGGTCATAATGCACTTAAGAGTATATGGTCTGGCTGCATCACAAACAACCCCGGAATGAAGATTCCGAAAGCTGCAGAGGGGCTCTGCTCATGCATGAGCACCCTCTCACATGAAACCCAGCACCCTGCCTTCAGGATTGTTAAGGCCTGCCATAGGGGTGACTGATAGGTTTACATGTGCAGTGATATGAAGAGATATAGGGAACCTATATCTCAGTAAGGGGGGCATATACCACCTTACACAGGCTGCTGTAGCAGACCTGTTGTGTCATTTTAAAAGGCTTCCCAGCGGTGGCACAATACATGCTGCAGCCCCTGGTAGGGGTCTGGGGTACCTATGCCCTGGGTATATATTATACCATATACTAGGGACTTATAAGGGTACCCCAGAATCCAATCTGGAGGGTACCTAAAGTACCTACAGTCAATTTAGAGTAGAAAGCAGATAGACTGGGGTCCTGATTAGCAGGGCCTCAGTCTGGCTAAGTCGAAAAACAGTGAAATATCAGCAAAAAGTGGGGGTAACTATAAGAAGCAGATCCTACTCTCCTACACAACCCCCCCAAACGTCAGGACATTAAACTAACCTTGACCAGTTGAGTCTTCATGTTCTAAGTGGAAATATCTGGAGAGTCCATCTGCATTGGCATGGTTACTCCCAGGTCTATGTTCCACTGTATAGTCCATCCCCTGTAGGGAAATGGACCACCTCAAAAGTTTGGGGTTTTCACCCTTCATCTGTTTTAGCCATAAGAGGGGCTTGTGGTCTGTCTGAACAATGAAGTGAGTGCCAAACAAGTATGACCTCAGCTTCTTCAAGGCCCAAACCACAGCAAAGGCCTCCCTCTCAATGGCTGACCAATGTTTCTCTCTGGGGGTCAACCTTCTGCTAATAAAAGCTACTGGCTGATCCTGACCGTCATCATTCAATTGTGATAACACAGCCCCTACCCCCAACTCAGAGGCATCTGTTTGGGCAATGAATTGCTTGGAGTAATCAGGACTTTGCAGAATGGGAGCAGTGCACATGGCCTGCTTCAGGTCATCAAATGCCTTCTGACAGCTAACTGTCCACTGAACTTTCTTGGGCATTCTTTTAGAAGTCAAGTCATTCAAAGGGGTCACTATGGATCCATAACCTTTGACAAATCTTCTATAGTACCCAGTCAGGCCCAAGAAAGCTCTGACCTGAGTCTGGGTAGTGGGAGCAACCCAGTCCATGATGGTCTGGATTTTGCTCTGCAATGGTTGAACCTGGCCTCCCCCCACAAGGTGGCCCAGGTACACAACCTGACTCTGCCCTATCTGGCACTTGGTGGCCATGATAGTTAGGCCTGCTTTCTGCAGGGCCTCCAAAACATTTCGCAGGTGGACCAGGTGATCCTCCCAGGTGGAGCTAAAGACAGCAATATCATCTAGATATGCTGCACTATATGCTTCCAGGCATGTAAGGACTTTGTTCACCAACCTTTGAAAAGTGGCAGGTGTATTTTTCAAACCAAAGGGCATCACCACAAATTGGTAGTGCCCACTAGGGGTAGAAAATGCTGTTTTGGCTTTTGCATCCTCAGCTAGTCTGATTTGCCAGTAGCCAGCTGTCAGGTCAAATGTGCTGAGAAACTTGGCTGAGGCCAAAGTGTCTATGAGCTCATCTGCCCTAGGGATTGGATGGGCATCAGTCCTAGTGACTGCATTGAGATCTCTGTAGTCTACACAAAACCTCATCTCTCTCTTACCACCCTGGGAGTGAGGTTTAGGCACTAAGACTACTGGACTAGCCCACGGGCTATCTGAGGGTTCAATCACTCCCAAATCCAACATCTTCTGGACTTCAGTCCTGATGCAGTCCCTGACATGGTCAGGTTGCCTGTAAATCTTATTTTTAACAGGCAGACTGTCCCCAGTGTCCCCTTCATGAGTGCACTCAGGTAGTCTGACTTGGAGTCAGAGAGAACATATGTCTGAACTGATTGAGAACTTTTCTGCAATCAGTTTGCTGCTGGTCAGTGAGGCTGCCTGCCAAGGCTACACCATCTACTGATCCATCATCAGGGTTCTGAGAGAGCAGGTCAGGGAGTGGATCACTCTCTTCCTCCTGTCCCTCATCAGTAGCCATGAGCAAGCCCATGTCTGCCCTGTCAACATATGGTTTCAGTCTGTTGACATGGAGTACCCTGTGGGGGTTCCTGGGAGTTCCAAGGTCCACCAGATAGGTAACCTCTCCCTTCTGTTCAACAATTGTATGGGGGACACTCCACTTGTCTTGGAGGGCTGCTGGGGCCACAGGCTCCAACACCCATACTTTCTGTCCTGGCTGATAAACAGTCAACACAGCCTTTTGGTCATGCCAGGCCTTTTGTAATTCCTGGCTAGCCTCAAGGTTTTTAGTTGCCTTCTTCATGTACTCAGCCATCCGGGAGCAGAGACCAAGTACATAGTCCACTATATCCTGTTTGGGGGTTTGAGAGGTAACTCCCATCCCTCCTTCACTAGACACAATGGACCCCTAACTGGATGTCCAAACAGAAGCTCAAATGGGCTGTAACCAACCCCCTTCTGTGGAACATCTCTGTAGGCAAAGAGAAGGCAGGGCAAAAGTATGTCCCATCTGCGCCTAAGCTTTTCTGGGAGACCTTTAATCATACCCTTCAAGGTCTTGTTGAACCTTTCAACTAAACCATTGTATTGTGGGTGATAGGGGGTGGTACATTTATAATTTACTCCACACTCCTTCCACATAGCAGTCAAGTAACTAGACATGAAGTTTGCATCTCTGTCTGATACTACCTCCTTAGGAAAACCCACCCTGGAAAAGATTCCCAGGAGGGCCCTTGCCACCACAGGAGCTGTGGTGGTCCTGAGGGGAATTGCTTCTGGGTACCTAGTGGCATGGTCCACCACCACCAGGATAAATCTATGCCCAGATGCTGTTTGAGGATCTAGAGGACCAACAATGTCAATCCCTACCCTCTCAAAGGGAACCCCCACCACAGGTAGTGGTATCAGGGGGCCTTTGTAGTGCTACCTGCTTTACCACTGGCTTGACAGGTAACACAGGAGCAACAAAACTCCTTGGTGTCTTCAGACATATGAGGCCAATGAAAGTGAGGGACAATTCTGTCCCAAGTCTTGTTTTGGCCTAGGTGTCCTGCCAATGGGATATCATGTGCTAGGGTCAATAGGAAGCTCCTAAACTTCAGAGGTATAACCAACCTCCTGGTGGCTCCAGGCTTGGGGTCTCTACACTCTGAGTAAAGGAGTCCATCATCCCAACAGATCCTATGGGTACCACTAGCACTCCCAGCAGCCTCAGCAGCAGCTTGCTGTCTGAGGGGTTCAAGAGAGGGGCAGCTCAGTTGCTCCTTCCTCAGATCTGCCCTGGAAGGGCCCCCTTTCCCCAAGAACTCAACCTGATCAGGTTCAAGCTCCTCTGGGACAGTTCCTTCTTCAGGACTGAGATCATCTCCCTCAAGAGACTGATCTGCATTCTGAGGCAGGGGGGAAGACACTGCCTTAACCCTACTGCTCCTTCTCTTGGAAGGTTCCTGGTCCATTGTTCCAGGAACCAGGACCTGTTCAGTTTTAGACATTTTTGCCTGTAACCTGGTCATAGCAAACACATCTGCAGGGATGCCCAACATTTCTGCATGGGTCCTGAGCTCAACTTCAGCCCAAGCTGAACTTTCCAAATCATTTCCAAGCAAGCATTCAACAGGGAGGTCTGCACTTACCACAACCTTCTTAGGGCCAGTTACCCCTCCCCAGGAGAAATTAACAACTGCCAAGGAATGGTCTGTCCTGACATTGCTAGCATTGGTCACTTGGTACATTTCATCAAGTATGATCTGCTCTGGGGCTACAAGATCTTTTGTCACCATTGTGACACTTGCTCCTGTGTCCCTGAATGCAAAAGCCTCTCTTCCATTAATCAATGGCTGCTGTCTGTATTTGCCCAGATTACTGGGACTCACATAGGAGGACATATCCATGCCTTCATCACAGATCAGTACAGCCTGAGTTGGAACTCTGACTAGGCCAGAGTCCATCTCAGATCCCAGGGTTAACCCTACTACACCCTTATTTGGAACACCACCACTTGGAGCTGAACTAGGGGGAACAGTTGCCTTAGGGGCAATGGTGGCTGGAGTTGAGTCTTTGGTCTTTGTACAATCACTAGTCCAATGGGTTTTCTGCTTACAGATTTTACACCACGGTTTCTTTTGGCCTTTTCCTTTGTTAGATTGGGACTCCCCACCAGATGCAGATTTTTGGGGCCCTTGAGAAGACTTCTGGTCTTTACCCTTCTCCCCACCCTTATCAGAGTTCTTAGAATCTTGCTTCTTGGAGTCACCACCTTGGTTCTGAACCTTCTGCCTCACCCTGGTTCTGACCCACTTGTCTGCCTTATGACCCAATTCTTGGGGAGAGGTCAGATCAGAGTCCCCAGTACTGATGCAACAGATGATTTTGACAGTTGTTAAGGATCTGCTCTCTCATGATCAAATTATACAATCCTTTGAAATCACACACCTTACTGCCAAGTAACCAGCCTTCCAGAGCATTAGTAGCACAATCAACAAAGTCAACCCAGTCCTGAGTCTGTGGCTTTTGGGTATCTCTGAACTTTAACCTGTATTGTTCAGTGGTTAGGCCAAACCCTTCAATCAGAGCACTCTTCAGGACTTTGTAATTGTCAGCATCCTCTTCTCTTACAGTGAGGAGTTTGTCTCTACCTTTCCCTGCAAAGGAGAACCACAAGATTGCTGCCCACTGCTCCCGAGGGACCCTCTGTACCTTACAGGCCCCTCAAGTCCAGTTATCCACTTGTGGATGTCATCCCAACTCTGGTAGGGAGGGGCAATCTTGTTCAGGTTCCTATGGTCATGAGTATGATCTCTACCTCTAGGCACACTGCTGCTGCCACCATGGGACCCTAGTCCCAATTTCTGAGAAGCTCTCTGAAGCTCCAGGGATTCCTTGTCTAATGCCAATTGCTCTCTCTTGATTCTGAGCTTAGCTCTCTCAAACTCAAGCAGTTGGCATTTCTTCTCATAAGAGGATGCCCTTTTATGAGAAGCAGAGGACCCTATAGACATACCAGAATGATTAGATTCCTGAGAAGGAGATCTTGATCTTCTTGGTAGACTAGTAACCCTTCCAGGTGGGGTAAAGAGAACCCCACTGGGGTCTCCTTCCTCACCTTCAGGAAGAATTGAATTTTCCAGGTTGGAATCATTTTGATCCCCCTGGCCAGCATCAGAGCCTGGTTCATAGTAGTTTTCACTACCTGGCCTTTCCTCTTCTGCTGCCCCACCCCCTTTGCCAACCTCAACAGACCCTGGGGTCTTTCTGAGGTCATCTTCAAGCAACATCTTTATGAGATGTTGGGCGGTTGGGCTTTTCCCTGTCTTCAATTTTCTAGAGTCACACATAGTCCTCAACTCTTGGTATGAGACATGGTCATACTTAGTTGGGAGAGACCCACTGGTTTCTGCCCTTGAAGACATGACTAGTGTGGTGTGGTGTATGCACCTACCTACTCTAGTGGGGCCTACTAAACTCTCTTGAGTTGTAGAAAGGGTGTGCTAAGCCCTTGACACACAACTCTAAGTTCAGTAGAACTTACTGTATTCTAAACTTGATTTATATGTACCTATGTACCTATAGTGGTTTTCAGTTAGTCACTCAAAGAGATTATCTGGTAAAGCAATAGCAAGCTTGAATCCCACACGCTGCACACCAATGTGAGAAGTTGGCCTGGCATATGGTGTCCACTAATTATAGTGGGCACCTTGCACCAGTCCAAACGACCCTTATTAATGATAAGTTTAAAGACAACCTTTATTGAAAGCTATCCTAGTGGTAGCTATGGAGAGCAACCTTCATGCTAAGTCTTGAAGGAGTGTAAAGCAGCTTGGTTTACCAGATTATAACCTCTTGAATGACCAAATGAAAGGAGAACCACACAAGGTATATATATAAAATATATGTATTTATTTCTAAACAGTAACTACTAATCAGTTTATGAGATTAGAGTCCAAGATACACAATCTCACAGTATTAAAACGAAAGTAAATAGCACAATATACAAAGGGGCCCCAGGGGGGGATCAAACCATATATTAAGAAAGTGGTATAAGAACCACGACTTGACTAGACACAGTGCCTAGAGCACGTAGAATCGCTGGGACCCCAAGCAACCACCCAAGGTAGTGACACAAGAGACCCACGGGGGACGTGTGCAGTGTGAGAACATAGCCGCGAGCGCCGTAGGATTCTATGAGGAAAGTCACGGTTGGAATTTTAAAGCAAAAGGACACTTAGGAGAGGACTTTCAGCAAACCCCTTTACACTTAAGGGGTTCTAGGGCCAACACCCACGTAAGCACCGGAGTACTCGAAGTACCTCACCCAGGGGAGCCGGGTGCATGGGTGTCAAAGGGTGTCGGGAATCGTCGTTGATTTCAATGGCGATCTGCTGCAAAGTGCTGCTGCCGTGAAGAAGAAAAGTGTCCAGGCTGATCCAAGCCTGGATCAAAGATGTGAAGAACCTGAAAGCAGAGGGGACAGAGTCTGGGTCACTAGACAGTGACCAGGAGCGGAGCAATCGAATGCCCACTGATGTCAGGTGCGAAGAGGTGAAGCTTGACTCTGCAGCCACGGGGTCCCGGAGACGTCAAGGACAACCAGGAGCCGGATTCGAGCTGCCCCACAAAGGATGTCGAGTGCTGGGGTGTCGGTGCTCGGATTAAACACATCAAGCCATGGCAACAGCAACCCACGCAGGAAGAGAAAAGATGCTTCTGTGCGGACCAGCAAAGTCCTGGGGACTCCCCAAGCGATGGAAAGTCAGGGCACGTCTGGAGCAACCAGGGAAGCCCAATAAAAGTTAGAGTTGCCTTCTTGGGGACCCACAGGTCAACGGACCAGGGATCGCAAAGGTACCTCAAGAGGAATCACAAAATGGCTGCCCACGGAACACTTGTTGAATGTAGGCCAGGAATCTTCGGTGTAATAACTGCTCGGTTCAGGGCTACAAGTAACCCAAAGATCAGCCTCAGGGGTCGCCGGAAAGCTGATGCTTCTGCAAATGGTCACGGTGTCCAGGTGTTTGGGTTGCACGGTCACCACGAGGGATACGGGCCTCAGACTTGCTGTGGGCACAGATCAACCTCTAAGACCTCGGAAAATCTACCTCCTGTGTGGCAATATTCTTCGGAGTCCGTCGGGAGCTGTGGAGATGCCAACTGGTCAGTTGCATTAAAGGTGCCTGCCTTGCAGGGGAGTAACTCCTTTACTCCAAGGGAGATTCTTCAATCATCCAGCGTTGTGCAGATCGTCGAAGTACTTGGTTTCTGTGTCAGAGTTTAGTCCAGGTATAATCTAAAGTCCTGTAGTCAGGGGTTCCTACTTTATACCCAAGGAAGGGGTGGGACAAACTCTGGGGACCCACCTATGGGAGGGTCAGGAAAGAGGGGTGGCTACACCCATTTCCTTTGTCCAGTTTCACGCCAGAGCAGGGGCTGTGTGCCCCTGCAACCGGTTTGAGCTGGACTATGCACAGGGACACCAAATGTGCCCCCAGTGCAGACTTCAAAGCACTCTTGGAGTGCACCCACCCAGCCCCAATACACTAAAGCCTGTCTGGGAGGTGGTCACACCTCCCTGTGACAGGAAACCTATTGTCCAGGCCTCCCCTGCCGGAGTTTCGTCCAGCAGCAGGAGGGCAGACTCGTGTCTGTGGCTGGCAGCATCCATTTTGTGATGCCAGGGTTCTGTGAAGCTGGTACCGGGTGTACCGGTGGTGCCATGTTTCTCCCTCTAGTAGGGTGGAATCATACCAAGGTGTTTGACACCAAACACGACATGTTTCCATGCAGCCATTCTCAAGTTAGCATTTACGATGAGGTCATAATGCACTTAAGAGTATATGGTATGGCTGCATCACAAACAACCCCGGAATGAAGATTCCGAAAGCTGCAGAGGGGCTCTGCTCATGCATGAGCACCCTCTCACATGAAACCCAGCACCCTGCCTTCAGGATTGTTAAGGCCTGCCATAGGGGTGACTGATAGGTTTACATGTGCAGTGATATGAAGAGATATAGGGAACCTATATCTCAGTAAGGGGGCATATACCACCTTACACAGGCTGCTGTAGCAGACCTGTTGTGTCATTTTAAAAGGCTTCCCAGCGGTGGCACAATACATGCTGCAGCCCCTGGTAGGGGTCTGGGGTACCTATGCCCTGGGTATATATTATACCATATACTAGGGACTTATAAGGGTACCCCAGAATCCAATCTGGAGGGTACCTAAAGTACCTACAGTCAATTTAGAGTAGAAAGCAGATAGACTGGGGTCCTGATTAGCAGGGCCTCAGTCTGGCTAAGTCGAAAAACAGTGAAACATCAGCAAACAGTGGGGGTAACTATAAGAAGCAGATCCTACTCTCCTACACAACCCCCCAAACGTCAGGACATTAAACTAACCTTGACCAGTTGAGTCTTCATGTTCTAAGTGGAAATATCTGGAGAGTCCATCTGCATTGGCATGGTTACTCCCAGGTCTATGTTCCACTGTATAGTCCATCCCCTGTAGGGAAATAGACCACCTCAAAAGTTTGGGGTTTTCACCCTTCATCTGTTTTAGCCATAAGAGGGGCTTGTGGTCTGTCTGAACAATGAAGTAAGTGCCAAACAAGTATGACCTCAGCTTCTTCAAGGCCCAAACCACAGCAAAGGCCTCCCTCTCAATGGCTGACCAACGTTTCTCTCTGGGGGTCAACCTTCTGCTAATAAAAGCTACTGGCTGATCCTGACCGTCATCATTCAATTGTGATAACACAGCCCCTACCCCCAACTCAGAGGCATCTGTTTGGGCAATGAATTGCTTGGAGTAATCAGGACTTTGCAGAATGGGAGCAGTGCACATGGCCTGCTTCAGGTCATCAAATGCCTTCTGACAGCTAACTGTCCACTGAACTTTCTTGGGCATTCTTTTAGAAGTCAAGTCATTCAAAGGGGTCACTATGGATCCATAAACTTTGACAAATCTTCTATAGTACCCAGTCAGGCCCAAGAAAGCTCTGACCTGAGTCTGGGTAGTGGGAGCAACCCAGTCCATGATGGTCTGGATTTTGCTCTGCAATGGTTGAACCTGGCCTCGACCCACAAGGTGGCCCAGGTACACAACCTGACTCTGCCCTATCTGGCACTTGGTGGCCTTGATAGTTAGGCCTGCTTTCTGCAGGGCCTCCAAAACATTTCGCAGGTGGACCAGGTGATCCTCCCAGGTGGAGCTAAAGACAGCAATATCATCTAGATATGCTGCACTATATGCTTCCAGGCATGTAAGGACTTTGTTCACCAACCTTTGAAAAGTGGCAGGTGTATTTTTCAAACCAAAGGGCATCACCACAAATTGGTAGTGCCCACTAGGGGTAGAAAATGCTGTTTTGGCTTTTGCATCCTCAGCTAGTCTGATTTGCCAGTAGCCAGCTGTCAGGTCAAATGTGCTGAGAAACTTGGCTGAGGCCAAAGTGTCTATGAGCTCATCTGCCCTAGGGATTGGATGGGCATCAGTCCTAGTGACTGCATTGAGATCTCTGTAGTCTACACAAAACCTCATCTCTCTCTTACCACCCTGGGAGTGAGGTTTAGGCACTAAGACTACTGGACTAGCCCAAGGGCTATCTGAGGGTTCAATCACTCCCAAATCCAACATCTTCTGGACTTCAGTCCTGATGCAGTCCCTGACATGGTCAGGTTGCCTGTAAATCTTATTTTTAACAGGCAGACTGTCCCCAGTGTCCCCTTCATGAGTGCACCAGGTAGTCTGACTTGGAGTCAGAGAGAACATATGTCTGAACTGATTGAGAACTTTTCTGCAATCAGTTTGCTGCTGGTCAGTGAGGCTGCCTGCCAAGGCTACACCATCTACTGATCCATCATCACGGTTCTGAGAGAGCAGGTCAGGGAGTGGATCACTCTCTTCCTCCTGTCCCTCATCAGTAGCCATGAGCAAGCCCATGTCTGCCCTGTCAACATATGGTTTCAGTCTGTTGACATGGAGTACCCTGGGGGGGTTCCTGGGAGTTCCAAGGTCCACCAGATAGGTAACCTCTCCCTTCTGTTCAACAATTGTATGGGGGCCACTCCACTTGTCTTGGAGGGCTGCTGGGCCCCCAGGAGAAATTAACAACTGCCAAGGAATGGTCTGTCCTGACATTGCTAGCATTGGTCACTTGGTACATTTCATCAAGTATGATTTGCTCAGGGGCTACAAGATCTTTTGTCACCATTGTGACACTTGCTCCTGTGTCCCTGAATGCAAAAGCCTCTCTTCCATTAATCAAGGGCTGCTGTCTGTATTTGCCCAGATTACTGGGACTCACATAGGAGGACATATCCATGCCTCCATCACAGATCAGTACAGCCTGAGTTGGAACTCTGACTAGGCCAGAGTCCATCTCAGATCCCAGGGTTATCCCTACTACACCCTTATTTGGAACACCACCACTTGGAGCTGAACTATGGGGAACAGTTGCCTTAGGGGCAATGGTGGCTGGAGTTGAGTCTTTGGTCTTTGTACAATCACTAGTCCAATGGGTTTTCTGCTTACAGATTTTACACCATGGTTTCTTTTGGCCTTTTCCTTTGTTAGATTGGGACTCCCCACCAGATGCAGATTTTTGGGGCCCTTGAGAAGACTTCTGGTCTTTACCCTTCTCCCCACCCTTATCAGAGTTCTTAGAATCTTGCTTCTTGGAGTCATCACCTTGGTTCTGAACCTTCTGCCTCACCCTGGTTCTGACCCACTTGTCTGCCTTATGACCCAATTCTTGGGGAGAGGTCAGATCAGAGTCCACCAGGTACTGATGCAACAGATGATTTTGACAGTTGTTAAGGATCTGCTCTCTCATGATCAAATTATACAATCCTTTGAAATCACACACCTTACTGCCAAGTAACCAGCCTTCCAGAGCCTTAGTAGCACAATCAACAAAGTCAACCCAGTCCTGAGTCTGTGCCTTTTGGGTATCTCTGAACTTTAACCTGTATTGTTCAGTGGTTAGGCCAAACCCTTCAATCAGAGCACTCTTCAGGACTTTGTAATTGTCAGCATCCTCTTCTCTTACAGTGAGGAGTTTGTCTCTACCTTTGCCTGCAAAGGAGAGCCACAAGATTGCTGCCCACTGCTCCTGAGGGACCCTCTGTACCTTACAGGCCCCTCAAGTGCAGTTATCCACTTGTGGATGTCATCCCAACTCTGGTAGGGAGGGGCAATCTTGTTCAGGTTCCTATGGTCATGAGTATGATCTCTACCTCTAGGCACACTGCTGCTGCCACCATGGGACCCTAGTCCCAATTTCTGAGAAGCTCTCTGAAGCTCCAGGGATTCCCTGTCTAAGGCCAATTGCTCTCTCTTGATTCTGAGCTTAGCTCTCTCAAACTCAAGCAGTTGGCATTTCTTCTCATAAGAGGATGCCCTTTTATGAGAAGCAGAGGACCCTATAGACGTACCAGAATGATTAGATTCCTGAGAAGGAGATCTTGATCTTCTTGGTAGACTAGTAACCCTTCCAGGTGGGGTAAAGAGAATCCCACTGGGGTCTCCTTCCTCACCTTCAGGAAGAATTGAATTTTCCAGGTTGGAATCATTTTGATCCCCCTGGCCAGCATCAGAGTCTGGGTCATAGTAGTTTTCACTACCTGGCCTTTCCTCTTCTGCTGCCCCACCCCTTTGCCAACCTCATCAGACCCTGGGGTCTTTCTGAGGTCATCTTCAAGCAACATCTTTATGAGATGTTGGGCGGTTGGGCTTTTCCCTGTCTTCAATTTTCTAGAGGCACACATAGTCCTCAACTCTTGGTATGAGACATGGTCATACTTAGTTGGAAGAGACCCACTGGTTTCTGCCCTTGAAGACATGACTAGTGTGGTGTGGTGTATGCACCTACCTACTCTAGTGGGGCCTACTAAACTCTCTTGAGTTGTAGAAAGGGTGTGCTAAGCCCTTGACACACAACTCTAAGTTCAGTAGAACTTACTGTATTCTAAACTTGATTTATATGTACCTATGTACCTATAGTGGTTTTCAGTTAGCCACTCAAAGAGATTATCTGGTAAAGCAATAGCAAGCTTGAATCCCACACGCTGCACACCAATGTGTGAAGTTGGCCTGGCATATGCTGTCCACTAATTATAGTGGGCACCTTGCACCAGTCCAAATGACCCTTATTGATGATAGGATTAAAGACAACCTTTATTGAAAGCTATCCTAGTGGTAGCTATGGAGAGCAGCCTTCATGCTAAGTCTTGAAGGAGTGTAAAGCAGCTTGGTTTACCAGATTATAACCTCTTGAATGACCAAATGAAAGGAGAACCACACAAGATATATATAAAATATATGTATTTATTTCTAAACACTAACTACTAATCTCTTTATGAGATTAGAGTCCAAGATACACAATATCACAGTATTAAAACGACAGTAAATAGCACAATATACAATGGGCCCCAGGGGGGACCAAACCATATATTAAGAAAGTGGTATAAGAACCACGACTTGACTAGACACAGTGCCTAGAGCACGTAGAATCGCTGGGACCCCAAGGAACCACCCAAGGTAGTGACACAGGAGACCCACGGGGGACGTGTGCAGTGTGAGAACACAGCCGCGAGCGCCGTAGGATTCTATGAGGAAAGTCGCGGTTGGAATTTTAAAGCAAAGGACACTTAGGAGAGGACTTTCAGCAAACCCCTTTAGACTTAAGGGGTTCTAGGGCCAACACCCACGTGAGCACCGGAGTACTCGAGTTACCTCACCCAGGGAAGCCGGGTGCATGGGTGTCAAAGGGTGTCGGGAATCGTCGTTGATTTCAATGGCGATCTGCTGCAAAGTGCTGCTGCCGTGAAGAAGAAAAGTGTCCGGGCTGATCCAAGCCTGGATCAAAGATGTGAAGAACCTGAAAGCAGAGGGGACAGAGTCTGGGTCACTAGCCAGTGACCAGGAGCGGAGCAATCGAATGCCCACCGATGTCGGGTGCTTCAGGTGCGAAGAGGTGAAGCTTGACTCTGCAGCCACGGGGTCCCGGAGATGTCAAGGACAACCAGGAGCCGGATTCGAGCTGCCCCACAAAGGATGTCGAGTGCTGGGGTGTCGGTGCTCGGATTAAACACATCAAGCCATGGCAACAGCAACCCATGCAGGAAGAGAAAAGATGCTTCTGTGCGGACCAGCAAGGTCCTGGGGACTCCCCAAGCGATGGAAAGTCAGGGCACGTCTGGAGCAACCAGGAAGCCCAATAAAAGTTAGAGTTGCCTTCTTGGGGACCCACAGCTCAACGGACCAGGGATCGCAAAGGGACCTCAAGAGGAATCACAAAATGGCTGCCCACGGAACACTCGCTGAGTATAGGCCAGCAATCTTCAGTGTAATTACTGCTCGGGGTCAGGGCTACAAGTAACCCAAAGCTCAGCCTCAGGGGTCGCCGGAAAGCTGATGCTTCTGCAATGGTCGCGGTGTCCAGGGGTTCGGGTTGCACGGTCACCATGAGGGATACGGGCCTCAGACTTGCTGTGGGCACAGATCGACCTCTAAGACCTTGGAAAACCCACCCCCTGTGTGGCAATATTCTTCAGAGTCCGCAGAAGCTTCGGAGATGCCAACCAGTCAGTTGCGTTAAAGGTGCCAGCCTTGCAGGGGAGTAACTCCTTTACTCCAAGGGAGATTCTTCAGTCATCCAGCGTTGTGCAGATCGTCGAAGTACTTGGTTTCTGTGTCAGAGTTTAGTCCAGGTGTAATCTAAAGTCCTGTAGTCAGGGGTTCCTACTTTATACCCAAGGAAGGGGTGGGACAAACTCTGGGGACCCACCTATGGGAGGGTCAGGAAAGAGGGGTGGCTACACCCATTTCCTTTGTCCAGTTTCGCGCCAGAGCAGGGGCTGTGTAGCCCCTGCAACCGGTTTGAGCTGGACTATGCACAGGGACACCAAATGTGCCCCCAGTGCAGACTTCAAAGCACTCTTGGAGTGCACCCACCCAGCCCCAATACACTAAAGCCTGTCTGGGAGGTGGTCACACCTCCCTGTGACAGAAAACCTATTGTCCAGGCCTCCCCTGCCGGAGTTTCGTCCAGCAGCAGGAAGGCAGACTCGTGTCTGTGGCGGCAGCATCCATTTTGTGATGCCAGGGTTCTGTTAAGCTGGTACCGGGTGTACCGGTGGTGCCATGTTTCTCCCTCTAGTAGGATGGAATCATACCTCCCACCCCAGTTACTGGGATGGAGGTATGATTCCAAGGTGTTTGACACCAAACACGACATGTTTCCATGCAGCCATTCTCAAGTTAGCATTTACCGCGAGGTTATAATGCACTTAAGAGTATATGGTCTGGCTGCATCACAAACAACCCTGGAATGAAGATTCCGAAAGCTGCAGAGGGGCTCTGCTCATGCATGAGCACCCTCTCACATGAAACCCAGCACCCTGCCTTCAGGATTGTTAAGGCCTGCCATAGGGGTGACTGATAGGTTTACATGTGCAGTGATATGGAGAGATTTAGGGAACCTATATCTCAGTAAGGGGGCATATACCACCTTACACAGGCTGCTGTAGCAGACCTGTTGTGTCATTTTAAAAGGCTTCCCAGGGGTGGCACAATACATGCTGCAGCCCCTGGTAGGCCTCTGGGGTACCTATGCCCTGGGTATATAGTATACCATATACTAGGACTTAAGGGTACCCCAGAATCCAATCTGGAGGGTACCTAAAGTACCTACAGTCAATTTAGAGTAGAAAGCAGATAGACTGGGGTCCTGATTAGCAGGGCCTCAGTCTGGCTAAGTCGAAAAACAGTGAAACATCAGCAAAAAGTGGGGGTAACTATAAGAAGCAGATCCTATTCTCCTACATACTGCATCCTGCAGATCACATAGAAACAGGAAAACACCTCTTGTAATTTTTTTGTGGAGGACGTTTCCCTTCCTGCACAACAATTATTGTTTTGTGCAGGAAGGTGTCCCTTCCTGCACAAAAACAATCCCCCCTACAACGCAGACACCCTTGCAACATGGCGAAACAGTGCCTGCGTTGGCAAGTGCAGGCCATTGGGCGCCAGCGAGGGGAAAAGAACAGGAATGCACAATTTCTTGTAGATACGCATTACTGCCCTTTTCTTTTGACACACGGCAGCACAGCAGGAAGGCTTGCTGGGCTGCCGTGCGTCAAAATATTGCATATGAGGCCCTGAATTTTGACAATCAAGGAAAAGATATGGAAAGGGGAGTATGTCGAGATGTTGAAGCTCCTACATAGAGAGCTTAGGGCAAAAGAAGGTACCAAAGAGGAGGAATTCAAGTTCTCCAAACAGCCAAAAGTGCCAATGAGAACTGGACGGCAGCATTTTTAATTTTCACCAGTGTTTACTGCAAAAAATAACCAGAAAGGTGTATGTCGCTACTCAAATATATGGACGTGATCCAGAAAGCTCAGCTCACATATGGGGGTTACGCCTAGGTACATTACTATGAGGAATTTCATGCACGTCTAGCATGGGATCCAGAGGCAAAATGGTGGGAGATTGGAATGGATCTTTATCAACAGACTAATGGCTCGGTTAAGTTTGGTAAAACCACATTCACAGGCAAGTGGCCAGCCATTAGTATACTGTCCCTGTCAGACCCGCCCCAACCGGGGAGGGGTGGGACCTGTGCCAAGAAGCAGGGAGGAGCCCTTGGGACATGCTGAGACTACAATAAAGGGCTGTGTGTGAGAGAATACTGTAAATTCCATCACGAGTGCTCAAAATGTGCAGGTCGACACACTCTCGTACAGTGCTTCTGGCAAGGGTTAGTTGACAGGGGCAGCAGCCAGGGCAATGGCCCCAACAACAGGGCGCTTATGGCAGGCAGCAGGGCAATCAGGGGGAGGATAACAGAAGAGGGCGTGGGACACATGGAAACATGGATAAGGGCTCATACACCAATTGACATGGAGGGCTTGCATGTTTGGCTGGCACACTACCCCAAATGGTAGGATGATGAAGTTGTTGAGCGTAGGTTTTCGGAAAGGGTTCAGATTTGGGTATGATGGGCCAAGGGCAAGCAGGTGAGCGGGAAATTTGAAGTTAGCGTGGTCACACAAGCAGGTTGTGCGGGTAAAGCTACAAAAGGAAGTCCAGGGGGGGCAGAATGGCAGTGCCTTTTACTACATGTCCGCTGCCTGACTTGATCATATGACCAACTGAGGTAGTGCCAAATAAAGAAAAAGGTCAGTTTTGTCTCAGACAGCACTTGTCCTGGCCGGAAGGATCCTCGGTCAATGATTTCTTAGCAGAGGAGGTCACATTGGTGTCCTATTCCTCAGTGGACATGGCCATGGCTTTGGTGGAGGTAAGAAAGGGGGCACAAATGGCAAAGTGAAACATCAAGTCAGCATTTAGGTTGCTGCTGGTACACCCAGAGGATTTTCAGTTGCTGAGTATGCAGTTTGATGGGCAATGGTACGTTGACAAGGTGTTACCTATGTGTTGTTCCATCTCTTGCACTCTGTTTGAGCTGTTCAGCTCCTTCCTACAGTGGATGTTTACATGGCACATGGGGAGGGAGACTGTGACGCATTACCTCCATGACTTCTTCTTGGTGGGTTAACCCAGTTTTGTGGACAGTCAACAACAATTGGCAAGTTTTCAAGAACTGATGGGTGACCTAGGGGTGCTGCTGGCTCTGGAAAAAACACTGGGGCTGAGCATGGTCCTTTCCTTTTTTGGGATTGATCTGGACTCAGAGTCCATGAAAGGATGCATCTCCATAGACAAGAAGGTACATATGCAAGTGTTACTATATGATATGTTGGTGAAGCCCAAAGTGACAGTCAGGGAAGTGCAGGTCCGCCTAGGACACTTGAACTTTGCTTTTAGGGTGGTCAGGATGGGTAGGACTTTTTGTAGTCGACTGAGCAGGTCATTGGCATGGTTGTCACTGCCTCATCACCACTTGTGACTGTCTGCAGGGACGAGGGAGGATTTACTTTTGTGGCAGAGGTTTTTGGAGGATTTCATTGGCATTCCAATTCTCGCCCCGATGGATTGTGAATGGGATGTGCAGATATACTCTGACGCCAAGGGGTTTCGGGTTGTATTGGCAGGCTAGGTGGTGTGCGGAGGACTAGCTGGAGCTGTGGAAGCATGGGGCAGAAGTATCGCTTTCCTGGAAGTTTTTCCCCTGGTGGTAGCAGTTACACTATGGGGCCAGGAACTGGCACACAAAAAGGTGTTGTTCAGAATAGACAAAATGGCAGTGGTTCATGTGGTGAACAGACAGTCTGCAAGGGATGCGCAAGTGCTTAAACTACTGCGTGTGTTCGTCATGGGTTGTTTGAGATACGATGTATCTTTCAAAGCGAAACATGTGCCAGGTGTGGACAATGACATTGCAGATGCTATATCTTGTTCACAGTGGGAGAGGTTCTGTTGGCTGGCCAAGGAGGCAGACAAGGTCAAGATGCCAGTGCCAGAGGACTTGTGGACCATAGGCGAGAAAGGATGCTTCAGTTGGTGATAGGGTCCATGGCGTAATCCACCGTACACAGGCTTGGCAGGAGTTCCTTTCTAGCTGGGCGAAGTGGAGGTCTGAAGTTTAGAGCAGGGAAGAGTATGTAGTTCAGTGCATTTTGGCGTTAATTGAAAAAGGTTTATCCCAGATCACGATATCAGGGAAGCTTCCTGGAATTGCTTTCATGGGCAAGCTGTTGGCAGGGGAGCTGAGGAGGAGGATGTTAGAAGGGTGGGCGAGGGAATCGGGCTGTCATCCGAGAGTAAGGAGACCATTGTCAAAAGAACCTCTTTGGGAAACTGTTGGGGGCTCTGTCGGCGATATGCAGCCAGCCGGAGGAGACTGTGCTGTTTTCAACGCTGATGTCATGGATGTTTTTCGGAACGTTCAGGGTCTCTAAGCTGTTGGGGAAAAAAGGGACCCCGGGTTTGGAATGGTAGGATGTTCGCGGCACTAGTGGCAGCTTAGAGCTGTGCATTCACCATTCAAAGACAGATCCACAATCTAAGGGGAAGACGGTGGTGCTAAGGCCTATGCCCAGTGCGTTGGGCCGAAGAGCTCAGAGCGATTAGTGGGCCCCAGCAAGGGGCGGTGTTTGCCACTCAGATGGGGCAAGAGTGACCACTTTCTAGTTATTATTAATTATGCACAGGGCATTAGCGAGCCTGGTGGTACCCTCGGGGAAGTATGGAACTCACTCATTCAGGATTGGCATAGCTACGGAGGCTGCGCAAGCGGGTTTGGGATGGGGTAGGATCATGCAGTTAGGGCGTTGGTCGTCAGAGTGCTATCAGCTGTACGTGCGATGGGTGAAAAGTGGAAGTTTATGATCTAAGACTATGGGGCATATTAGCAAGATCGGCGTTAAAATTATCGCCGCTTTAGCGGCAGGAAACTGCTGCTAAAGCGGCGATAATGGGCTTGATAATATGCCCTTGAGAATTCCAATAGATGCCCAGGATCACAGCAGAACATGGGCTTCTATTGGTATTCTCAAGGGCATATTATCAAGCCCATTGTCGCCGCTTTGGCGGCAGTTTCCTGCCGCTAAAGCGGCGATAATTTTAACGCTGTTCTTGCTAATATGCCCCTATATGCGTATATCTTACATATGTTATTCTTTCCAGGTGCAGTGGCAGGTACGGAAGCAGCTGAATTGTCTGTATGGATCATAGGACATTTCTTTATTAAGTGGGCAGAAAAGCATGCAATCCAGAAGGATCATGGTGCTAATCTCGGGCTCGACGATCAGCTCTTTAAAGTTACGTGGCACGGAAAAGGTGGCATGAGATGGCGAGAGCTTTTGCAAAGTTTAAATATGTTATTGCGAAGGTACCGATGTCCCGATGTTTTACTTCTGAACCTGGGCGAAAATGACATGGTGGTATGCAAGACTTTGTTGAAACAAATGAAAAATAATTTGATGGAAATTAGGTGGCAGTGATCTAGATGCTTCATCATGTGGACAGAATTAATTTCAAGGAGACAGTGGAGGGGGCCGAAGACGCCATCTGCCACTGACAAGGCCAGGTGTAAAATTAACAGAGATGTGAGTTTATGTAGAGAGGGGAGTTTTGGTCGGGTGGAACACCCGGTATTCAGATACGAAGCAGTTCAATTTTTTGAAGGGAGATGGGATGCACTTGTCTAGCTACAGGATGGAGCTTTATTTGATGCAGATGAGGAAAGACCTAGAGAAGGTATTGAACATTGAAAGGTACAGTAGCGGTTCATAGAGGATGTCAGAAAAGCGCTTGGGGGGAGGCGTAGCGTTTTCTGAGTGGCAGTTGCCATTTAAGTTGGCAGGATTCTATGTTAAGATTATGGTTGTGAACATGGATGAATCAGGACAATAGGTGGTGACAATAAAGTTACGCATGGCTGAAGCAACAAATAAAAGGTTAAGAGTTAGGTTACGTACATAATTAGATGTGAATAGACATAGGTAGATGTGTTAAGGGAGTTAAATGTCAACAGTTCAATACCAGGGTAGGAGTTACAAAGTTGCAAAATTAGGATGTATGTAGGGGTGGGAATAATTGGGGTGGGGGTAGGTGACTATAGGTGAATTATTGTATAGTGAGGTTTAGTTTTGTAAAGCGAAGGTCTAGGTTTAATTTGTAATGTGCAATTGTCTTCAATAAAGCCGCCTGTTTCAGAGCGTTTATGTGGTTTGTGCTGCTCCCCTTTGGCCCAAGTCAATTGTCAGGCTACCTGGAAAGTATAAGAGAGCCGGAGCTGCGGGACCGTGGTGTGAGGAGTACCTCATTATGCCCATCCAGGGCCAGGCCTGGTCCACCTAGTCGTCAACGAGAGGTTGTAGGCCCTAGTCTTGCATTTTTTTGGGGGGGGGGGAGGTTTATATAGTACGACCTTGACCTGAAGGTATCAGAGCGCTTTACATGAGCACCAGTTGCGCTACAGACGGACGCATTCATCTTTGTTAGGCACGGGGCGATTAAGTGATTTGCCAAGAATCACAGGATGTTGAGTGTCCCTGCTGGAACTCGAACCCGATTCCCCAGCATCGAGTTCAACTGCTCTAGCCAGTAAGCCACATTCAATGAAGTGCTGCTGGAAAGTAGAGTGAGGACACGTGCCTGACTGATGGCGCCAGCAACGAATGGGCAGAAAAGGTTCTCTAGGGGGGTCTGCAGTGAGGTGTCTGCAGAGCACTACATGCCCCTCTGGGAGGGGCATACAGTGAGGTGTCCGCAGAGCACTACAGGCCCCTCTGGGAGGGGCATACAGTGAGGTGTCCGCTGAGCACTATAGGCCGTTTTTCTGGGAGCATGCAGGCAGGGTCGGCTTTTGCCATGGGAGGGCCAGGCCCCGGGGGCCAATGTTCAGGGGGCCAAACAGGGCTGTCTGTATAAAGTCCTGCAAACAGCAGCATCTCTCTTGACCCCAATAATGAAGACTAAACTGCTTAGTCCCATTATTGGCAACACACCCCACCCACACCACAACAGAGTATGTATGCATAAATAAATACACAACACAACTTTTGTTTGGGGAAAATTGCTGCAGGTTTATTCCATACAAAAGTATACAACATGGTGGGTTTTCTTACGGGCGATCCAAGGGCAGGCAGCTGTACCAACCTATGCTGCCTTGCCCGCCTGGTGAGCCAAGCACTGTGGCGAATCCAATCAGCGCTACCCTTATGGGGGTGATCCCCTTACTGGATCACGTGACACATTGGTCCCTAATTACTCACGCCTCTTTCAGGGCGGAGCATTGCAAGGCAAGCCCCCGGTTGTCCAGGCCCACAACCGCCCGAAGGACTAACGGGGCGCCGATGTAATTGTTCCAGGACCCTCCTCTGAGGCTCCTGGGATTTGGCTCTGGCACCCCTCTTGTGCTCTTGCAGAGGTACCCTTCTGTACCCATATGCTTCCAGATCGCCCTGTAACTCTGCCTGCACCGACAAAGAAAACATTAAACGTCCTCAGTACTTCGCCTGCCAGGCCCACGCCGGGTAAGCGGTAGGGTGGGAGACGGCGTGCCAGGCGACAAAGAGGACACAAAATGGAAGGGAGAGGCTTAAATACCCTCCCCACCTCACGGCGCGCCGGACATGATGCGCCTAGTGCGCCTAGCATGGGGACTCCTCCTAGGGTCCCGCCTTTGTAGGGGGGGTGGGGAAGTGCCCAAATGGCACTAAAGGGGTTGCCCTTTGGTCCTATTATTGGCAGCACACCCCACCCACACCACAACAGAGTATGTATGCATAAATAAATACACAACACAACTTTTGTTTGGGAAAAATTGCTGCAGGTTTATTCCATACAAAAGTATGCAATATGGTGGGTTATCTTACGGGCGATCCAAGGGCAGGCAGCTGTACCAACCTTTGCTGCCTTGCCCACCTGGTGAGCCAAGCACTGTGGCGAATCCAATCAGCGCTACCCTTATGGGGGTGATCCCCTTACTGGATCACGTGACACATTGGTCGCTTATTACTCACGCCCCTTTCAGGGTGGAGCGTAGCAAGGCAAGCCCCCAGTTGTCCAGGCCCACAACCGCCCAAAGGACTAACGGGGCGCTGACGTAATTGTTCCAGGACCCTCCCCTGAGGCTCCTGGGATTTGGCTCTGGCACCCCTCTTGTGCTCTTGCAGAGGTACCCTTCTGTACCCATATGCTTCCAGATCACCCTGTAACTCCGCCACAGCTCTGGAGGCGGCCCCCGTCGCCACTAGAGCCCCCCCACCAATACAGCTCCTTTCTCACCTGCACCCTGCCATTTCAAGGCCTCCTGCAAATCCAAGGGGAACAGGACCATTCCCACAGGTGGCAAGTGGACCCCATCTTTATCCAAATAGCCTTTAATATTGGCCTGAATCAGGTCGTGTCTGATGGAACCCAGACCATTCTGATCTGCGAACTTACACCTTGAACTGTTCACTCTCTTTTGGGAATGTTCAACGGCCTCCTCTGACTTAGCCCCATGCCACCCTCTGCGGGGGATAATTTCAGACCACCAGAGCTCACATTGACCCATGTATTTGCTGATCTCACCTAAGTCCGCCTTCATTGCTTGCAACAATGCCCCCTTACCCCTGGCAGAGAGGTCGGGCCTCCTAAGTGGATCACCAAGGTGTTAGGGGAACTTTCCCCCCCAGCCAGTCTCTGTTCCGATGTGTTCGGAGCTGCTCCATCTCATTCTGGGGAACCCCAACCAGCCAACTGCGTCTGGGAAGCCGCATGGAGCTATTTACCCTTCTCCAGGAGGTACAACTGCCTCACATTATCCGTAGGAATTTGATGGCCTCCCAGGAGGGAGCTCTACTCTTGTCATAGATATCTTATGGGGCAGCAGCACCCTTGTTAGATGACCGCTTCCACACTAGCCTATCTACTGAGGCTATCAGGGCAAGGAATCTTGTGCTTAACTGAAGCAACCCGAAACCTGCCCATAGAGCAGGCACATACTCCGTTGCAGTTGACCAGACATTTGCACCGGACCTTTTTGATTGTTAAACCATGGTGACCAGGAAAGCTCTATTGCGCACCCCGATGCAGTCACAGCACCCTGTTAGGAGTGACAACTTCCTCTGTCTGCCAGGCTTGCTTAACTAAAGCTCGATCACGTGACCCTTGGAGCTCAATCCAGCTAGAGACCTAGTTCACTCTGTTATCCCTGGAATGATTGCCCTCCACAAATTCAACTCCACATTCAGCTTAGCTTCTAGTCACCTTAATTCAGGGTGGGACATACCTACCCCACCTGACTAGAGAGTCGTGTGTATATTACCAATGATACTTATTAGAATCTAAGGTTCCCAGTGTGAGAAGTTGGCCTGGCTTATGCTGTCCACTAATTATAGTGGGCACCTTGCACCAGTCCAAACAACCCCTTATTGGAGATAGGTTAAAGACAACCTTTATTGAAAGCTATCCTAGTGGTAGCTATGGAGAGCAGCCTTCAGGCTAAGTCTTGAAGGAATGTAAAGCAGCTTGTTTTACCAGTCTATAATCTCTTGAGTGACCAAATGAAAGAGGACCACACCAGGTATATATTCAAAATATATGTATTTATTGCTAAACACACCCCTCTAGTCTCTTTATGAGGCTAGAGTTCGAAGTACATAAGTTATAAGTTAGTTATCTACAGTAATAGCACAAATACACGTTTGAGCCCTAGGGGCGTACCAAACCATATACCAATAAAGTGGTATAAGAACCACGACTGAGCTAGACACAGGGCCTAGAGCCTGTAGAAGTGCTTGGACCACAAGGAACCACCCAAGGTAGTGACACAGGGGACCCACGGGGGACGCGTGCAGTGTATGAACACAGCCGCGAATCGCCGTCAACTTCTATGGGGAAAGTCGTGGTTTGAATTTAAAAGAAAAGGGACACTTAGAGGAGGACTTGGAGCAAACCCTTTGAGAACTAGGCTGTTCTAGTGTCAATACCCACGGGAGCACCAGAGTACTCGAGTTACCTCACCCAGGTGAGCCGGGTGCATAGGTGTCTTTCGGGGTCGGGTTTCGTCGTCGCTTTCAATGGCGATCTGCTGCAAAGTGCTGCTGGCGGCCAAGTCGAAAGTGTTCGGGTGGATCCAAAGGTGGATCAAAGATCTGAAGAACCTGAAAGCAGAGGGGACAGAGTCTGGGTCACTAGCCAGTGACCAGGAAGGCGATGAGCAGATGCCCACCGATGTCGAGTGCTTCAGGTAGGTTGACAGTCGTCTTGACTCTTCAGCCACGAGGTCCAGGAGGCGTCGACGATGACCAGGAGCTGGATTCGAGCTGTCCCACTACGTCTGTCGATTGCAGGGGTGTCGGCGACCGGATTGGACCCAACAAGCCTTGGCAACAGCAAGTCTCGTGGAAATAGAAGAAGGACGATGTTGCAGACCAGCAAGGTCTGTGGGACTCACCCAGCGAGGGTAAGTCAGGGCACGCCTGGAGCAACCAGGGAGCCCAAGCAAAAGAAGATTGGCTTTCGGGAGGGCCTACTAGCCAACGGACTAGTGACCGCGAAGGAGCCTCGAGTCGATGCACGTGGAGCTGGCTCACGGGACACTCGTGGAGTGGAGGCCAGTGATCTTCGGTGCAGTTGGTGCTGGAGGCTGAGGCTACTCGGAGCCTAAAGCACGACTTCGTGGGAGACCCAGAAGAGGATGCACTTGCAAATGTGATCAGTGTCCAGGGGTCACGGTTCCACATTACCTACGACAGCTACGGGCCTCAGCTTTGCTGGGGACTCAGGGCAGCCTCGGGGAAGTCTGGAAATCCACCTCTGGTGATGCAAAGACTTCGGCATCCGGCGGGAGCTTCAGCGATGCAGACCGGACAATTGCTTCTTTGGTGCCTGCCAAGCAGGGGAGTCACTCCTTGACCCCAAGGGAGATTCTTCAGTCCTCTAATCTTGAAGTAGAGCGTCGAAGGTCCAAGATTCTGTGTAAGAGTTTCGTCCAGGTTAATCTAAAGTCCTAAGGACTGGGGTCCCATACTTATACTAAGGTAGGGGTTGGACATACTCTGTGGACCCACCTATGGGAGGGTCAGGGCAGAGGGGTGGTTACACCCCTTTCCCTTTGTCCAGTTTCGCGCCAGAGCAGGGGCTGGAAGCCCCTGAGCCGGTTTGAACTGGGGTATGCACAGGGACACCAAAGGTGCCCCCAGTGCAGGACTTCAAAGCACCAGAGAGTGCTCCCGCCCAGCCCCAATACACACTATCCTGTCAGGGGAGGTGGTTACACCTCCCTGGGACAGGAAACCTATTGTCCAGGCCTCCCCTGCCGGAGTTTCGGTCAGCAGCAGGAGGCCAGACTCGTGTCTGTGGCAGCGGCATCCATTTTGTGATGCCAGGGCTCTGGAAAGTCAGTACCGGGTATACCGGTGTGTACATGTCTCTCCCTCTAGAAGGGTGGAATGCTACCCCCGCCGCCAGAACTGGCGGGGGTAGTATTCCAAGATGTTTGACACCAAACACGACATGTTTCCGTGCAGCCATCCCAAAGTTAGCATTTAACGCGAGGTTATAATGCGCTTAAGAGTATATGGTCGGGCTGCACTACAAACAGCATCAGAGAAGGGTCTCCGAACGCTGCAGAGGGGCCCAGCTCATGCAGGGGCACCCTCTCACATAGGAACCACGCACTCTGCCTTCAGGATTGATAAGGCCTGCCATAGGAGTGACTTATAGGTTTATATGTGTGTATGTATGTAGTGATATAGGTAGCCTATATCACAGGAAGGGGTGCATGCACCACCTTACCCAGGCTGCAGTAGCAGACCTGTGGTGTCATTTTGGATGGCCTTCCAGGGGTGGCACAATACATGCTGCAGCCCCTGGTAGGCCTCTGAGGTACCTATGCCCTGGGTACATAGTATACCATATACTAGGGACTTATAAGGGCACTCCAGATTCCAATCAGAGATGTGCCTAAGGCACATGGAAACCATTTTAGAGAGGAAGCAGCTATGCTGGGGTTCTGATTAGCAGGGCCCCAGCCAGACTAAAGTCGAAAAACAGTGAAGCATCAGCAAAAAGTGGGGGTACCCATGTGAAGCAGATCCTACTCTCCTACACAACCCCACCCAAACGTAGGGACATTAAACTAACCTTGCCCAGTTAAGTCTTCATGTTCTAAGTGGAAGTACCTAGAGAGTCCATCTGCATTGGCATGGTTAAGCCCAGGTCTATGTTCCACTGTGAAGTCCATCCCCTGTAGGGAAATGGACCACCTAAGCAGTTTGGGGTTTTCACCCTTCATTTGTTTTAGCCATAAGAGGGGCTTATGGTCTGTTTGAACAAGGAAGTGAGTACCAAACAAGTATGGCCTCAACTTCTTCAGAGCCCAGACCACAGCAAAGGCTCTCAATGGCTGACCAACGTTTCTCTCTAGGGGTCAGCCTTCTGCTAATAAAAGCTACTGGCTGATCCTGACCTTCATCATTCAATTGTGACAGTACAGCCCCTACCCCCAATTCAGATGCATCTGTTTGGACAATGAACTTCTTGGAGTAATCAGGACTCTGTAGAATGGGAGCAGTGCACATGACCTGCTTTAGGTCATCAAATGCCTTTTGACAGCTAACTGTCCACTGAACCTTTTTGGGCATTTTCTTGGAAGTTAAGTCATTCAGGGGTGTCACTATTGATCCATACCCCTTGACAAATCTCCTATAGTACCCAGTCAGGCCTAAAAAGGCTCTCACCTGAGTCTGGGTAGTTGGAGCAGTCCAGTCCATGATGGTCTGGATCTTGCTCTGCAGTGGTTGAACCTGGCCTCCACCCACAAGGTGGCCCAGGTACACAACCTGACTCTGCCCTATCTGGCACTTGGTGGCCTTGATAGTCAGGCCTGCTTTCTGCAGGGCCTGCAAAACATTTCTGAGGTGGACCAGGTGATCCTCCCAGGTGGAGCTAAAGACAGCAATATCATCTAGATATGCTGCACTATAGGCTTCCAGACCTGTAAGGACTGTATTCACCAACCTCTGAAAAGTGGCAGGTGCATTCTTCAGACCAAAGGGCATCACCACAAATTGATAATGCCCACTAGGGGTTGAGAATGCTGTCTTTGGCTTTGCATCATCAGCTAATCTGATCTGCCAGTAGCCAGCTGTCAGGTCAAATGTGCTTAGATACTTGGCTGAGGCCAAAGTGTCTATTAGCTCATCTGCCCTAGGTATTGGATGGGCATCAGTCCTAGTGACTGCATTGAGACCCCTGTAGTCCACACAAAACCTCATCTCTCTTTTCCCACCATTGGTGTGAGGTTTTGGCACAAGGACCACTGGACTAGCCCAAGGGCTATCTGAGGGTTCAATAACTCCCAAATCCAACATCTTCTGGACTTCTGTCCTGATACAGTCCCTGACATGGTCAGGTTGCCAATAAATCTTATTTTTAATAGGCAGACTGTCCCCAGTGTCCACTTCATGAGTGCACCAGGTAGTCTGACTGGGTGTCAGTGAGAATATGTGTCTGAACTTATTGAGCACCTGTCTGCAATCAGTCTGCTGCTGGGTAGTGAGGCTGCCTGCCAAGGCTACACCATCCACTGACCCATCATCAGGGTTCTGTGAGAGCAGGTCAGGGAGTGGGTCACTCTCTTCCTCCTGTCCCTCATCAGTAGCCATGAGCAAGCCCATGTCTGCCCTGTCCACATATGGTTTTAACCTGTTGACATGGAGAACCCTGTGGGGACTCCTGGGTGTTCCTAGGTCCACCAAATAGGTAACCTCACCCTTCTGTTCAACAATGGTATGGGGTCCACTCCATTTGTCTTGGAGAGCTGCTGGGGCCACTGGCTCCAACACCCACACCTTCTGTCCTGGCTGGTAAACAGTCAGTACAGCCTTTTGGTCATGCCAGGCTTTTTGCAGTTCCTGGCTAGCCTCAAGGTTTTTATTTGCCTTTTTCATGTACTCAGCCATCCGGGAGCGGAGACCAAGTACATAGTCCACTATGTCTTGCTTTGGGGGCTTGAGAGGTAACTCCCATCCAGTGCTTAATTTGTGCCGGTGCTTTCCGGTGCTTAGCACCGGCACTTATTTCTCAGGGCCGGGTCTACACTGTGTAGTCTACTGTACACGCAAAATTGATATCGGTAATGTAATAACATTTATGCGTGCTGCTCACTAAGTCGAGAGTAGGGTCCCAGTCTCCCTGTGAAGAGTTAATATTGCACGAAACTGCGTGTGCATAAAATATTTAAAATGGGATGTTGGCAGTCCGGCTGCCCGCCTTATTTTGAGCCACAAATTACCGCCAGAAACTGAAACTGCCTGGATGCCTGCCTCGGCGTAGCGTAGGTCACCGTCACACGTCACATCCCATTTTGCAATACAATTGTTCATTGGTAGTGCGCTACCAATGAACAATTGCAAAATATAATAGCCTGGCCCGGGTCCCTCCTTAGCAAATCGTCAAGTTTGGGCGCAGAGTCAGACCAATGAGCAGTGTTTTCAACCGCTGCCCGCCCAGCATACTGCAGTTACAGTATTAATTCATCACCCGACGACCGAAGCAACCAGCAATCGTGCAGCAGACATCCCTCGCAGATTATTTAAAACTAAAAATGCTGTCCCGCACTCCCGGTAAGTAATGGCTCATTATGCTAATTAACGTTTTATAGTACGGGGCCCACGGCTGCAGTTCTTCCTCCACTGCTGCAGGCTTTTAACTTTTGTGGAAAAATAAATCTTTCTTTAAAGTTCAAAGCCAGCAGCAGTGGAGGATGAGCTGCAGCCGTGGCTCAGCACTATAAAACGTTATTTTGCATAATGAGCCATTCCAATTCTTTGTAAACAAATACAGCACTGACAAATTATACACAGCTGATGGCAGAAAAACAAGACTACCTGAACGTGAATTTTGCCTGGAGTGGCACGTTCTGGTAGTCTTGTTTTTCAGCCATCAACTGTGTAGTGTTCAGTGCTGTATTTGTTTACAAAGAATTGGAATGGCTCATTATGCACAATAGCGTTTTATAGTGCTGGGCCCACGGCTGCAGCTCATCCTCCACTGCTCTGCTGGCTTTTAACTTTAAAGAAATATTTATTTTGCCTCGAGTGGCACCAGTAGTGGCTACTGCCAATAACACTTGGTGGGGCAGTGGGGGTGGGCGGGGAATAATTTAAAAAAATAACTTGCCTGCCACTGCTGCTGCCGGACGCCGCCTCAATGCTTCTCTGTTCTTGTCCCCACCCAATCACGACGCTGCTCTCACATAAGAGCAGCGTTGTGCAGTTGAGCAGTGCATTCTCAAACACTTCACAATTGTATGTTTGACTGCCGGCTCCGCAGTAGTGCACGTCCCAATGTTCATTGCACTAGAAACAAATTAAGGGATCACGAATGTGTGTGATGCAAAGAACTTCAGCTACCACAATGCAATGGAAATGAAGAGCTTCTAACAAGCAGAACTATCGTAAACATGTTTTACCTCTGCTGAGTCTGTACTAATCTGGTGAAATAATCAGATTATGGTTTGTTTAAAATGGGAGTTGTATGGCCCTATCACTTGTGAATAGTGATCCCTCCGGTATGAGGCGTGGCCTTTTTCAGAGCGCAAGACCCTCTCTTCCGCTTCTGCATGGAGACAGGTGAGGGTAACTAAATCTTCTCAACCCAGGTCCCTGACGTCGCAGAGAGTGCAGGTTTTCAGTCATTGGAATGTTTAGGGACCGGCTATTATTTGAAAGCTGGCAAAGAAAGGGAAGCTTTAATGAGCAGTGACGCGCCAGACTGAAGTGTCTGGAGGCTACAAGCCAGACTGGGGCATAAGGGCGGGGAGGTGGCACATGCCAGACTGGAGCGTAAGGGGCCACAAACTAGACTGGGGCCCAAGGAGGTACAAGCACACTGGGACTGAAGGGGGTGCTACGAGCAACACTGGAGGGTGACGGGGCAGAAGCCAGACAGCTGTGCGAGGGGGTCGCAGGCCAAACTGGAGTGTAAGGCAGGCACATGCAAATCTGAGACATACGTGGGGCAAGGGCCTGATCTCAATGTGAGGTGGTCGTGGGAGCTTAGGTCATACTAACTGAGGGTACTGGCAAGGGTAGGGCATGTGGGAGGGGACACAGGAGGAGCTGCCCCTGAGTGGCACGTTCATGTAGTCTTGTTTTTCTGCCATCAGCACACATTCTTGAAATCTTATAAAGTGAAACTAGAAGTCCCACAATATAATGTGCTCTACTCTTGAAAACCTTGTACTGGCTAAAGGAAGCAGTGGCACACATTATGGGGCCAATTGGCCGCTATTCCGGACAGCTCACCAACCTAGTTGTACCATATGCTGAAAGACGACAACAGAGTATTCAGGTTCTCCCTCTCATGAAGAGGTCGTATGCCCGTCTAAAAGAAAATTAATTCTGCCTGTCACCTTCGCTATATTATCGTCTTTCAGGACAAAATGTTACCCTTTGATGTCAGAAAAACATGCCCAGTTGGTGTCTGAGTTGCAGTGAAAATTGAAAACCTCGGTTCACTGCCAGCTTCCCTATTTAGTCAATTTGTGTGATCCTAGGCTGATATTTTCTTTCATTTACTCTCCTTTCTATTAATTGGTGTAAACAAGGAGAGGGCTAAAGCTGAGGACCTCTATTTCCCTGAGATAGTCTCAGATGTGTGTTCCATTCATACCTCCTCACACCTCTCCCAGGCACAAATTAAGTTGTGACATGGACTTATTGTTGCTTAGCTGCAACAATTCCATCTAGAGCAGCAGATTACAGCATTTGCTATCTCTTTCTTCTGCTTCATTTTAAAAGTTTACATAAATAAGCAGAGAAAATATGTTTGTTTGCACTCCATAGATAGAGAAAAGCTAAAATCTCTTTCTGCATATTTCCACTTTCTACACGTTCCAAACTGCTCCAGCTTTTTTAAACTGACTTGTATTAAAGTGTTTCTAATATCTGTATGCAACACACATCCAGCAGGTTTTTGGTGTGTAAAATTTTGCAGCACTAGAGATTTTATTTGTATTCTTCATGTTTGCAAGCATGCTCACTCTATCATATAAAAGCGCTACGCACCAAGGTTTTAAGTGGTTTGTGCGAAAGGTGATGGTGTGGCCATGTTTTATATGGGATAAAGACATACACCCTGGCGTACATGTTCAACCTTGTTCCCTGTTAATCATTTTAGCCAATTTACTCCAAAATTGTGCTTTAAATGCACTTTTGATTTCATTTTTTAAAAATGTTCCTCAGGGGTGATGGGAACCTCCTACCAAAACCGTACTTGATGAAGGCTCCCTTGCTGAAATTCAGATCGGGTATTACTTCGGGTTTAAGCGGTGACAGTTGAAGATGTAGGTGGAGCCAATAGAGTAAGTGGGTGGAGCCATTGGAGGAAGTGGGTGGAGCGGGGGAAGTGGGTGTGGCATCCTACAAAAATTTGAGCACCTGGACTTAATATTTTACAAATTAAGCACTGCTCCCATCCTTCCTTCACCAAGCACAATGGACCCCTGACAGGGTGACCAAACAAAAGTTCAAAAGGGCTGTAGCCAACCCCCTTTTGAGGCACCTCCCTGTATGCAAATAAAAGGCAGGGCAAGAGTATGTCCCAACTTCGCCTAAGCTTTTCTGGGAGCCCTTTAATCATGCCCTTCAAGGTTTTGTTGAATCTCTCAACTAAACCATTGCATTGTGGGATATAGGGTGTGGTGAACTTGTAAGTCACTCCACACTCCTTCCACATTGCTTTTAAGTATCCAGACATAAAGTTAGCACCCCTGTCTGATACAACCTCCTTAGGGAAGCCCACTCTTGAGAAAATTCCCAGGAGGGCTCTTGCCACCACAGGTGCTGTAGTGGTCCTAAGGGGAATAGCCTCTGGGTACCTGGTGGCATGATCCACTACCACCAGGATAAACCTGTGCCCAGATGCTGTCTGGGGATCCATGGGACCAACAATGTCAATCCCCACCCTTTCAAAGGGAACCCCCACCACAGGTAGTGGTATCAGGGGGCCTTTGTAGTGCCACCTGCCTTGCCACTGGCCTGGCAGGTTACACAGGAGCGACAAAACTCCTTGGTGTCTTCAGACATGTGGGGCCAGTGAAAGTGAGGGACAATTCTGTCCCAAGTCTTGTTCTGGCCCAGGTGACCTGCTAAGGGAATGTCATGGGCTAGGGTCAATAGGAAGCCCCTGAACTTCAGAGGTATAACCAACCTCCTGGTGGCACCAGGCTTGGGGTCTCTACACTCTGAGTACAAGAGTCCATCATCCCAATACACTGTATGGCGACCACTAGCTTTCCCAGCAGCCTCAGCAGCAGCTTGCTGTCTGAGGGGTTCAAGAGAGCGGCAGCTCGGCTGCTCCTGGCTCAGATCTGCCCTGGAAGGGCCCCCTGTCCCCAAGAACTCAACCTGGTCAGGTTCAAGCTCCTCTGGGACAATTCCTTCCTCAGGTCTGAGATCATCCCCCTCAAGAGACTGATCTTCCTTCTGAGCCAAGGGGGAAGGCACTGCCTTTACCCTACTACTCCTCTTCTTGGAGGGCACTTGGTCCATTATTCCAGAATCCAAGGCCTGTTCAGTGTTAGACATTTTGGCTTGTGACCTGGTCACAGCAAACACATCTGCAGGGATGCCCAGCATTTCTGCATGGGTCCTGAGCTCCATTTCCGCCCAAGCTGAAGTTTCTAAGTCATTGCCAAGCAAGCATTCAACGGGTAGGTCTGCACTTACCACAACCTTCTTAAGGCCAGTTACCCCTCCCCAGGAGAAGTTAACAACTGCCAGAGTATGGTCTGTTCTGACGTTGCTAGCATTGGTCACTTGGTACATTTCACCAAGTATAATCTGCCCAGGATTCACAAGGTCTTGTGTCACCATGGTGACACTTGCCCCTGTGTCCCTAAATGCCAAAGCCTCTTTTCCATTGATTAAGGGCTGTTGCCTGTACTTGCCCAGATTACTGGGACTCACAGAGGAGGTCACATCCATGCCTCCATCACAGACTAGGACAGCCTGAGTGAGTTCTCTGACTAGGTCAGAGCTCATCTCTTTACCCAGGGTCAACCCTACTAAACCCTTGGCTTGTGTAGTCCCACCACCAACTGTAACTGCACTAGGGGAGCAGGTGCCTTAGGGGCATTGGTGGGGGCTGGAGTAGAGTCTTTGGACTTGGTGCAATCACTGGTCCAGTGGGTCTTTTGCTTACAGACCTTGCACCATGGTTTCTTTTGGCCTCTTCCCTTGTTAGACTGTGAATCCCCACCTGAAGAAGATTTTTGGGGGCCTTGTGAAGACTTTTGGTCTTTACCCTTCTCCCCACCCTTATCAGAGTTTTTCGAATCTTGCTTCTTAGGGTCACCACCTTGGTTCTGTACCTTCTGCCTCACCCTGGTTCTGACCCATTTGTCTGCCTTCTTTTCCAATTCTTGGGGAGAGGTCAGATCAGAGTCCACCAGGTGCTGATGCAACAGCTGATTTTGACAATTGTTAAGGATCTGCTCCCTCATGATAAGATTGTACAATCCTGTGAAGTCACATACCTTACTGCCCAATAACCAACCTTCCAGAGTCTTGGCAGAACAATCAACAAAGTCCACCCAGTCTTGAGTCTGTGCCTTTTGGGTATCCCTGAACTTTAACCTGTATTGTTCAGTGGTTAGGCCAAACCCATCAATTAGAGCACTCTTCAAGACTTTGTAATTATCAGCATCCTCCTCTCTAACAGTGAGGAGCTTATCTCTACCTTTGTCTGCAAAGGAGAGCCACAAGATTGCTGCCCACTGCTCCTGAGGGACCCTCTGTACTTTACAGGCCTTCTCTAGAGCAGTTATCCATTTGTGGATGTCATCCCCACTCTGGTAGGGAGGGACAATCTTGCTCAGGTTTCTATGGTCATAAGACCTTTCCCTATCTTTGGGGAAATTGCTGCCACCATGGGACTCTAGTCCCATCTTTTGTCTCTCTCTATAGAGATCTAGGGACTCCCTGTCTATAGCCAATTGCTGTTTTCTGAGCTCAAGCTGGGCTTGTTCATACTGAAGCAATCTCTTTCTCCTTTCATGAGAGGATTCCCTCCTATGAGAGGAGACAGAGGTCCCTATTGAGGTGTCAGAGTGGTTAGACTCCTGAGAAGGAGATCTAGACCTTCTGGGCACACTCAGTACTCTTCCTGGGGGACAAAGGGGAGGTCATTCTGATCCTCCTCCTCCACAGGAGGAATTGGGTTTTCCAGGACAAGGTCATTTTCACCTTCCTGGCCAGTTTCAGAGGGGGGGGGGCCTGGGTTTCTTCACCCCTGACCCCTTCCTCATTTTCTGCCCCACCCTCTCTGCCTACCCCTTCAGACCCTAGGGGCCTGCTGAGATCATCAGCTAGTAACACCTCCCTTCCTAGTATTGCATAATGCTCTCAATTCCAAGAATGGGAGTTTATCATACTTGGAGGGAAGAAGCCCACTGGCTTCTGGCAACGACTCACTGGGTCCTGGCTTTGAAGACATTACTAGTGAGGTGTGGTGTAGGCACTACCTACTCTAGTGTGGCCTACTAAACTCTCTTGAGTTGTAGAAAGGGTGTGCTATCCCTTAACACACAACTCTAAGTTCAGTAGAACTTACTGTATTACTAAGCTTGATTTATATGTACCTTAGGTACCCTTAGTGGTTTTCAGTTGATCAATTCAATTGAGATTATCTGGTAAAACAATAGCAAGCTGGAATCCCACACGCTGCACACCAATGTGAGAAGTTGGCCTGGCATATGCTGTCCACTAATTATAGTGGGCACCTTGCACCAGTCCAAACAACCCCTTATTGGAGATAGGTTAAAGACAACCTTTATTGAAAGCTATCCTAGTGGTAGCTATGGAGAGCAGCCTTCAGGCTAAGTCTTGAAGGAATGTAAAGCAGCTTGTTTTACCAGTCTATAATCTCTTGAGTGATCAAATGAAAGAGGACCACACCAGGTATATATTCAAAATATATGTATTTATTGCTAAACACACCCCTCTAGTCTCTTTATGAGGCTAGAGTTCGAAATACATAAGTTATAAGTTAGTTATCTACAGTAATAGCACAAATACACGTTTGAGCCCTAGGGGCGTACCAAACCATATACCAATAAAGTGGTATAAGAACCACAACTGAGCTAGACACAGGGCCTAGAGCCTGTAGAAGTGCTTGGACCACAAGGAACCACCCAAGGTAGTGACACAGGGGACCCACGGGGGACGCGTGCAGTGTATGAACACAGCCGCGAATCGCCGTTAACTTCTATGGGGAAAGTTGCGGTTTGAATTTAAAAGAAAAGGGACACTTAGAGGAGGACTTGGAGCAAACCCTTTGAGAACTAGGCTGTTCTAGTGTCAATACCCACGGGAGCACCGGAGTACTCGAGTTACCTCACCCAGGGGAGCCGGGTGCATAGGTGTCTTTCGGGGTCGGGTTTCGTCGTCGCTTTCAATGGCGATCTGCTGCAAAGTGCTGCTGGCGGCCAAGTCGAAAGTGTTCGGGTGGATCCAAAGGTGGATCGAAGATCTGAAGAACCTGAAAGCAGAGGGGACAGAGTCTGGGTCACTAGCCAGTGACCAGGAAGGCGATGAGCAGATGCCCACCGATGTCGAGTGCTTCAGGTAGGTTGACGGTCATCTTGACTCTTCAGCCACGAGGTCCAGGAGGCGTCGACGACAACCAGGAGCTGGATTCGAGCTGTACTACAACGTCTGTCGATTGCAGGGGTGTCGGCGACTGGATTGGACCCAACAAGCCTTGGCAACGGTAAGTCTCGTGGAAATGGAAGAAGGACGATGTTGCAGACCAGCAAGGTCTGTGGGACTCACCCAGCAAGGGTAAGTCAGGGCACGCCTGGAGCAATCAGGGAGCCCAAGCAGAAGAAGATTGGCCTTCGGGAGGGCCTACTAGCCAACGGACTAGTGACCGCGAAGGAGCCTCGAGTCGACGCACGTGGAGCTGGCACATGGGACACTCCTGGAGTGGAGGCCTGTGATCTTCGGTGCAGTTGGTGCTGGAGGCTGGGGCTACTCGGAGCCCAAAGCACGACTTCGTGGCACACCCAGAAGAGGATGCACATGCAAATGTGATCGGTGTCCAGGGGTCATGGTTCCACGTTACCCACGACAGCTACGGGCCTCAGCTTTGCTGGGGACTCAGGGCAGCCTCGGGGAAGTCTGGAAATCCACCTCTGGTGATGCAAAGACTTCAGGCGTCCGGCGGAGCTTCAGCGATGCAGACCGGACAATTGCTTCTTTGGTGCCTGCCAAGCAGGGGAGTCACTCCTTGACCCCAAGGGAGATTCTTCAGTCCTCTAATCTTGAAGTAGAGCGTCGAAGGTTCAGAGTTTCTTCCAGGTTAATCTAAAGTCCTAAGGACTGGGGTCCCATACTTATACTAAGGTAGGGGTTGGACATACTCTGTGGACCCACCTATGGGAGGGTCAGGGCAGAGGGGTGGTTACACCCCTTTCCCTTTGTCCAGTTTCGCGCCAGAGCAGGGGCTGGAAGCCCCTGAGCCGGTTTGAACTGGGGTATGCACAGGGACACCAAAGGTGCCCCCAGTGCAGGACTTCAAAGCACCAGAGAGTGCTCCCGCCCAGACCCAATACACACTATCCTGTCTGGGGAGGTGGTTACACCTCCCTGGGACAGGAAACCTATTGTCCAGGCCTCCCCTGCTGGAGTTTCGGTCAGCAGCAGGAGGCCAGACTCGTGTCTGTGGCAGCGGCATCCATTTTGTGATGCCAGGGCTCTGGAAAGTCAGTACCGGGTATACCGGTGTGTACATGTCTCTCCCTCTAGAAGGGTGGAATGCTACCCCGCCGCCAGAACTGGTGGGGGTAGTATTCCAAGATGTTTGACACCAAACACGACATGTTTCCGTGCAGCCATCCCAAAGTTAGCATTTAACGCGAGGTTATAATGCGCTTAAGAGTATATGGTCGGGCTGCACTACAAACAGCATCAGAGAAGGGTCTCCAAACGCTGCAGAGGGGCCCAGCTCATGCAGGGGCACCCTCTCACATAGGAACCACGCACTCTGCCTTCAGGATTGATAAGGCCTGCCATAGGAGTGACTTATAGGTTTATATGTGTGTATGTATGTAGTGATATAGGTAGCCTATATCACAGGAAGGGGTGCATGCACCACCTTACCCAGGCTGCAGTAGCAGACCTGTGGTGTCATTTTGGATGGCCTTCCAGGGGTGGCACAATACATGCTGCAGCCCCTGGTAGGCCTCTGAGGTACCTATGCCCTGGGTACATAGTATACCATATACTAGGGACTTATAAGGGCACTCCAGATTCCAATCAGAGATGTGCCTAAGGCACATGGAAACCATTTTAGAGAGGAAGCAGCTAGGCTGGGATTCTGATTAGCAGGGCCCCAGCCAGACTAAAGTCGAAAAACAGTGAAGCTTCAGCAAAAAGTGGGGGTACCCATGTGAAGCAGATCCTACTCTCCTACACCCAGTGTCAATTGGTGACTATCCCGCCATGGAATGTGTGACAATAAGCAAGGGAGCCTTCGTGTACTTGCCATTTATCTCTCCTTTCGTCCTGTACTTTTGCCTTTACCGTTTAATCTGTGGTATTCGCCCCCAGACTTCCCAAGCTGCGTACTGCTGGCCCTGGCGCAGCTGCTGACGTAATGAGGGATTCTCCCGGTTGCAACTTGCAATAAAACGCCCGCCTGAAAGGGCTACGCTATAAGCGATTGTGGGGCAGATTTACAAGCCCCTTGCGCCACTTTTGCGTCATTTTTAACATGGGAAAAGTGACGTAAGGGTGGCGCAAGGGCCTTGTAAATAAGCACCTAAGTGCCTAACTTAATCTCTTCCCCTTGAGAAGGTACCACAAACCGCATTGTTCATGAGAACCTTCGGAAGCACCAATTTTCACCTGGGCGTACCTCTAAATTAGAATGGCTCTACCCCGCTGTAAGGCCAGAGACACTCATATCTTAAACCTATTTACTGGTTTTGCCACTTGGCACCCTTCTGGTTGGTGACACGGAACTTCCTACCCAGCATAAGCTGACAGTCTTGCGCTGCCGTCACACCACCTGTGTCCCTTGAATCTCCCTCCATCCTCCTGTGCAATAGTCATACTGCTAATTGGGCAATGAATTCGACATCCCTCCTTTCCTGCCAAACAGTTGCCTATTCAGTTAATCTGTGGTGACTGCATCCAGGCTTCCCGGGCAGCTTTATTGCTGACAATGTGAGCAGCTGCTGAAATTGAGGGACTCTCACGCTTGCCGCTTGCAACTACAGCGATTATTTAAATTAATATGATACTGTGCATCTGAATGAACTATGCACTGGTAATTGACACTCTCCCACATGCAGTTGCTGTGAAACCATTTGGACTAGTCCATCCAATTTAGCCAGCCAACCCCTTAGGTGGAGTCTTGCACTCCCAAACTTGTGCTAGTGTAAACCACGGTCACGCCTCCTGTTCAGTTGAATTTGGTAATTCACGACACTGACAACCTCAGGGGCCTACCACTGGGCTGTGTATATGCGGCCCAGGGTGACCTTAAACAATCGGCTAGGTGTGGATGGGTGTTAACATTGCCCGGCTGAAGTGCAATACCTTTGCAAATCACTCCTGACAAGATGTGCCAATGCAGGTAGAAGACAAAGGTTGTCCGTCCTACCTTACTTTCACTCTTACAATTCGCTGTGTCTAGTGCTTGATGGACCATAACCTAATAGTGTTTTTGTGAAGCGCTCGTGCCCCCGGGGCATGATGCCGCTGAATAACCGTTGTATGTTACACAGTCGCTGATACTTATGTATCACTAACTGCCCTTACTTGGATTGAAGGCATGCTGGATGCTTCCTAAGGACTGTAGACTTACTGCTCCAACCCAGTTTGACCCCAACTTTGGGACAACCTCAGTAGTAACCATGCCCTTCATGGTACGTCTACCCCAGCGTTGCCTATCAACCTATTTGGGACACAGGTCGCAGAAGATGCCTGTTCCAGTCTCTGGTCTAGCCCCTAGAAGGATAACCCAGGGGGGGGGGGCAGACGTGGGAACCGGAGGGGAACAATATGTGAAGATACCTGCCCTTTCCTGAATATTGGGAATGCCAAAATGGTCTATAATACCTTGTTGCCATTTGAGCTGTAACGCAGTGTTTACCAAACTTTTTGCACCGCAGCACACTTGTTAGATGACAACTACCACAACCCGCCTGCTGCCCTGGCTACAGCGCGGGTGGATATGTCTTAACTGAAGCGACCAGTAACCTGCCCTTGTTTGCAGAGGGCACATTTTGGCTGCATCGACCAGACCTAGCAAGACGAGACTGCGGGCCCCACTCCCATACAACTAAAATTAAGCATAGCCCATCAGGGGCCGAGGGCTTGCCTTTGCCCTCTATGGTGTGACCTGGACTGCTAAGACATGGAGTCATGAGGTCACACATTCACGTGTACCCGTTCCTCTTGTGCTACACCCGCTGGGGGATTAGTATGCTCCACGCCTACTTGCTCGGAATTAGTGATGGTCCCTCGAGGGGTGAAAGGTCAGGGCCTTATCCTTGAAGCTTGTCCATCCAGAATTCAACAGGAAATCTCATCATGCTTTGTAAAGCTGTTCCTGGTTCCACTATTAATTATGGTCGATATGCTCTACCAGGTTTGAACAAACCTCTTAGCTAATCGTATGCCTGCCTAATTCACAGGGCTAACTGATTTAATGATTTACATATGAAATTGTCCAGTCAAATGAGGCCTTGCACTGAACTCTACTGGGTTGTGTGAACTTTCTATCCAAGCTAGAAAAGCCCACCAGGTGCACATGGTACCTGTTTCTATATGGTGCCAGCAGGTGTTCCTCATAAAGGCCCTTGTAGCCAATTGGACAATGCAGTCCCAACAACATTTCGCAGCACCTCTCTTTGCGTTGTAATTGCACAGCGTAAGTGTAAAATTGTACTTTCTCACCATTGGGCTGGTAACCGACGGCAAAGAAAGACAGAACCTGGGCATGAGATCCCGGTTCCCTAGAGTAAACCATAATTGTCCTGCACCATACTCAAATGTGCCACCTGCACCCATGCCCTATCCACCTGTTGCTATGCAGATGTCATCCAATTCAGTGACCAAGGCGACATATCAACCAGTTCTCGCCTTTGTGGGCAACAAATTCCATATGCCGGGATTTCTCCACTAGTACCTATGATGCTGAACCTGGATTTTTAAGGCGCACGTGAGGTTCGGCGATCGTGCCAATGCTAGTCGCCATGTTTCCAACTTCTCAACAGCGTCCGACTTAGTGGGAGCACTACTAGGACTCGTGGGACTGAATAGAGGTCTAAAGCATTAGTGCCCATTAAGTGCACTGTCAGTAACCTTCCTCACAGTGGGCATGAAAGAACTGAACTGTATCCATTAAAGCCGTTCCAAACAGGTGCCCCCAATAATTGGCCCAGGGCAGCTGGTAGTACTACAGCGTATGCAAAGCACCCCTTTACCAGTGCCCACCAACTGCACCGTGCTACAGCCCTGCTGGAGACAGCTCTGTACTGCAGAAAATCCGGCCCTAATTCTGACCTTGCATAATTCGTAAACAGATTGTTTTAAGTCCCCGCTTAAAGCATTTAGCCAAGCCACCCGATGCTCTAATTATCCTGGCCCGGTCCTCGAGGCTCTCTCTTGGCCTTGTATAAAGACCTTTAAGCTGACATCTTTGCTAGGCATAGCGTGCCACATGGTTTTACGTCTTCTGCCATTATGTCCATCCACTTATTCATCTTGTAACCTTGGAGCTAAAGCCAGCCCGGTTATTGGCTTAGTCACTGTTTGAAAATAAGCAACAACTATGGCTACCTTGTAAGGATCTTAAAATTGCTTCCATTCTGAACTGATCAGACTGTGACAGGGGGGGGGGGTGGTAATCCCTTTGTGGGCAATTTTCAGTTATGCTCGACTTATCTGTGCATATACCCTTCCCTCAGGGGATGAGGCCTAATTCGTACATAAACTGGGGAATGCAACGCAATCCAATTTTGTGAAGACGAGTAACAGGCATAGTTCCTTGTATGCTACAATAAGCGTTTGAAAGGACAACACCACGGGTAAAACAGGTCCTTTTGCAACTATGATGCTACCCCTGTCCCACCGTGCTGCATGCATTGTGCACATTACTGTCTGTTAGAGTTAGGCCCCAAGTAATAATGATATAATTGAAATGAATGTGTATGCCCCCGTCGCACAGCAATGTAGGCGGTATGAGAAACTGTTCCCCACCTGCTTACGTGGTTATGTAGTCATTTATCACAGATTTTGGACGGAGATGTTTTTTCCACCACGCATGGGATGGGGGAGGGGGGGTTGACTAACAATAAACGTATTTCATAATTTAACAGTTAGTGTCCAATGCTCTCACAAATTTATGCTAGTCTGGCAACATGCTCCTGACAGACCGTTCAAAACGTTCTTACCAAAATCATGAGCTACACCGTCCAACTTTAGGAATTTACCTCCATGGGTGTATAGGGTGTTCGTATTGGCGGGCCTAGCCAAAAGGCAGTTTTCCCCTGCACCTTGCCACGTGATTCATGTGAGAAGGGGGTGCCCCTCTGGTCATGGCAATGCATCCTCTGTTCCTGCACCAGGGTCAGAGCAGCACGATGGCGCTGTGCCACGCTCTCTCCCCCATTGCTCTCCCTGCAAGAGTGTAACAGTTGATGCCGTTTCCCCAGCTCACATCCTCCTCGGCATATAGGGGAATACTTGCAGTAACCTGGACCGAGGCCCCTCCTTGCAACCGTGGAGGTCAGACCATGCCCTACCTTCTGGAGCATTGCGTGATTTACTCGACCCAGAGGCAATAGTGTGCTTCGCCGTGCAGAAGACACGCACTGTTTGTCTATGTATTCGTTGTCCTAAATGAACAACCAACTGCCCGTGCCGCGTCTAAGAGTGGCCTCGCTGGTAAGCGACGCTAAAGAGTACGGGGGGCAGCAGCCCCACTACCCAGCTAACGCTCATTCCTCTAACCGGTTTCAGTCTTTATCCTGTTGGCTTTATATGGAAGGGGCGTGGCCTCGGCGGCTCGTGTGGCTCCTGCATTCAGCGCCCAAGTCTTTCCCCCTTTTTCAGGGTCAGGGTCACTCTCTGACTTTCCATCCGAGCTCAGGATAGAGAGCAGGTAAGCAATAATATTTGCCCAGAGGGGGGGACGGCCGGTATTTCCATTTAACGCACAAAAGGGGTTGTGTCTAAATGATTGCAGGTAGTACTCTGGGTGATTGCGTGATCGGAGCGGGGCAGCCACATCCATGTCTACAGGCTCTGAGTGCTTAGGCGGCAGTCGACAGACTTTTAGCAATACATGTGATGCTTATTATCTTGTCCTTTACGTTTCCTTGCTAAAGTACTTCTATGTTCAGTACGAGTCACCGGGAATGCTCGGCAGCGGATGGGGGAGGGCCGCGACGCTTGCCGCCCTCCCCCACATATCTCACCAACACTGCGAGGCCCCCCACCGCACAGCAACCGGCCCACACGGGCCCAAGCCCCGAAACGCACCCTTAGTCACTGCACTAAAGTGTCGATTTAAACAGCCCCACGCGGACACTGCACAAATATGCCCATTTAACCGGACCCCGCGGGCCAAGGCCCCGGTGTCCCCGCTACTTGCAGGGGGCCGCCTCACCCCAGACCCATCATGGCCACCCCAGGCCCCGCCGCGCGGAGGGGGAACCACCCCCCGCAACAAACCACCAAACAAATCACCCGGGCACAGTAGCACAGCACACGGCTGGGACACGCCAGTGCGTCCTAAATCGGGTAAATCCCTAGGCAGGGACATATTGTGATGCCAGCTGAGCGCAGGCTCATGCTGGGGATCCATTTACTACTATCTGGCCTCTATCCTTGGGCGCGGGCCTTCTCCCGGGAGCTGAGGTCAGAGGACCTCACAGCGCTCCATGTGATAGGGCTCCAACCCAACGGGGGGGACTGCGCACTGGAAGCGGCCCTGAATTTGCTGAGCCTTCCCTCCAGGCCGGGGGCAGGGAGCTGAGGGTAAAGAATGGCAGCCCGCTCACTGCCCGCGCGAGCTGATGCTCCGACCCGCTCGAGTGCGCTCGCTGCCGGCCGCCCCCTGGTACCATGCACCATGTGGAGGGGGGGCGGTCGCTGGTCCCCCGCCGGACCGGTGGTGAGTGGTGCTGGTCGCCCAAATAACTGGGGGCTAGCAGGGTGAGAATCGCCTACTCTACAAGCGGCCGGGGACAAATCCCCTCAATTCTGCCCCGGACCCGCCCCCGGGCCACAACTACCGCTGCAAGGCCTGCACAATGCTACCAGGGCCACTGATATGCAGCTGGGCCAGGGTCCCACGCGGGCCTCCCCACGCGGTGAAACGGGGCAGTGCCTACAAATCATATCCTCACCCGGGACAGCGCAGGCACGGGAAGGGAGTGATATAACCAGCAACAGAGCATGTAGCGATCGCCGAGGCTCGGCCAGGTTCCTCAATGCCTACGGTCAGCAGCCCTGGCCGCGAGGCTACGCCCTCTCCCCGGGGACATCGTGACCAGGTTGGGCAGCAAACCCCACCCCGCACATACCCCTCTGGGTCCCGCTACGCCCAGACGACCGCGCCTCCTCACCCATGGCGGCGCTACTCGCCCAGGCCATTCCATGTTCCCTGGGGTACCGTTCAGCCCTTGCGGTTGACCAAGCAAATTATGCCACTCCCGCTGCAAGTGCTTGCGAGCTGTTTCCCCGCTACTCTGCGCGCCAGGGGCTGATCGCCACCCTACCCTAATGTGCACCGGCCGGCTCTTGCCCGAGCCCCGAGTGGACATCCGCCTGGGCTGCTCGGGTCGGACCGAGAGACAGCGCCAGGTCCGGCGCGCAGCCAAAACCTAGCGGGGGGACTGGGGAGTGCCAGGGACAAGGGCTCCTAACGGCAAAAGCCTGCGACCCCCAACCAGAGTGCCAGGCAGCAGCTTTAAAGCACTCAGCTGCTCCTGGTGAGGCTCGAACTCACAACCTCAGCATGGCTCAGGGCAAGTACTGCTGTATAAGTACCGCACGCTAACCGGTATGGGCCCCCCGAGAGAGGGAGGCCCGTGCGGGCGGAACGCGGTCCCCAGGGAGGTGGGACGCCCCAGAGGTAGGGGGGGGGGGATCAACCCTCCCGCGTCAATCGGCAGCTCCTGGGGAAGCCCCGTGGAAGCAGTCAGCAAAACTACGCCAAGCTACCGGAGAAGGGGGTGGGGGGTTAAACGGCGCCCGCAGCGCTCCAAGCCCCCCCCGCCCCGCAGTAAGCGGATCTGCCTCCTACGCCGCTCTTGCCTCCTACGCCGCTCTCCAGCCCCCGGTGACCCGGGAGCCTGGCCAGACACCTGGCCTTGTATCGCCCCGATGCCCCCGGGGGCGCATGACCCGTTCGAGTGGCCTGGGCCCAGGATGCTGGCCTGGGCGTGCCGGGAGCAACCACAACCCCCACCTCGCCCTCAGGCGCACAGAAGCCTCTGCAATGGCCGGGCTAAGCAAACCGGCCTGGGGGACTGCCCACTAGTGGGGCTGGGGAGTGGGAGGTTGGGGGTTCACTCACCGCGCACACAGGTCCAAGTGATCTCGGCCGGAGTCCAAGTGGCACACGTCCCAAGACGGCGTGCCAGGCGACAAAGAGGACACAAAATGGAGCGGGGAGGCTTAAATACCCTCCCCACCTCACGGCGCGCCGGACATGACTCGCCTAGTGCGCCTGGCATGGGGACTCCTCCTATGGTCCCGCCTTTGTAGGGGGGGGTGGGGAAGTGCCCAAATGGCACTAAAGGGGCCGCCCTTTTAGGGTGGCCCCCTGCGGGGGCCACGGGCAGCCGCATTTCATCATTTTTCACTTGCCTCGGGTGCCGCTCTACACCCCATCAACCCCCCTTCCTACCTCTCCTATCTGCTCCCCCTACCCCCAGAACACCAACACCGCAATTCGCACCACCAACAACTTGGCAGTAGGTGATCAAACGACCGCTGTGAGTGAATCGGGATATTTGGAAAGGAACCGAGAAGTTTGTGCTCAGAGGCCAGTCACTGCTTCGATGTGTGACTGAACTGTGAATACAAAATGGGCTCCCTGGTGCCTCATTTTATTTATGAGCTGCAGCCAGGGCCCCAAATTTCTTTCCGCCCTGGGCTGGCTCTACACACAGGCTGCCTTCCTCTCATTCCACAGTCAGGCAGAGTATCTTTTCTTTGCAGCAAGCCAGTTTTCCAAGAAAGCCTAAAAACGAATTACAGCAGTGCGGCACCGGGGCCTTTGTGCGAAGTATTTCCAATAATGCTCTCTGCGTTTCAGTTCTTTCATTTTATAGCAGACACCAGCCCCAGTCTGCTGTCTCTTCATATTATTTTACAATGCATGAAGGAAAGCACCTTACACGGGGGTTGAACAGTAATGCAGCCAAGGGAGATCTGAGTGGCTATAAAGTTTAAACCCAGAGCGATGTACGTGCGCTGCCTGATGGGAAGGAGACTGTGAAATATGGTATTAGACAGGCCAGCTAGGCCCTAACAAGTTCAGACCCTCACTGCACTGACCAGGGGCGCAACTAGGTCTTAACTTCAGGGGGGTTAACATGGCAAACAAAGGGGCAGGGTTAACATGTTAATCAATGGGGGCAGGGCTAAAATGGCAGACAATCAGGATCGGGTAATGCTCAGGCCAAGCTGAGAAAAAGAAAGTGGCAAATTCTGTATTCGAAACTGGACAACAATACATTTTATGAGAATTAAATTGGAGAACAGAGGGTAATGTGAACCTTTTATATAATAACAGACAAGGTATTTGTTCAGCTTGCAATAAAGTGTCACTCAAATACATTATATTGTCACACAATGATATTATGTAGATGGTTAAAATTACACCCTTTTTCTAATGGAATGCCCATGAAACTGGTTCAAAAGAACCCAGAACAACATGCTACTCTCTGAAAAACCTAGACTGTTTGAAGATATAATTCACACAAAAAGGGGACTCTTGTCCATCCCCGAAGACACAGAAGGAATTTCAGATTTTGAAATGTGCCCATTTGCAGTGTTGTTACAAAATATAGCACTAACAAACATTAATTTATTGGCAGTAAAGCCATTAAAGCATGGTGCTTTAATGTATAGGCAGTGGAAGTAGGGGTGGGTGGGATGCTGTGCAGCAGCACCCTCAAAATAACTGTGCTGGAGTACAGAGGGTGCATGAGAAATAATAAAGCATTTACATTTTGCTAAAATCATGTTACATTTGCTGTTCTTCAAAAGACAGGTCAAATGCCAGGCTAAGCATACTGTGAAAAACACAGAACTTGGTAATTGTATCCCTGTCACAAGGTTCCAATCCTCATCTTTTCAGCAGCTCCTATCATAATTGCATTTATATAGCGCTTACTAACCCTGATGAGGCGTTCAAGCGCTTTTTCAGTGAGTAGCACGGTACTCTGGAACCCATAGAGGATCAGTGGTGAATTAGTATAGTGAAATATGAAAGTAATTTGAGTGGTGGATATGTTAGTCTGTTATTTGGATTGAGAAGGATAGTGGAGGGATAGAAGAAGGAAAAGGTTTGCATTTATTTAGCACTTGCTACCCCATATGAGGTGTTGAAGAGCTTTTTGGTGGGTGGCATGCTACTCCGGAACCCAAACAGGATTAGTGGGGAATCGGTTTAGGGAAATATGAGATTATTTTGAGTGGTGGAGATGTTAGTCTGTTATTTGTATGGAAAAGCAATAGTGGAGGGATATAAGAAGGCAGGGTCTAGAATTTGTTTTTTTGCGGGGGTTCATAGCAGTAGGATGGGGTTTGGGATGAGTAAAGGGGAGGTGGAGGGGGAAGAGTCAGAGGGAAGGGTTTAGGAAGGCTTGTTTGGGAGATCTGAATAGTAAAAGAGGTATGAGATGATGCAAGGAGGGGTAGAGGAGGGAAGATTATGGGGTTTAGGATGAATGAAAGAGTGGAGGTAGAGGACATATTGATAGAGATATAGGGTTAGAAATAGGGCAATGCATTGGAGAGAGTAGTAGAGTGAGGTTTGAGATGAGTCAGAGTGGAGGTAGAGAATATATTGCAAGAGATATAGAGTGAGATCTAGGGCAGTGCATTGAATATGCTGAATTAGAAGCTAAGCAAGAAATGTAAAGATACATAAGTACATGGGAGGTATATATATGCATAAGGAAGGTAATATATGTAGAATAAAGCTGCATTTAATAAACTCAGACTTTCAAGTGTTTTTGTACTTGTGTGTTTGTGTTAGGTGTTAGATCATTCTGTACCATTACAGACCACAGACCACTATCCCACTTGAAATAACGGAAAAAGCTAAAAACCTGTATTTTCACACTATAATTCCTCCCACCAAGCTGAATCTGTTATCAGTTTCATATCTATAGCGCCAAGAGGCTCTTAACGAACGTCCATGTTTAACATATGGCCAAATAATACTAAAGTATGAAGAAAATAACAAAATGAGACCAGACACAAGCCAATTTGTAAAGTAAACGAAAAAAGAAATGAAAACTAAGAAAAAGTAATTATCCTCGGCTAGACTCATGACCTGGGGACGTGCTTGGGGCCAGATGTACGACCCTATTTTGCATGCGCAAACGGGTTTGTGACCCGTTTGTGCATGCAAAATGTCACAGGGCCATGTACAATTCCTAAATAGCGAGTCGCAATTTATTTGCAACTCACTATTTAGGAATTGTGAGTCGCTATTAGGAAGGGGCGTTCCCTTCCTAATAACGACCCCAAAGCCATGTTTTTTTTTTTGATTTTCAAAAACCTTTATTGAACAAAATTGCATAGCAAAATTACAAGATTGTACCTTATCAAGGCACCGTGTACATGAATACAATATATTTCAGCGAGGTTTACCTTGAGCACGTACCGCTGGAAATCAATGAAAAAAAGAAATAGTGTAAGAGCACCAGGACAGTGGGACGAGTCACAGTGGGAGGCACCATAAACAGGGAGAGGGATGGATCAAGCTGGGGGGAGTGAGATCGGGGGGCAAGCTACTCATTGGCCTTCACCGGGGGCCACCGCGGGCGGAGCACCGGCAGGGAGCGCGGGAGAGGTCGCCGGGCGCTGGGAATTACGACTTAGGAGGTAAGACACGAGTGGGCCCCATATGTCAAGTGGACGGGATCTGGCTGGCATGAGGTCCCAGAACTCGGACAGGAGAGTCTGGCAGCGGGATGCATCCTCAAGCCAAAGGGCGACCTTGGGTGCAGGCTTGCGGCCCCAGCACATGGAAACCCTGCGCCGCGCAAGGACAAGTAGCATGGCAATCAAGCGGCGGGAGGCATCTGGGCAATATTTAACAAAGCCTAAGAGGCAAAGCGGAGGATCGGGCTGGACCGGCGACGAGGTGATCTCAGAAATAGCGGCGCAGACCTCACGCCAGTAAACAGAGACCTGTGGGCACAGCCAGGCAAGGTGGGAAAAGTCAGCCGCAGAAGCAGAGCAGCACAGGCATCTATCATTGGGGATAAGTCCCATCTTGTGCAGCTGGACGGGGGTCTGGTATAGCCTATGTAAATATTTAAAGTGAATAAGGCGCAGACGGTAATTTGGGGACAGACGCTTAATCTGGTTGCAACAATCGAGCCAGTCAGCCTGAGATATCTTCACACGCAGGTCCCCACCCCACGCCACACGTGCCCGGTCGGTGGAAATGGAAGAAGCTACCAGTGTAAAGGCATATATTTTAGTCACTAGCTTCCGAGGGGAAGGGGACGAATAAAGGAAGTCGAGAGTGGCCATCGAGGGAGGGGGCTGGGGAAACGAGGGGTGAATCTCCCTGCAGACAGCCCTGAGTTGATAGTAAAGTAGGGTGTCCATGGGGCCGGAGTCAGCAGCGAGAGAGAAGAATGTGTTCCCAGGGTAGAGATCCGCCACTATAGACAGCCCTAAGCGAGTAGCGTGTTTAGCCATCCCAGAAGTCTGGAGAGGAGGAAAAGCCGGATGATGAGTGATTGGCATCGTATTCGCAGAAAGCATACCAGCACCGGAGAATCTACGGAGCCCCTCCCAGGCCCAGCGCAGGGTCTCGACCGTATCAATTTCAGTGCGTGGGAGTTTCAC